>OY725488.1:8205663-8789524 GCA_963281255.1 Aphrocallistes beatrix
CCGCCATCCTCGCAGCGCAAGCAAGCGAAGTGCGCTTGTTCTATTAAAATTTCAGCCTTCTATAGCACTTAGAATAGCTGATTTATGGTCGAAAAACTGAAATTTATAATTATAAAAAAGGTGACAATGACGTTATAATTCCATGATGAGTCGAAATTTTCGTCTGAGCTCATAACTTACCGGAGCCATAGCCAAAAGACTCCCATATGCCAAAAATCAGCTTTCTGGGCCTGACAGTTTCTTCAATCAATTCGTTACAGATATTATATATACGTATATATAAACATTAATCGAGTTTTAATAGTAGGATTATAGATTAATAGCATAACACTTAAAAATATTGATGGATACCTTGGTACTCAGGATTTCATCATTTCCTACACAAACGAATATAAACAAAATCAATCAACTTGAGATTTGATGTCTTAACTCGGACATTTCCTCTCTAAAAAAGAGTTATGTACTTTAGCCAACCAACTGAACTAGTGGGGTAACCAGAATTTTTTATATTGGGGCACAAGCAGAGTTGGAATCGGGTCGACTTTTCAAACCCCGAATATGTTAATGAGCTTAATTAAATTAATAAGTTATAAATCCCGAATATATACTCTAGATATTATACACATATCGGTTCATAACTAGGGATTATGCATCGTTGCTTACTAAACAACTATTGATAGTAAGTACTGTTGCGTGATGATATATATATCATATCTTGAGATCATGATATTTTGAGATTCCAATATTAATCAACCATGGATTATTTAGTATAATGATATTTTGTTTCGCTTACTCAAATGGCCTTGCGGTTCAATCGATTTCATCTTTACTTGAAACCACCGCCACCAAATTATGGCACATGACACAATTTAATGGCACGCGAAAAATATGCTAGAGACTACATTCAACGGTTGGTATGGACTTTTTAGGGTGTAGATTTCGAATATCGTATTTTCAGATCTGTATAATGAATTATTTGTTTACTTTTGCTTACAATAGATACATCAAGTAAACAACCCCCAAAAATTGGCTGGAAACTTCTTTCGACAGTAGACATGGGGTTTTGGGGGGTGTAGATTTCGAATATCCTATTTTTTATTATATATGATAAATTATTTGTTTACTTTTGTTTACAATAGTTACATAAAGTAAACGAATTCCAAAAATAGGCTAGAGACTAGCTTCCAACTATTTTTGGGTTGTAGATTTTCATTGATTATTTTTGCTTACAACATATTCTAAAGTAAATAAATTTAAAATGGATTAGTGAAAGTATTAATATTTAGCACTCATAGGAGAGTCTGAATTTGAATACATTGCCAGGCGCCTGCATAACAACTCTGCGAACACAAAGTGTTCGCTAGCCGCGCTACACAAGTGCGCAAAGCGCACTTGCTAAAATTAAATCCTGACGGGCGCGTACCTCCTCCCTCGGCCACGCCACCACACTGAACTATACTCATCCTTACTATTAAAACTCGATTCATGTTTGTGTATATATATCTCTATAACGAATTGATTGAAGAAACTGCCAAGCACAGAAAGCTGATTTTTGGCATGTAGGAGTCTTTTGGCTATGGCTCCACTAAGTTCTGACCTCAGGCGAAAATGTCGACTCATCATGGAATTATGACGTCATTGTCACCTTTTTTTATATTTAGAAATTTCAGTTTTTCGACTATAACAGAAGGCGGAAATTTTAATAGAATATGTTTATTAATATTCTTAACATATGATACTCGTACAACAATCATCAAAAAATGATGGATTATAACGTCATCACTACGCATAAAAAAATGAATTTTGGTGATTTTTCCAGTGATATCGATTACAACAGTATAACATACGTATTTATGGATGCTTTCTACCTTATAATTAATCAATATGAGCCTAGGCGTCTAAAGGACACCTCTGACAGGTACTTTGTGTCCGCCAGCCGCGCAGCGCAAGCAAGCGAAGCGCGCTTGTATTAGAATTAGATATTGCCAATGACAAATGTGGAAATTAATGGATCCCCCCTATGAATCCTCGAATTCCCCTTCTCCAATCTGGGCCAACTATTCTAAACATATGTGTTGCAGTTAGTGATCTGTTTTGGTCTCATCTTAAGAAAGTTTGAATTTAAAGCAACTTTTTTCTAACTACTGTACATGTATATTATTAAACTTGGTTTGGATCAATAATGTCAATATTTTCCTGTAGTTCTTATTATTCGAGGGGCAGTAATGCAGGTATATAAAGTCTTACTGCCCCTATTTAATAATATCCAACTTTGTAATTATGTTTGTTTGTTTGTTTGTTTTTCCTTCAGGATTCTTATCATCACAACTTTCTAAGGAGTAGAGAAAATATTCGTAACGCTATAGAGAAATTTAACATTTCAATATGTCCCATCTCTTCGAAAGCTATTACTTTTGAAACAATCGAATCAGTAGCTGCAATACGCTTTGCTATACACTGGATTGTAAAATGGAAAACTGCCTTCCATTTACGAGAAAAGTACCTTAGGATTCAGAAAGGAGGTTTTAAATCAAAGTACATTTCTAGGCGTCATGAAATTCCAGTAGATAATAAAGAATTGAAAGAATTGATTAAAGATCTTGAAAGAATTGTGAAGGAAGATCCAGATATCCAACTATTCTTATCAAAGACGTTTTACTTTCATGTTGGTTATGGTGAAATGGTGAAATATAAGAAAGATGAGAAAATGAGTAGCTGGTTTCCTCGGAATTATGCAGCTATAAATGTAACAGAGGTCAGTGAATTCTTAAATTGAATGTGCTTTATTTTCAGAGAATTTCAAAATTTCTGAAAAATGCACAAAAGTATTGTAGGGTACAATGCCAAATAATATTACTCTGGCCTATTCACTTATTTTCCCTTTAGATCGCAAAGAGGATAAATAAAATGTCTCGCGATTTATTCTGGCAAATATACTATTTCCCTTTACTTTGGTAGATTTTCAATTATAATGGATCTTTAGGAAATAATTATTTTAGAATATTTGCATTTTTAGAGGCGGTATCTTGATCTATTCTATGGCGTTGACAATACATATGCTACAGTAGCAGAGTTAATCAGTGGAAGCGCTACTAAAAACTTGAATCGATCAAAAATTCAAAGTCAGAGAAAGGTTCTCATTTTTAGTATATATTTTAACACCTTTAGTAACATCACAATTTGTATTTTTATGCAAGAAGCGATATCTCAACAGATAATTTAAGTATTTGACGGTGTGGAATCCGACTTTTGCATTTAGGTAGCAATAATGTTGATGGTTAATAATTAATATGTATATTATATTATATATACTTCACATCAACGGTTGTCTTACTGGAGGTAAAATTCTAAATTTATATGCATATTTGTAGATAAATGAAAAGAAATTTCAACAAAACATAATATTTGCTCTCTTTAGCGAATTTGTACCTTGTCATATGGAATCTTCAAATCAAGAATTTACTTCAGAGAAAGTAAGGCTATGAATATTCATCTTGTATGTGTAGTAGTGTGTAATTATGTGAGTGAATCATTTTATTGTCTACAATCGCGCTTCGCTTGCTTGCACTGCGCGGATGGCGGACACTTTGTGTCCGCGGAGGCGCCCTTTCTCGCCTATGGTCACCATTAATTAGTTATATGGGAGATAACCAGTGGTGTTTTGGGGGGGGGGCGCTCCTTACCTCATGCTGACTACCATTTTAATTTTAGCCTTAGAATGTATTACGTAGCATAACAAATTCAAATCAATTGTTGCAATTTTAAACTAACCATATTCTTTTTCTCTTTCTTATTATCACAATTTCTATACCATCAGGGGATTAAAGTTTCACGAAAAAACATAACTTTTTTACAAGATTTGAAAAATCACCAAATTAGTCAATTTTAAAATTTTGATGCCTAATGATGATGTCATAACTAAGTGATGAGTCATCTTTTATTTATGATAGTTATATAATATCTGAGATATATTAATGTACACATTATATTAAAATTTCAGCCTTTTATCATCTAAAATGGCTGATCTTGTATATAAAGATTTTTTGTTTTGTTTGTGTGGCGATAAAAAAGATTATCTGCATATCTTCACACCTTTATATGCATATTTTCACACCATTTGATGAATTTTGAAAATAATGCTAGAGACTAGCTTCCAACGGGTGCCATGGGGTTTTCAGAGGTATAGATTTCGATCATATTTTCAGATCTATATGATAAATTGTTTGTTTACTTTTGTTTACATTAGATATATAAAGTAAACAAATTACAAAAATATGCTAGAGACTAGCTTCCAACGGTTGACATGGTTTTTTTAGTGCGGATCCATATGAGAAATTATTCGTTAACCTTTGTTAACAATATTTATATAAAATAAAAAAATTCCCAAAATGGGTTAGATTGAGTAACTTTAGGCGCCCGCAGGGCGACTCTGCGGATATATATATATATAGACAAACTTTAATCGAGTTTTAATAGTAAGGATTGAAATCTCTATTTGTTACCAGTCTAATAGTATGTTATTATAAAATATGTGAATATCTAAGAATTAATAGAGTAAAATTGATTAAAGAACTCGCTAATATTATTATTATTCTCTATTTTATAATTTTATGTTGGTTGAAAATGGTTAACCATTATGGTGATGATGTCATTGCCACCATTTTTATTGTGATTCCATGTGAATTTGACTCATGCATCCAGTGTTTAGTGAGAGTAATCAATATTAGATGCTCATAGGGCGCCTAATACGGACATGTAGTGCTCAAAGCGAGCTGCTGTAAAATAATACGATTTTTTTTAGAAGAAGAAATTGAGGGAATGTATCTCAAATGTTCTACCGAAAGAACCAGTCGACTTACAAGCGTTAGCTACTAACATCATAGAGAATAAACTCTTCAACTTATCTCAGCTAGAAATATCACCAGACACACATCTAAATACAGTTTTCATAGCAGGTGTATTGTGTCACATCGGTGTATTTCTGCAGCTGACACGTGATAATACATTCTTTAAGCCTCTCACACTAATTCACTTCAACCCAACTGAGCTTCAGAATCATTTTTTTCCTGCAATTTCTGAGGAAGAATATACACCAACCAAGACTAAACCTTTAACGATCCGACGTCTCAATAATCTTCCAGAATCAATTGGAAATGTAATGTAGCTCCACAATTTATTCTATTTTCATCTTATAGCCGAACCCCAAACTAAATAGTTTACGACCAAGTTACAAAAAAAAAATGAATATCCATCATCAACAACTTTTACTGGGTCAAAATTTTTTAACTCCTAACATTCCTTATTTATCTCTGATTTGTCGAAATATATGCTTCATATCATGAAAAATATTGTCATTAAGTTAATTTAAGATGAAATTTTAACTGTAGAGCGATATTTCTGTCTCTTATTAAAAAGAATTCTCCCTACCGTCAAGTCGATCACCGTTATCGTCGCTCGTTCCATTCATTCTCATGAATGTTAGAACTTTTTAATATATGAATAAATTCTCAATAATCTAAAATTTTATTTTGATATATCTATTCTGAACTGATAAAACTTCATCTTATATTGTATGTAGAACGTAAACAAAATCAAGTCGCACTCAGATTCGGAGCCTACATCTAGTGACAGGTCTCAAACCGGATTAGAACGATCAAAAATGGAGAGTGATTCATCACCCATCCCCTCACATGTCCTCGGCGACCCATTCAGTAGACCCATTACTCCAGCCGGAATTAGGTATATGATTCTAGTATGACTAGAGATACCATTCGATTTGTTTACTAATTCCACACCTATTGATTTCATTTGACCAGCAAAAGACAACTTATAGGGTAATATAGCAATACACATTCTAACAATTGACAACATAGAAAATTATAACAGTTGACAACATCACAAATTCTAACAAATGCATCGTCCCCCTAGAAACAACAAGTTAATTTAGTAATCACTTCAAACTATTTTAAAAAGCTATTTGTGATCTAAATTATAGAACATCTCTAAGTTAAGGAAATTACAAATATGATACCAAACTCATGCAGTTCATTGTAAAAGATCAATGCTCCTAGTACAAATGACATACTACTATAGCGAATTGTCATATTCATATCGGAAATGTTCTGTTTCTACTATCTTTTGAATACAGATACGTTGGTGTCAGGACTTTTGGAATGACCTAAGTAGTGAACCTTGAAATTGTGATTTCACCATATTTCGGTTATACGTTTATAATTAAAAATACGTAAAAGAGACCAATATTTGAAAATTCTAAAAAAAACCGCATTTGTAAAAACGCCATAAATGCCCCTTTAGAGCCTTTTTGACCAATAATATTGCTCACTTGATTTGGGTAATTGAAAAGTTGAAATTTTTCGAATACTTTAAATGATTAAAACCGGTAAAACTGGAAAATATGTAATTGATTATTTGCTCTTTTAGGAATTTGGCGCCTAGATCAGTAGCCCTCATCCGCACGTTAATGCACAGCATATTCATATGGACTCTACATTCGAAGCACAAGGAACGTCCTTCTGAAATCATAAAGCTGGTTGAACCTATTAACACATCTAAAAACACCTACATAGAATATTTCTATCTCCACCTAGTCCAGGATATCATAGATATAACCACCATCAGTAACAACACATTTGAAGAAGCTATTCTGCACGTACACTTGCTAATAGATCTGATAATTCATTCAGATTTAGCTTCTACACGCGTCGATCTGCGTAAGTAATGTTTTTCCACTTTACTCGATCAAGCCCGTAAGTTTTAGCTTGAGATAATTGAGTTTGCAGTTTATATTTAGATACTATTCTAAATCGAATAATTTGCCATTTGCTGTATGTAAGTGGTTGTAAATTACAAGAGAAACCTTATATTAAAATATTGTAAAACAAACAGATTAAAATTTGTTGCTACTTATATGCCCAAATACCTAAAAGAAACTGTATATTTTGATCAAAGACTATGTAGGATTTTGATCAAAGGATATCGAATTACCTATGTGGAGTCGACAATATTTCAAGTAAGAATAAGATCTAAAATCTGGCAAGTAGAAATAAGAACTAAAACCTGCCAAAAAGATTAAGACCTAAAATGCCACATAGTGGCCCCTCAAGATATAAAAATGCCATTTTCACACTCAATTGGACATTATTTCAAACCTAAGATGCCCACTTTCACTATGTTCCCATACAGATCATTATCCAAAATGCTTGCATTTTCCCGACAATTTTAGTTCTTATTCCGATTCCCCCAATATGCTTCAGGATATAAACAATAAAAAGAATGATCATATTATCTAGTATTGAAAGTAACAAATTCATTTTGTTGATTTAAATTTCAAGCATGAAATTCAGCAATACATTGATCAAAACCCACATCAATAAATTGTTATCAAAATCTGACATCATGGCTTTGGTCAAATTTTATTGATTCAGTTTCTGGCCAAAATTAAATACTTAAAAAAAGAATTGGAATAATTATTTGTCCATTATCGTTATACTTGTAAAACAAAGACACAATGTAATGTTCCTACCAATATTATAGCTACAAACGCGCTTCGATTGCTTGCGCTGTGCGGCTTGCCGACACTACGGCCGCCTGGAATTACTCAATCTAATCTATTTTGGGAATTTATTTTTACTTTATATATAAATATTGTAAAGAAAAATAAACGAAATTTTATCATATGGATCCGAAAATGTAATATTCTAAATCTACACCCCTGAACTCAGCCTTTTTTCGGCAATAGAAGGCTGAAATTTTAATATTCTCCACACATGATACAACTATAATAAAAAAATGCTGGCTTATTACTGTGTTATGACGTCATCATTACGCATCAAAAATTTTAAAATGGACAAATGTGATTTTTTTAATCCATAAAAACTAACTACATATTTTGCTAAAAAATCCTCCCTAGAGCCCTTTTTAATATACCAAATTGTAAAAATATATATACATATATGCCATTTTTAGAACTTCACAAATTAATAAATTTGAGTCATTATCTCTTAAAAGCGAGGGTTGGGTTTAAGTATAATAGTACTTGTATTTGAAAATCTAAAGAGTACTTGTATTATACTTAAGTACTTTCAAAAGTACTTGAACCCAACCCTGCCTGAATTATACTTGAAATAGCTCTTTATTCTATTCATAATGATAAAACCTTTCTATAGATGCAACTCCTACAGATTTATTAACCTCCTCTGATCGTGATGGATGGGAATATTCTTTTGAAACAAATTATATAAACCAACTTGAAAAATCGAATGAGATGCTACTTAGAGGGAAAATGTTGAATGCTATTTCGAAGTCGAACATTTGTGACACCTCTATGTTGAAGTAAGTTATAATTATATGCTCGTTATTAAACTTTTTCTTAATACTTATATGGTATTAAAAATTCATAGAACTTTCTACGAAGAAGAGAATGAAACAAATTTAAATTCGATGCTGTGGAGACATAGAGGTATCATAGGCTATGAGCATCTCACACAACTTTTTAACCACCAGAGTTTACATACTATAGCCAAATACCAGCTGTTAGAAAAATTTATCAAAGAAGAAGCTCTTCTATCTGCTACAAAGTACCTACCTGATTTCCTGAGTCTGAGGTTTCAACTCATTCAGAAGAGCGTGGAATATTGCAGCGAGAGGAGAATATCAGAATTATCTATTTCTGAATTTATTGGATTTACCAAAGGTATGTTAGTAGTTGGAGTTGCCAACTTCCAACTTCTCTTATACCTTTACTTAACCTAGAGATCACTTTGCTATAAAGCTCTAGAATCTTGGTTATGTGATTCTTCACTTTAATTCTTTCATTAAAAAGCAATAAATTGTTTGTGAATGTAACAGTATCCATCGTATTTATTTTGATTTTGCTATGAATTCAAATCTATCTTCCAATATCCCTACATGTTTATAAATGAAGCAAATGGCTTGTTTATTAAGGGTGATTTTCGTATTGTGATGGTACATGTATAGATATCATTCTATACTCTAAGGCAATACTCTACTGCTAATTTTTTTGGACCAAGGATTGGTTAGTATCTTCAGACTTACTCACATCACTCACAAAATTTCTTCTCCAGTGCAAGATCATTTAAATTTATTAACGATATATATAAACAATATATACAAGTGCTTAAATCAGTAATCAAAATGTGTGTAATCATCATTATATTGCGCAACAAACTATAATCACGACTAATTTAACCAATTTTCATTCATACTCACATTCATAATAACAGTGTTCATGGGTTTATCTAGGATTTTCCAATCCAGCACTTTTTTGGAGGTGATAAAAGTTATATAGCACCCAAACAGTGGTTTAACTTGTAATTCCAGGGGTGATAGCCCCCCAACGTCAAAATCGAATCACACTGCAAGCACCTTGGCTCCTCGGACGATACCAGACTGGCACCTATAAGTGCAGACCGAGCACCTAGATAAACCCCTGACAGTGTTACTGAGTAATGTCTATAAATTATAGTTTTACAGTTATTGGCCAATATGTCATCAAAATATATTTATCCATAACTGTAAAGCTATAATTTTTAGGCGAATAAATTATATTATCAGTGAATAGGAAGTCACCTCTTACCTATCATATGATATCATTTATTTGGGTTTAGCACTTATACACTGCCGGTCAAAAAGAATTGCTCAAAATCAATGTATATAGTATAGTAGATGTCATATAGTTTTCGACTCACTAGATAGTTTCTTTCTTGCGAAACCGTATACATATCTGTATATTTTGATAAGTAACACTCTAATACAGATATCCCATTCATTATATTTGGATAACTTTCCTATTTCACTTTTCTACTCTTTATTACAATTTATCAGTATTTATCAAATTTTAAATGCCTTCGAAACCCCGAATTTCCATTGAAAACCTGATATTGCTATCGGAAAAAAGCCATACTCAGACGGAGGTAGCAAAAATGGTTGGGTGTAGCCAAAAAAGCGTAGGTGAGATCCTAAGGAAACATGGGCTGACTTGCTCAGTAAGAGACCTCACTATTCCGGGTAGGCCTCGTGTCACCACCAAAAGGTAAGACAGCTTATTAGTCAGAAAAAGCAAAAAGGATCGATTTTCTAAGGATCGACGAGCTATCATTGTGAAAATCAATCGAATTGTGGGTAAACCCATTTTGAGCAATTCTTTTTGACCGGCAGTGTAGTTATTGAGATATAGCCCAAGTTAGTCAGCAGATTACGTTACCCTGGCAACGCAGACCTATGTGTACATTCCAATGACAATTTCTACATAATCTTCCACAAGTGGTACAAAGTGAGATTTCATACACTAATTAGACATTAATACTGTTATTATGAATGTGGAAAGTATGAAAGAAAATTGGTTAAAGTCGTGATTATAGTTTGTTGCGCAATATAATGATGATTACACACATTTTGATTACTGCTTTAAGCACTTGTATATGTTGTTTATATATATCGTTAATAAATTTAAATGATCTTGCATTGAAGAAGAAATTTTGTGAGTGATGTAAGTCTGAAGATATTAACCAATCCCTGGTCCAAAGGATTTAGGGAATACCATTGCCTCATCCTTACTATTAAAACTCGATTAATGTTTGTGTATGTATATATATATATATATATATATATATATATCTGTAACGAATTGATTGAAGAAACTGCCGGGCACAGAAAACTGATTTTTGGCATGTGGGAGTATTTTGGCTATGGCTCCACTAAGTTCTGAGCTCAGACCAAAATGTCGACTCATCATGAAATTATGACGTCATTGTCACATTTTTAAAAGTTCAGCAATACAGTCATTCGAGCATAACTCAGCCATTATAGGAGATAGAAGGCTGAAATTTTAATAGAATCTGTATACTAACATACCTCACATATGATGCAACTATCATAAAATGATTAAAAAAATGATTTAAAAAAAATGAGGCTCATCACTTTGTTATGACGTCATCATTACTCATCAAAATTTTAAAATTGACAAATTTGGTGATTTTTCGTGCGATATAGATTATGACAGTAGGACAGACGTATTTAGTGATGTTATCTCCCTTTTAATTAACCAATGTGACCCCAGGCGACTGAAGGGAGCCTCCGGCGGACAAAGTGTTCGCCACCCGCGCAGCGCAAGCAAGCGAAGCTCGCTTGTATATATATATATATATACATATATATACATGTGGGAGTCTTTTGGCCATGGTTCCACTAATGTTCTGAGCTCAGAGAAAAATGTCGACTCATCATGGAATTATGACGTCATTGTCACATTTTTAAAAGTTAAGCAATACAGTTATTCGAGCATAACTCAGCCATTATAGGAGATATAAGACTGAAATTTTAAAAGAATCTGTATACTAGCATACCTCACATATGATACAACTATCACCAAAAAATGATGACTCATCACTTTGTTATGACGTCATCATTACTCATCAAAATTTTAAAAATTGACAAATTTGGTGATTTTTCGAGTGATATCGATTATAACAGTAGGACAGACTTATTTAGAGAGGTTATTTCCCTTATAATTAATCAATGTGACTCCAGGCGCCCGAAGGGCGCCTCTGGCGGCCACAAAGTGTCCGCCAGCCGCGCACCGCAAGCAGCGAAGTGCGCTTGTTGTATATAATGCTATAATGTATGCTATTTCTTTCTATAGAAGAGAATCTCAACTCTTCCGATGTACAAGTATATGAAAAACTCTTCAGTAGTTTCCAAGTTATCTGGAATATATTGAACAACCAGCACATACCTAGTTTTGAATCGAATACAATGCTAGTTGGTGATCTGATTGGAGTTGGAAATAAAGAAGGTCTGCTAACAGAACTGATCTCTCTGCTTGTTAATATCCACAACGGCTTCATATCCACATACAATAAGTCGTTTTGTATACCTACAAGGTGATTATTTTGTTTATTAGTTTTTTTGTTTCTCCTTATCTTCTTATGACAGTTTATTAAGAAGGTAAATGACACCTCACGCGGAGACTGGACGAGCACGCTGGCTGAAAAAGCTTTACAGGCCTAGACTGTACACTATTATTTATTGATTTTGAAACTTGTTCTAAATACAAATCGTCATAGGCGTAGCCAGGAATTTTTGTAGGGAAACCAACCGAGGTTCTGCGGGACGTTATAAGCCCCCAGTGGGGTCCAGGGGCGAAGGCCCTGAAAGCTAACAACAATTTGTCCCACCATTTGGACAGATTCATCCAATTTTGAGGTTCTAGAAAAAAAAATTCCTCCGATAACACTTCCTTCTCTCCAATTATTTTATAATTTACTAAATAAATATCCATACTTTATCAGATCCAGGGGAAATATTTCATTAACATTCCTTTAAAAATTCCATATTTGTTAATAAACAATCATATTTCCAGCTCAATTATATGTGAATAACGCTTATTAATTTAAAGTGAACTTAAAATAGTTAAAACCAAGGAATTATTTAGGAGAGCGAAAAATTTAGAATATTCTCATTTATACCAAAGTGTTATTTACTAATTAGTGATTTCGGTGTATGGGGATTAATTATGTTAGAGCAAAGGTTGAATAGTGCATAATACCCTGGCCAGAAGATTCTACCAAGATTGCCTCTTACACAATAATATGGTTACGAATCGAAATTTTTTAAAATTTTGGCAATGGCTATACGTATATCTTGATACCGTGTTTGATGCGGTGGTAAAATATTTTTAAGCTCTTTTCTGCATGGTTAACTATTTTAGGTTAAGTATGTAAAATTGATTCGTCTTCGAACGTAGTATTTCTGATCTATTTTAGTGCATCTCCTATAGGGAGATGCCCTTATGGAATTTTTAATTTATGTTCTTTTAGTTTATTCTTTTAATTTATGTTCTTTTAGCATATAGAATTGTCCATACAAGGTTTCTTGTGCCGTACTATCATTCTATTGACCCTATTTAATTAAAAATCTATCTAGGTCTAGAAGAAGTGTACCGCTGAGTGTTGTTTCTCCTTCACACATGATCAACTACGAAGATCATCTTGACAGTCTCATATTCTCTAACGCCACTTACTCCTTCCAAATGAGAGAAGGGACACACATCCACTATAACTTCAGTGGTATTCAGAAGGACTTTGGTACAAGATTTATGTCCTCTAAACCCACAATAACACTAGAAACATTAGACACAGAGTATCCAGAACAGATTTCTATGCTTGATTACTTCAAAAGACTCAAACTGAAAATTCGTCAAGTCGGTTCAGTTGAATTTACATATACTAGTATACATATGAAGTTAATGTTCCATTTTAACTTGTACGTAACTTGTTAGGAAGAATTACCAGATTGGGATACGATTAAAGAAGAAGTGATGAATCCTGTTGAAATATCTGAAGTTATTTCTCTTATTGAGATGGTTCTTAAGTTTGCATCTACTACGGATGGATGTTCTCCCGACACGAAACTAAAATCTTATTTACACGAAGTACTCAGATACCCGAAAAAGAAAAATCTAATCAGCGAGAGAGTTAGTGTTCAGAAATTTTAACCTTCTAAATATTTTAATTGTAAACGAAGATATCACATACTATATACTTATATCCTAGGCAAACAATATGTGTTGTCTTAAACACTTATCATCGCTGTGGCACCATTTGTCTATCCACAGAGCCAAGCTACTAGTGTTTCTTCATCAGGTAATTAAAATTGATTTATATGCTGTCACTGCCGAAATAATTTAGATTATTCTACATTTGTTAGAACACGAAAAGTAAATGAGTTCGAAAATCTATTATCTATGATTTAATTTTGGCATAAGTCTTTTGACCATTTGTTTTTTTTACAATCTTTAAACTAGTTAATTTATTTTATCATTATATCTCTATTTCTAGTCTCCATTTCCCTCCATATCTCACATTTATTTGGAGAATTTGAAGCCAGTAGATATTCCGAAGTTAATGCAAGACATTAATGTGACAAATGTAGATGGAATTCTCGCACTAATACACGATTTTATCTTGTTTAATCTGAATGTATCAGATCAGGCAGTTTATTCAAATAAAAAGTAAGTAGTACTTAGACTAGAGATATTTTAGTATTGTCTAAATAATTATACTTCATTTTTGAGTAAATACGTTGCCTCTAGAATGCATTAGCTCTTCATAAAAAATACATTGAACTACGTAAGCACTCAGTCTGATAGTAAGGTTGATTTGTCTTTTTGTATTTACTGTTGCTATGAGATTAATATTGCTTTGCACCAATGCTGAATTTTACGAATAGAATACTCAAATAATGTAATCAATCTCTAGTATTGATCATTACAAGCGCGCTTCGGGTGCCTAGGCTCACATGGATTAATTATATGATAGATAACATTTCTAAATAGGTATGTCTGTCTTACTATGGCTGAGTTATGGACAAAAAACTGAAATTTCTCATTATAAAAAAAGTGAAAATAACGTCATCATTCCATGATGAGTCAACATTTTCGTCTGAGGTCAGAACTTGTTGGAGCCATAGCCAAAAGACTCCCACATGCCAAAATTCAGCTTTCTGCTCCTGAAAGTTTCTTCAACCAATTCGTTATATATTTATACATATACACAAACATTAATCGAGTTTTAATAGTAAGGATTTACATTTCCTGTTTAGTTTGCAAGAGAGTCTTAATAACTTTTCTAAAGGAGAAACAATTTTCTCATCATCCAAAGGAACACCTGACTGTAGAATGATTCCAGAAGATATCTCTGTCTCCCAAACCATTAGTGTTTGGACTCATATCTTCCAGGAGGCGAGAGGAAGGTTTATTTGATTTTTAAACAGATTAATTTTACTTTTTATGTGAAACTATCACTGTATTTGAATCTAATGCTATTGTCTTGCTTTTGAATTGAATTGTGAATATTATTATTTTGATTTGTTTATCATTGTAGTATTATCCCAATGCATTTGTGTATTTATAGTATTTATTGCTTACTAATCATGCAGTGGCGTAGAACTATGGTCAACTCATGAGGGGCATAAACCCCAGCTGGACAGGCCTGAGTTGTTGGATGAATTTGTATTGCGAAATCAGATTAGGAATAATGCATTTGCCTTCAGCAAAGACCTGATTTGTTGAGATTGAGATAATATCGCTATCATATGCAATTATATTATGTTTTGTCTAAAAGCTGCTCTAAAATCTATTTCAAGTAATATTACAACTCGTCATTAAGGATATAAGTAACTAAAAGTGCCGTATATGACATATGTCGATTAATTTTCATTCTGCGGAGGGAACTTTATACCACATTGCCCCCCCCCATTCTGTGCCGATATAATCATACTACATTAATATAATCGTATTCACATGGATTCTGCGCCAATGCTTGCCGGTGTACCAGGCAATGCACTGATGTAGCTTCTGGGGTAAGGTCTCGCACGAACTTCGCAAATCGAGATCGAGCTCCAAGCATTGCAGGAACATCCATATAAACTGGGCATAAATTTTTCCCCCTGAAATTATTATATTTTTAAAGCTGTCTACATTCCTCAACACGTCAGTGCTCATTTAGTAGTCTTCAATGGCGAGCAAAAGAAAATGAACCAATACTCTTATAAATAAGTTCCTAATATATGTTGCAATAATGATTTACTAATAATTCTAGAGTCTTTGATTTTGATAAATTAACATGATTTTGATCACCAGCCCAAGGCACACAGAAAATAAGTCCGTGGCCCACGGGTTTAGTGATTTGATCATGAATGATTCAGAACTCACTCGCTAGCTGAACTGATGGCAACGAAACACTAAACCTTACCACTCGTTGGAATAAAGTGTGAGACCTTTGAACCTGAATCCGATTCCAACCCGTTAGTGGAGACATGCTTCTTGACCAGGGGCCAAGAGTGTAAAATAGTCTGACATAAACCCAGAGAGGACCTCAAATCTCTAAAGTTCCAAAACTGTTCCAGTTATCTCTGGCACCAATTTATGATCACAAGTTGCACTATGATGGTTCGTGAACACTTGTCACTTGTTAGTTTGAATAGAGCACTGCACTTACTTGACAAATGCCATTCAATTCCTACAAACCTTCAGACAAGCATTGGCACATGAGTACATCATTCAGTGTGACACATTATTTGAGGTGTGCACATGAAGTCCACCTATCTACCCTCCTCACTACGCCACTGACTTCCAGCTAGTAACTCGTATCTCATCTACCAACTTTGGTTATAACTTGATTCTGTTTACTTTTATCAAACGATTCAATTTGATAGTTAATTATCTACCGAACTTTGTTACTAAAATGCCTCATACAAATCTCTCTATACTTATCAATAACATGTAGTTGTTTCCTGCTCTTTAGCTCAATATTGAGTTGTAAGATGATTTACTTAAATCATATGATATAACATTAGTAGTGTTTGAGTGAGTTGAACTAATGACATCACCACGTTATCATCAATTGCTTCGTAAAAGTAAAGTTCATACATTTGCATACCCCGGAATCCAACTGATATGTTCTCGAGGGTTTACGAACTGGGTGAGGTGCTAAATCTACTGGTAGTTACAGAGTGGGGTGTATGCTGCATGTTTGTATGTATATGATGGCGTATATACATGCATATGATAGTGGGTTTTACAGAGAAAAACTCTGCTATCACTAGGCAAGAAAGATAGCACCTAACTCTACATTTAAACGAAATGACATCCTTAGTGCTTTCAGCTCACTATGGTTCTGCAAGAGTGTAGGCTCAGATTACATAACATAAGTAATTAATGTAACTGAGAGTTTTATTATTATGCGCACCACTTCATTCTAAAATCAGCTATTATATCATAATTTGAATTCAGTATTACGGAGCAACAAAGTAACAGAGGTAGGTAAATTTGTAAATTACAAATTCGTCACTTTTCAATGAATTTTATTAACGGTCAATACGATGTTAGCAACAAGGTTAAATCTACTTATACTCGTACTGAGCAGTTTTATTCAACTCTAATGAAATCAATGTTGGTTGGAGAGGGTGGGGCTAAATCGGGCACAGGCGCTAGGCTCCAGAAGAATCTGAGTGTGTCCACCTCTGGTGGGATTCACTCAAAATTTCACACAACTAAATAACATGACAGCAATACCAAAGAAATACTTATATGGAACTGACATTTGTTTTGATAAAAAATTTGTTTAGAATGAGTATTACGAAGCAATTTTTCATCATGGGAGGGCGTAATGATATTTTCCCATCTTAACCTTCTACGTTCCTTGGAGCTCGACAGTACGAAGACGATCCGAAATCCACTGTGAAAAGGAAAGGATCAAAAGAGTCACAGTCTAATTGAAGTGGGAGTGATTGCTTTTACTGAACGGGATATCTGACATTATTTTCCTGGTGCAAATGTACAGTTAGTTGCATATGTTGCAGTCAGATTGGGGACTGCCAATTCGAGTCTTGCACTTTGTTCCTTTGTGTAATGACATTATTATTGATATATCTCGAATTCGCCGAAGTTTGACATCGAAAATGTATCTTATATATTAAAATGCTAGGATTTGTTTGTTTGTTTGTCCGAATTGATTGAAGAATTGGCAAATCGTAGAGATATTAAAATTGGCACACCTCTGCAAAAAATAGAAAAAAATTCATTTATCTAAGATGAATCATGAATTCAGAATTGCAAAAGAAAAATTTAGTCCATGATAAATGAATTCGAAATCTACACCCATAAAAACCCAATATTAACATTTGAAAGCAAGTTTCTAGCCTATTTTGAGAATTTGTTTACTTTATGTACCTATTGTAAACAAAAGTAAACAAATGATTTATCATATAGATCCGAAAATATGATTGATTTGAATTGCGAATATTAATCCCGTCCTATTTCGTTCTCATTTGGCTCTCATTTCAAAACGAATAACAAAAATTTGATCTGCTGGTAAAAAGTATTAAATAATATACATTTGGGCGATTTAGAATCCATCCTCAAAAGGAAGGCCAGCCATTTCGATATTTGCTAGGGTTCCAGTAATCTTTGTAGCTAATTAATTGATAAAATATTACCTTTTGATGGAGCTTTATTTTATTTTGTAGATTTAACAAATACGAAGTACTACCTTCATTATATCATTTGAAAATTTTATACGCAACGAACAAAAAAAATTGTTTATTAATCAATTATCTCACAATTTTATTAAATCTGATTTTTTATACTTATTCACTCTAGCCAATCTAATGAACTTGTTAAAATATGGCACAATTTTGTGAAGATATAAAGTGTAAATTTTACGACACCTTTCCTGATGGTCAGAAATTCCCGTTTTGTCCCTTTTGCTCGAATCCATTAGTTGCTGAGAAGCCATCTCTCTCTGAAGTTACTGATCCTCAACCTGTAGACCAGACCATTGAAAGAGAGGAATCATTGGTGGAAATAGAATCCTGTCCAAATGTTATAAGTAATGATTTCATTACACCTATTTATAATTTGGGAGCTACCAGGCATGAAAAACATCTAGAGTCAAGACATGATATCAAATTTGAAGATGTTATTGTTACATTCTCTACTGCCGTCTTAAAGAAACATTATTTACAATCAAATCGTTGCATTTCTCTCAGATTCAAGTCTTCATCCATTGGAGAATTCAAGTTTGAGCGAATAGAATTCAAAGGGTTTAGACTAATGAATTATGAAGGAATTGAGTTTGTGTTACTCGAAGAAACGGTTAAGATTAACAAGAGCGTCCTTACTGGTTTGAAACATTCTGAACAGCTCCTTATTCCCTACAAGTATTACTTCTTTGATAGTGAAGAGAAACTCTACCTGAATGAAGGTGATTGCTATCGAAACTTAGTTATTGATTGGTTTGCTTTTACAGAATGGAATACCATTCAAAAGTTTGACATGATTGTTTTACCAAATGTACTTGCAAGTGAAGAATATTATTTAAAACAAATTGACAACCGTTTAAGTGTTCACTTTAATATCTATTCAAATGACTTGTTGAATCTTCCTGTTCGTAGCCTTAAGAATGCAATTCAGACAATTCTCTTCTCCCTCTATAGTGATTATTACAGCAAAATATCGACAGTGAAAAAGAGAAAGAACTTCCAAGTTTATGATTCAAAAAAACAAATTTACGAGGAATCTTCTAAAATATTATATATTTGGTTGAAAGTTTTAATGATGAACACTTTTTTGCCTTTCCATACCAAAATTTTACTTTCCTTTTTTTCTTTTGAAGAGGAACTACTTCAACCACATTCTTCTGAACTTTTCATTCTTCTATTTCAAGGAGTGAATAACGGGTTTATTCTTTCTCTTATCAATTCTCGATGTGATGTATTCTCTGATTATATATCTGAGATTAAATCACGTCCGTACTTACTCCATCATGCTATGCAGGGTATTTCTAGTAAGGATTTCTCTCAATTAGTTAAGTTTCTTCCTCTCTATCATTTCCTGTTTGATTCAAAAGAGAATTTCAGCATTGCTCAGTCTAATAATGCATTCCTTGATAATGCTTATTGGGGTCTCCCATCTGATGTGAAATTTCAATATTATGACGATGTAGACATATCAGTTATTAGAGATGCAATGTCCATTTTCCACACTACAGATCCTCTCCTACCTTATTCTATTATCCTCCTCGCTCTAAGATCTGACATATTCCTAGATCTTTTAGAGATCCGTTCGATTCCATATCTGCCCTTCTTCAGCGTTTTACTCTATCGTGTCAAAACATGGTCATTGATACAACAAGACTGTAAACTCCGTGAACTTGTATTCACCACTTTTCTGGGAAAATCTGAACAAACTCCAGGTTTAATGAATGGAGATGAAATCTGTCAAGCGTGTGATGTTATTTTCAGAATGCTAGATGTTATTAAGGATAGTCCAGTCACACTTCTTGATAAACTTAATTTAGAACAAGTAAAAGGTATATTACATGCGCTAGCTAAACTCCTGGAATTATTTGTTGAAAAATATCCTACCTTTTTATCTCTACAGCACTTTGATCGTGCGAAATCGATTGTAATAAGTTTGAAAACTGCTCCAGTTCTTCTCTCAACGATAAGAAGCTGTCTCTTTGAAGATGTTTTACAACCAAACTTTCAATTTGAATACACACTTTTCGAAGAAGTTACGAATATCTGGAATGGTCTATGTTGCATACCATTCCCACAGGGGTACGACTGGAAATCTGGAGTTTGCAAGCAATTGAGTAAACGATTATCTGAACAAACTCTTGAGAGTATTTTGATTACTTTTGTTCAGATATGTAACCACTATAACGAGTTGAACAATGATTCGATTTTCAGCTGTTTCCGTAATGAAATATTGGAGAAATTATCGACATCCAGAACAATTGTGAAAGATCAAAAAACAGCAGTGGAATTTATCGTTCAAGTTTCCAAAGAACAGTTCTATTTAGTAGCCGATATTATTGCAGCTATTTTAGCTTCAAACTTAAGCAAACTTAATGAGAATCCAGTGAAGCATATCCTTACTCTTCCTTGGTGGTCCCGTGTAGTCAAATTTTGCAAACCAAATAAATTTACAAAATCACATCCTGTTGCAGAAAATATAATGGAATTGGTTAAGAGCACTTTTTCCAATATTTCTTTACAATATCACATGCTGACAATAAAAACAAAAGATTTAACTATAATTCTTGATAACCAAGATAATTATTTTTCAATGTTACAATCGATGCCTGAAGGAGACTCTCGCATCCTTAAACAGCTGGATAGAGTTTTATTTAACGATTCTATACAACACCGTAAAATGCTTAGAGATACTTTCATCGAATTTCGTGCACTCATGCACGATTTAAAGAAATTATTAGATTCCACGAACTCCCAGATTCGTTCTCAAGAACTCTCGCAGTTTTGGGATTTTGATTTTGAGAACTCTTCAATCTCTACTCTCTCTCGTATCTCTGAAGAGAAGAAGATATGTATAATACCAGATTGGGAACATTCAAAAATTGCAAATAATTCTATGTTTAATTTAATGCTCAGAACTTTGCAAGATCTTCTCAAATCTCAGTATTTTCTGTCTACATATAAACAGAAGGTAGAAGAATTGAAAGAATTCGAAAAGAGTCTGAAAGAATTGTATTTACTTTACATTGGAGCGTTTGATACTGTTCAAAACACAATAAAAGATCTTTTTGATATGAAAATTCTCATTTCAACAGTATACACACACTTTTACATTGATACTGCTATAGATTCTGATTTATTTGAAAGAGAAATAGACCATCTCGTGTCTGCTATTGAAATCTTATATCAGCAACCTTGTTATAATAAAGAAAATAAAGCTGAGATTGTGAGAAGGGTGAAGCTTTGTTTTGAACTTAAGCAACGGCAGAAGTTTACTGAAACTATTCTTGAGGTGAAAGACAAGTTCTGTATTGAAGGTAATTTTGATAGCATTTATGTCTTAAATGCATTAAGTGATGAAAAAAAGGACCTACAATCACTTACACAGGAAATGTTTGATATTTCAAACAAACTAATTCAGTTTACCGATTTACATCAACGAATTCTGGATAGCCTTCTAATTTGCGTCGACCTTTTCCAATGGACAAGTAGAATACTGAAAAACGAAAATGATCTAGATAACCTCAGAGAATTAGCACTAAATTCGAGCGATGGTTCTTCATTTGAAGTTAATAGTAT
Source organism: Aphrocallistes beatrix (assembly GCA_963281255.1). Classification (NCBI taxonomy): domain Eukaryota; kingdom Metazoa; phylum Porifera; class Hexactinellida; order Sceptrulophora; family Aphrocallistidae; genus Aphrocallistes; species Aphrocallistes beatrix. The sequence continues at coordinate 8,227,321 of OY725488.1, forward strand.
ATCTTCCTTCTACACCTTATGTCGGCTCTACAGTCCTTTCATCTATGGATTTAACCAAGAAATTAACCAAGAAACTTTCTTACTCAAACTGTCTGCAGTCCATTGCAATATTGAGTCACATGGAGATGTTCGATATAAACTACCAGAAATTTATAAAGAGTGTGCATCAGAGGCAAATATTGAATTCTGGAAAACTCTCGAAATAAAACACACTTCAACTGGTGGTAACACAATATCTCAACTAAATCAAATAATGTCAGGAGGTATGTTTTTATTAAATGTTAAAGAATCATCCTGTAATGTTGAAGATATCATATCTGTACAAATTACTCAAAATTACAAAATCAAAACTTACTTTTTAAATGAACTGAAGGAGATGCAGAGTGAAACTGTTCTGATTTCTCCAGAAATGCATCAAGATTCAGTCGGTGCGAGGTTTCAACATTTGTTGAAACTGATTCTTAGTCTTTCTGAAATCGTTTTGAAGTTTCATAAATCTGGAGATGTGCTGTTTCGAAACAAAAAGCTAGCTTACTCTTGTGATTCGACTGATATTTTGTCAGAAGATATTAGTTTCTTGGAAGAGAAGTACAAGAATTGGATCAATGATTTTGAGCAAGCACGTCAAAAGTGTTATTTTTTAAACTTTTTTACTTCTTCACAGATTCTAACAATTCAGATTGGACAGGAAAGGCTAGGAAGAGTTCCTTCTAAAGTTATAGAAAAGCAAGCTTTTTATTTGTTAACTATCTTATCAGAAGATTTAAGCGAGGAAGAAGTTCGTGCTGCATTCAACAGAGTCTATAGAAGATCTTCATCTGTCTGCAGTTCGATTAGTAGCATCGATTCAGTTACATCAAATGAATTAGAATCATCCACTAGAATATCTCAGCTTTCCAGCTTAGGAACTTCATACCTAGATGTTTCAATATCTGAACCTACTAATGAGAATAGATTTCATGGTCCCTCCATAGTCACGTTTCCAGAGAATGAATTGGAGTTAGATGAAAGTCCTACAATCCATATTTCTAAATCAGAATTGATGAGAATGTACCAAGATCAACCTGAGTATATTTCACTCACTAAATTGGAGAAGTTTTTTGGAATTTTTAGCCAAAGAAGTATTCAACAAAAACGAGATTTTTTGCTGACAGTAAGTGAACCTAATCTAATTTTTATTCCCAATCATCTCATGATGGATTCCATCTTATCTCTCTATTACACTTCAAAACAACTCCCATACCCCCACGAAGTTCTCATCTGTTCTGAAAAGACTACTCTAGAGGAAATAGAAATATTCTGGAGAAGATCTCTCAACAATGCTTCTAATGCTTTTATTTTCTGTTTAGCTTCAATTGAGAAGTTGAACTATGATGTTGCAGTGAAGAGTGTATCTTCTCTTAAAGGTTTTCTCAACTCTGCAAGTTCTAACGAATCAGAATTTCGATTAGTGTTGATATGCTCTGAAGAGCACAAACATTCTAGTTACATGGCATCAGCTCTTGTCAGATATGAACGGATCTTAACAGAAAAACAGAACTTAGAAAATCTCAAATCGTTTGTTTTTCAGAACATTTCTGCTTCCAAAGATTTCTCGTCTAAGAAAACTGAACATTTTCCAGTAAAACCAGCTTCCATTGTCGATCAAGATGAATGTTATGTAAGAATTGTATCATCTGAATCACACGGAAATGGAAAATCTCTTTGGATAAAGCGATGGGTTGAAGCCTTAAAAAAAGAATCAAAATCTGAGGATCCCCATTTAATTCCTTGTACGATCGTATCTCTCTATGAGAGTAAAGGTTGTGAAGATAAAGCTACTGACAAACTCCTCGCTTCACCAGTATCAGCAGATGAATACGGACGAATTTATCATTTTGATATTATTTGTTCATCAGATAAACAGATTCTCTCATTTCTATTCAAGTTGCTCATTATGAGGACAATTTGTGACAGTTCAGGTCGTATTTATCGCTGTAGCAAGAATAACTACTATGTCATTGAAGCTAACATGTCTACACTCACTCCAGAACTGATGCATTTCTTTGAATTATTTCCTGTTTGGAAGTGTTTGGGACCAAATGAAGTGTTAAGATCTGAAAAAGGAAAAAGAGGCCCAAAAATCGAGGAAATAATGACTTTGCGTGACCTTAGTGAATTTCGATCTGAAGCATTCCAGAGGGTATTTGCGTATCTGGAGAAATTAGAGTCTCGAGCGAACATAGATAGGTACATATATACGAATGATCCAAATCGAAAATCCGAAAATCGACTAGATATTCTCCTGAAATACTATGGTCAAGATAATCCATCTTGGAGTGAAGTAAAACATTTTATTTCATTTTTCAATAAACAGCTGATTGCTTGTGAAGGAAATATTTATTGTCAATCTTTCAAATTGAATAAGAATTGGAGTGGATTCAAACAGTTTTTAGTGGACTGTATGGTTCTGATGTCAAAAGATTTCATAACTCCCTCACTCAGGAATTCATTACAGTCTCCGCCTCCAGATGCAGTTGCTGGATATGACATAGACGAGAATAGGAAGTGGGGACAGAAAAACTATCCTAACATTTTCATAAATGAAGACCTTCAGTCAATGACTTTCTTTGGAATATCAATCTCTCAAGATCTAAGTAAGTTGGATGGTTTTGATTCAAACAAAATAATTGCCGAGAAAGTTATTTCTCAACAGCTGTACAATCTACTCAAGAAGAATGAAGTTAATTTAGAAGAAGATTTTCACAATTGGGATCGCCATAAGATGCTTTCAATATTAGTGAATGTATTGGGTGTTCCATCTAACTCCTCAGATGCTCCTCCTGATCCAGATCCTAATTATGTACTGACTGTTGACAATGTTAAGAAAATACTGGCCATTCATATGCGCTTTCGTTCTAACATTCCTGTTATCTTAATGGGAGACACGGGATGTGGTAAAACGCGGTTGATTCAATTCATGTGTAAACTTCAAGCGAGGAATCCTGATCTACACAACTTAGTTATTCTCAAGGTACATGGTGAAATCACAGAAAATGATATCAAAAAATCTTACAAAAATGCTGTAGACTTAGCTGAACGGAATTCTTTGAAAAATATCGATACCATTCTTTTCTTTGATGAAGCAAACACAAGCTACTCGATTGGTTTGATAAAAGAGATTCTTTGTGACAGTAGAGTTGATGGAGTGTCCATTCCAAAAGGTTTACGATTACAGTTCGTAGTGGCTTGCAATCCTTATCAAAGACACTCAGACAAGATGTTAACCAAGCTCACTTCTGCCGGTCTCGGAATGCTAGCTTCCAATGATCAGGTGAGAGAACACTTCATAGATATCCCTCTGAGGGAGCTGGTATACAGGGTGCTTCCTCTCCCGAACAGCCTTCTGCCTCTGGTGTGGGATTTTGGAAACTTAACTCCTGAAAGTGAAAAATCTTACATCTACAACATTGTTGTTACCAATCTGAAACATTATACTTCTGAACAACTAGTATCATATAGTGAAGTTATTTCAGACACGTTTTATCACTCCCAAATGTATATGAGAAAGAGGAGAGATGAATGTTCCTTCGTTAGTTTGCGAGATGTTGAGAGAACTGTTCGTGTTATGTTGTGGTTCTACCAATGGCTGCCAAATCTTCAGATCTCTAATATGACACTTGACCTAATAACGTACAGTCTAATCTTAGCTTTAGCTGTGTGCTATCGAGCTAAACTGAGAGAGAGGAAGGAATTCGATGAATACGTCATATCTAATGTTGAGCATCTTCGAAATCGGATAAGTGAAATTTATGATTTAACGAAAGAAGTGGAAAAGTTTCAAGATGTTGTAGTCAGCATGATGAATATTGGAGAACACATTGCTATAAATAGAGCACTGAAGGAGAACTTATTCATGATGTTCGTGTGCATTCAATTGAAAATTCCTTTGTTCATCATTGGTAAGCCTGGAACTTCCAAGTCTTTAGCCAAGTATATCATCAGTCATTCGATGAATGGTGATCTCAACATTCACGGGAAGAAGGTTGCTGGTATTCAGTTCACACAAGTTAGCATGGAATCATACCAATGCAGTCAGCTGACTACTTCAGAAGAGATCAGGTCTCTATTCAGGAAGTGTACGACTATTCAAGCTCAGAATGATCCTTCTTGTGTGGCATGTGTCGTGTTAGATGAAGTGGGACTAGCAGAAGATTCCCCAAACTTACCTCTGAAGATCCTGCACTCCCTCCTTGAAGATGGAATGGATTCAGAGGGTCAGGGACCAGGTGTCGCCTTTATCGGTCTTTCAAATTGGGCGCTCGATCCCGCCAAGATGAATCGGGGCATCATGCTGCATCTGGAAGATCCAACTGCTGAAGAATTAGTTAACACTGCACACTCCATCATCAAACCTTGTGGAGAGAAACATGACAATTATTCACAGACACTCAGTCCTTACATTAAGAGTTTGGCTGAAGGATATTTGAAATTGGTAAAACCATCATTGGCTACATCGTCTAAAGATTATTTTGGATTACGTGATTTCTATCATATCATCAAATTGTTGTATATCCTCTGTAAAAGGTTCGATAATCTACTTACGAAATCGATGATAAGTTATTCTATTAAAAGAAATTTCGGTGGGATTACTGACATCAATATAATTGAGATATTCAATCAATACCTAAATATTCCAGATTCTGAAGATGATATTGGACCTTTATCTGATCCTCTATCCTTAATAACTTCTTCTTTAGAGTCCAAATCTCATGAAGATCCATACTTCAGATCTAGGTACCTTCTCCTCTTGACAGATGATTACGTAGCACTGGACATCTTGTTTAACTCGCATATTCTGAATGAAGACACTAAAGTGATGTTTGGGAGCACCTTTCCTCTTGACCAGGAGTACTTCAGCATATGTCACAATCTGAACAGGATCAAGATATTCATGGAGACAGGGAAGACAGTGGTTCTGACAAATCTATCCAATGTCTATGAAATCCTTTACGAGATGCTTAACCAGTTTTACGTGGAATTGTTCGGGAGGAGTTGGGTGGATATCGGGATTGGATCTCGTCGCATTAAGTGTGCAGTGCACCCTGACTTTCGACTGATAGTGATCGCTGACAAAAGCACAGTTTTCGAGAAGTTCCCTCCTCCTTTAATCAACAGACTGGAAAAGCATATCTTGACCATTTCTACCATAATTGAGGACGATGTAGTGATGACTAATATCGTTTCCAAACTAACGGAATGGCTCCGACGTTTCAATACAGTTCACATTAATATACAGAATGACACACTTCCTTTTATGGTCTACTCTACAATTAATAAGTTTGAGTTGAAAGGAGGAGAGTTGGAATGGGAGGAACATATTTTGAAAGTTGTAAAATTTGAGCTCCTCAAGATCGTCACTCCCATTTCCATTCTTCGATTATTAAAGTCAGATTTAACTAGTGAGGCGACTGATGTTTTTCAGAATTACTGCAGGTTTAAACTTTATAGTCTCGTCGATTATTTGCAAGAAATACCAAATATCAGAAACTATTTCAATGAACAATATCGAAGTATTTCTTTTGATATACAATTGAGTAGTGATGAGTCTAATTCCGTTCTTCAGTTGAAATTTGATTCCAAAGCATGTAAAGATATTCCGTATCTATCGTTTGTTACGACTCACTCAATCCTCTTGACAGAAACTGACATCTCAGAAATAGCTAATAATCTAACCGAACACTTTGAAATGAAGCCCGATATCTCCCTCTTTAATCTGTCTCAGTTCCGATCTGAGAAAGAATTTATCCTTTCCATCAACCAGAATATCTCAATTAAATTAAGAGATAAAGAAAGAAAAATCATAATAATTCAGTGTGAAGAAAATACTGGAAATTCAGATCTTATTTCGTGTGCTAAATATAGATTGGTTGAAATTGTTAATGAAAATAATTGTAATTTAAATTCGAACTTTTATTTTATCTTGATCATCAAACTCGTACTGACAGAACCTGGTTCTGGTTGTTCTAGTTTCTGTGGTGAGCCTTGGGACAGTGTGTATATTGATGAACTCAGAAAATCTCATCATTATCTACTTCCTCCATTTGATCAAATCACTCAACTCTCTGTTGCTCAAATATTTGACTATCACTATCAAGATATACCGGTTTGTTTTCCTTTAATATTTTTTATTTCTCTAATTATTTGTTAACATATATTTAAACATTTAGAACCTGACATCTATCTCTTCACACGAGGATGAGTATTTCTTTAAAAAGAGGAGATTATTCCGTTGCGTGCAGAAAGCTGTCTCCAGGTTATCTGACCCTTCTGAAAATACTAATGACAGATTTGCACAGAGAATTTCTAGACTCGCACGATTTCTAGCACATCAAGGTAGTATATAATGTAAAAGTTCGTCAAAATATAATCTGAATTAAAATAACCCTTTATGCTATCATAAAATGTTACTATCTACTGGTAAACTAGCCCGACCTGATAACTGACTTATGGAGTTCCTATACTTGTATACACTAAATTTACAAAAGTATTCGAACAATCCATTATTTCACATACAAACAGTACTAAAATGTGTCTATTCATGAAGACGAATACTTCTAACTGGTTAGGAAGACGGCTAATCGGATTCAAGTTGAAATCTAAACATTAGAATTAGTCATAGTTGAATATTTCATGTAATCTTCAAGCATGATAAATTATTCTTACATTACATACATCACTCCTCATGCTATGCTACGTATATTATTTGCTTTTTGGTATGTTTTTGAAACTTTACTTTCTCGTGCCAAAAATGTAGTTGTATAGTAGCTTTGAAAACATGTTGTTTACATCATCTTACTGTAAAATTTTTAGTTATGAAACAGCTGAGTATTACTACTAATAGTGTAAATACTACGTATTTCCTTTGAGTTATATATTAACCTACCATAAGATTTAAGATAAAAAGGTTTCGCATTTGCACCGGAGTTTTCGCGAATCTTTTATATTTTATATGTAGGTATGCACGATCCTGCGAAATCTAACAGATTTCTACCATTTTTTGCATCTAGGATATCTTCATATGTGATGTGTACTATCCTTCATTTTCCCAAAGTTCCTTCACTTTCGGTCTTAACACCTTTTTTATAATTAGAAATTTCAGTTTTTCGACTATAACTCTGCCATTTTAGGTGATAGAAGGGTGAGATTTTAATAGAATGTGTATAATAATATACCTCACATATGATGCAACTATCATTAAAAAACATATGACTTCACTCTCAAAATAGAAATCATTGTACGACACTACAATAGATTGTCATTGTTATTAAAATACTTAAAATAAGCCACAACTTATGTTTGATATCTTTTATTATAGTATATAGCAATAAAAAAGGTTATTTGCATATTTTGACACCTTTATATATATATATTTTCACACCATATGACGAATTTTAAAAAATATGCTAGAGACTAGCTTCCAACGGTTGACATGGGATTTTTAGGGGTGTAGAGTTCGAATGTCATATTTTCAAATATTTATGATAAGTTAATCGTAACTTTTGTTTACAATATTTATATGAAGTAAAAACATTCCCAAAAATGGCTAGATTGAGTAACTCCAGACGCCCAGAGGGCGACTCTGTGGACACAAAGTGTCTGCAAGCCGCGCAGCGCAGTAAGCGAAGCGCGCTTGTGTTAATGAAATATCAAGGTTACAAGTCGCTTCGCTTGCTTGCGCTGTGCAGCTGAAGTTTATGGCCAGACCAAGTTACTATACCATTTTCAAAGTGCTCAGCGCCATATCAATGTACCATATTAACGGAATGATATACTTTCTAGAACTAGCTGACCTAACGTGTGATAAGATTTCCAATCTCTTGAGTCAGATCACCTCTACAAAGTACAGTGCAGAATGGGCCTACATTAAAGCTCTAGAACCTGACTGCTCCACCTGCTGTGTTAATTTCATGAAGACTTTGTCTTTATATATTGATGATCTCATCGTACCACTGCTGGGAGGTATCTTGGCTATCCTTGACACTCACAACAATTTAGATTTACCATTTCATAAAGGTGAAGAAAATATTAGAAAACTCTGGGAAATGTTTTATCGAGATGAGAATATAATCAATTTGAGTTCTCTGATTACAGAGCGATCTTTGAGTTCTTCTTACTCAATTCTAAATCACTCTAGGAAGGTAAAACTGGTCAAAAATTGCTTTCCTTTTTTTCAGAATATTTATCAGCAGGTTAACCATCTTTTTCATCAAATGTGCACAAATCTCGGTAAGTTGATGGATTTCCAAATATTTCATGTTTGACAAAAGCCCCTCACCATAGACTACTTTACATTCCAGGGTTGCTATGGAAACGTATTTTTACCATTTGAGCCTAAATCTTGAAACCTTCATGATTAGACATTCAAATTCGACTTTGAGAGGCAATAAATGCTCTCCAAAAACATTTTGAGCATTAAATCCTATGGTTTTCGAGAATGGTGCAATTTATCAAATATGATTCATGGCATATATTGTACCATATCTCGAAACATTAGGGTTTAATGTAATAAAATGGTAAAAAATTAAAAATACGTTTTCATAGTAACCCTGGAATGTAACAACATTTCATCAGCTTTAAAATGTGCTTAAAATTGGTCAGAAAATCGCTAAAATGTATCTTAAATCTGTTAAAAATAGGTATGAAAATCACATAAATCACATTCCACACATAGTTGAGGTAAGGCCACCAATAGACTCCAAAATTATGATTTCCTATTTAACTATAATACATTTCCCATGTCTAACTGCAGCGGATTACGAGATATCAAGAAGTACACAATAGACCCAAGTTCCAGAGCCCGAGCTGGCACCCTAAATTAAAGTAGTCTATGCGAAATATTCTCAAACAGAAACTTAGTGTGGGAGATCTGACTCCATGACAGTTCCTACGAGCTATCAGTCATACAATTGGAAACACGAAAATACAGGCAAGGCTGGGGTTGGTTAACCGATTTTAGGGTTCGGTTATTTTGGTTTCCTCCAGGGCGGTTAACCGGTTAACCGATGTCAATATTGATGGGTAGAAATATGAATTTTTGGACTAATCTTTTACCTGATATTGAAATATTTGTTAATTTTTAGTGGTCTCGAAATATACTATACAAGCGCGCTTCGCTTGCTTCCGCTGCGCGGCTGGCGGACACTTTGTGTCCGCCGGAAGCTCCCTTCGGTCGCCTGGAGTAACATTGGTTAATTATAAGGGAGATAGCATCTCTAAATATGTCTATCTTAGCTAAATCGATATCACTCGAAAAATCACCAAATTTGTCAATTATAAAATTTTTGATGGGTAATGATGACGTCATAACGAAGTGATGAGTCATCATTTTTTGATGATAGTTGTATCATATGTGAGGTATGTTAGTATACAGATTCTATTAAAATTTCAGCCTTCTATCTCCTATAATGGCTGAGTTATGCTCGAATAACTGTATTGCTTAACTTTTTTAAAAAATGTGACAATGACATCATAATTCCATGATGAGTCAACATTTTGCTCTGACCTCAGAACTTACTGGAGCCATAGCCTAAAGACTCTCACATGCCAAAAATCAGCTTTCTGGGCCCGGCAGTTTCTTCAATCAATTCGTTACAGATATATATATATACAGTTGACTCCGCTTAATAGGGCCACTGTTTAATCGGGTCAGCCGCTTAATCGGGCCACTTTTGGCAGGACCAGAATAGCTCTCACACATAGAAGCTAATACAAAATATTTTCGGTTAATAGGGTTCTCCGCTTAATCGGGGCAAAATGTCCTCTGACCGATGTGGCCCTATTAAGCGGAGTCGACTGTATATATAAATAAATATTAATTGAGTTTTAATAGTAAGGATGTTTAGCAAATAGAAATTTCTATTGTATTTTAAATTTTTAGAAGTAACATTCTTGAATCTCCGTCGAAAAACAATGAAATTAGTAGAAATATTTCGAAAATAAAACAGATCGGCTAACCGAACTAAGATTTCCTTAACCGTTAACCAAGATTGATGGCGGTTAGCCGGTTGACAGATTCCAGCCTTGATACAGGATATAAATGAACTAAGTATTTCTGAAGAATCTGGAGTTGAGACGGGAGATCGTAACACAAACAACACCGAACATGTTTGCTTTGTCTGCTTGCTCCTAGATTTGGATATGTATTTTCACCCCTTGCAGACATGCAAAATTTTCGGTGATTGTAGCAGGCAAATAATCAAGCTTGGATAAACGTGTCCTTTATGTCGGAGCAATATAGAATGAAGCCAGGCTCGAAATATTTACAGATTAATTTCAGTCACTCAACCTTATTGTCAGGATTTATTTAACGTAATCCTTACTATCTTTCTTTCATTTCTAAGATCACTGAGAGGGCCGCTTCCATCCAGGTCGTGAATCATCTTACATTACATCATCTCTTCCCCGGGACGCAGTCTGCCTATCGTAAACACCACAGTACGGAGACTGCGTCCTGAAGGTCACAAACGACATCCTCCTCAGCATGAATCGCCAACACGTATCTCTTCTGGTTCTTCTTGATCTTAGCTCAGCCTTCGACACCGTCGACCATACCATCTTACTCAACCGTCTCCAATCTCATTTCGGCATTTGCATTTTCTAATTCCTCCAATATCCCGGTCCAACACGGAGTTCCTCAGGGTTCTTGTCTTGGTCCGCTTCTCTTTAGCCTCTATACTAGTCCTCTATTCGACCTCATTAGGTCCCACCTCCCCGACATGCACTACTATGCCGACGATACTCAGGTCTATCTTTCTTTTAAACCCGGTTCCATCTCTTCTGAAGAATCTGCTTTCTCCGCCATCCAATCTTGCATCTCCGCGATCCGTTCCTGGCTCCTCACCAACAAGTTGCTTATCAATGACACCAAGACTGAGTTCCTTATAATAGGGACTCGTCAACATCTAAGGTTCAAACTGATAGCATCTCTGTTGGTGAGTCGAGAATCTCTTCTTCCAAAGAAGTACGGAATCTTGGAACTTGGCTCGACAATACCCTCTCAATGTTTACTCAGGTCAGCAAAGTTGCCTCCTCCTGCTTCTACTACATCTATAACATCCGGCGTATTAGAAAGTATCTCTCTAGGGAAGTCTGTGAAACTCTTGTTAATTCTCTTATCACATCTCGTCTTGATTATTGTAACAGTCTCTTGTATGGTTGCCCCTCATCCCTCTTAGCTCGACTCCAGCGAGTCCAGAACAGTGCAGCCATGCTTATCTACAATGTTTCTCGTACCATTTCGTCATCTCCTCTTCTTATTAACCTCCACTGGCTGCCTGTTAAACATCGTATCCTCTTCAAAATCCTCCTCATAACTTACAAAGCCATCCATTCTCTTGCTCCGGACTATATCATCCAGCTTATCCGTATCGCGCACGACACATCCACTTAAATTAATTTCAATGCATATACATACCTTACAAGCATACATACACATACATACCCATACATACACATTAGGGTGCTCCAAAAAATTCGAAAGTTTGAATCTTTAGATGCACACTCTGCAAATAGGTTACTTTGATCACCAAGTATTCACCCTAAAAATTTCATGCAATTTGGGGATGGTTTAGTGGTCGCGCAAAGTAGCCTTCCCCTCGTGCTAATTTATAATGAGATATGTCCGGGATGGGGCCAAAAGTTGTAAAATGCGTACTTCTGATGTTTTAATAAACTAGTAACTTTATTTTTGTGATATTTAGGGGTGGTTTTATATAAGCTAATAATACATTTTAATAACCTAAAATCTTCCAGTTCCGATATATTGGCGAAAACAGTTGGGACCAGCCTTCATACTTGAAATTATTAATGGTCTCAACTGTTTTCACCAATATCTCCGAACCGGTAGCTTTTAGGTCATTAAAATCTATTATTAACTGATATAAAATCACCCCCAAATATCACAAAAATAAAGTCACTAGTTTATATAAACATCAGAAATACGCCTTTTACAACTTTTGGCCCCAACCTGGACATATCCCATTTTAAATTAGCATGAGGGGGAAGCTACTTTGCGCGACCACTAAACCATCCCCAAATTGCATGAAAATTTTATGGTGAATACTTGTTGATCAAAGTAAACTATTTGAAGAGTGTGCATCTAAAGATTCAAACTTTCGTATTTTTTGGAGCACCCTAATACACATACATACATATACATACATACCCATACATACACATACATACATGCATAACACACACCTACTTTTATTGAATTGTACATCGCACTTGAGCATATTAATATGGAATCTGCGCTATATAAATGTATATTATTATTATTATTATTATCCTTACTATTAAAACTCGATTAATGTGTAATATATATCCTTACTATTAAAACTCGATTAATCTATATGTGTGTATATATCTATCTATCTGTAACGAATTGATTGAAGAAACTGCCAGGCGTAGAAGGCTGATTTTTGGCACGTGGGAGTCTTTTGGCTATGGCTCCTGCAAGTTCTGAGCTCAGAGCAAAATATCTACTCATCATGGAATTATGACGTCATTGTCACATTTTTAAAAGTTAAGCAATACAGTTATTCGAGCATAACTCAGCCATTATAGGAGATAGAAGGCTGAAGTTTTAATAGAATCTGTAAATTAACACGCCTCAAATATGTTGCAACTATCATAAAAAATGATGACTCATCACTTTGTTATGACGTCATCATTACTCATCAAAAAATTTAAAAATTGACAAATTTGGTGATTTTTCGAGTGATATCGATTTTAAAACTAAGATGGACATATTTGGAAATGATATCTCCCTTATAATTAACCAGTCTCACCTCCAGGCAACCGAAGGGAGCCTCCAGCGGACACAAAGTGTCCGCCAGCCGCGCAGCGCAAGCAAGCGAAGCGCGCTTGTATGTATAGTCGACTCCGCTTAATAGGGCCACTGTTTAATCGGGTCAGCCGCTTAATAGGGCCACTTTTGGCAGGACCGGAATAGCTTTCACACATAGAAGCTAATACAAAATATTTTCGGTTAATAGGGTCCTCCGCTTAATCGGGGCAAAATGTCATCTGACCGATGTGGCCCTATTAAGCGGAGTCGACTGTGTATATATATATATATATATATATATCTGTAACGAATTGATTGAAGAAACTGCCGATCATAGAAAGCTAATTTTTGGCATGTGGGGGTCTTTTGACTATGGCTCCAGTAAGTTCTGAGCTCAGAGCAAAATGTCGACTCATCATGAAATTATGACGTCATTGTCACATTTTTGAAAGTTAAGTAATACAGTTATTCGAGCATAACTCAGCCATTATAGGGGATAGAAGGCTGAAATTTTAATAGAATATGTATACTAACATATCTCACATATGATACAACTATCATCAAAAAATGATGACTCATCGCTTTGTTATGACGTCATCATTACTCATCAAAATTTTGAAATTGACAAATTTGGTGATTTTTCGTGTGATATCGATTATAGCAGTAGGACAGACATATTTAGAGATGATATCTCCCTTATAATTAACCAATGTGACTCCAAGCGACCGAAGGGAGCCTCCGGCGGACACAAAGTGTCCGCCAGCCGCGCAGCGCAAGCAAGCGAAGCGCGCTTGTTACTATTAAAACTCGATTAATGTTTGTTTGTTTGTTTGTTTGTGTATATATATCTGTAACGAATTGATTGAAGAAACTGCCAGGCACAGAAAGCTGATTTTTGTCATGTGGGAGTCTTTTGGCTATGGCTCCTGCAAGTTCTGAGCTCAGAGCAAAATATCGACTCATCATGGAATTATGACGTCATTGTCACAGTTTTAAAAGTTAAGCAATACAGTTATTCGAGCATAACTCAGCCATTATACGAGATAGAAGGCTGAAATTTTGATAGGATCTGTATACTAACATATTTCACATATCATTACTCATCAAAATTTTTTTAAATTGATAAATTTGGTGATTTTTGTGCGATATCGATTATAACAGTAGGTCAAACGTATTTAGAGATGTTCTCTCCCTTATAATTAATTAGTGGTGACCACAGGTGCCCAAAGGGCGCCTCCGGCGGACACAAAGTGTCCGCCAGCCGCGGAGCGCAAGCAAACGAAGCGCGCTTGTTACTATTATACTGCATTCAAAATGAATGAAAAATATCAATGTGCTCTTCATTGATATCAAATAAATGTAGGACAAATAAAACTCGATTCAGACAAATGACACCATAACCAAATTCAATTCGATAACATGCCATAAGTTGACAACATGCCCAAAATTTGATTCAGACAAATGCAGCGCTCCCCGATAATTATACTTGTAGCTTTCCACCCCTAGACAATTATTATTAATCATAATTTTAAACCCAGAATTAATGTCAACTAGCTATAGCCTCCCCGACTCTGCTATTCTGTCAATTGAAAGCGAATTTGTGGACTGTTTGGATTAAGGAAATTTCGTTAATGTATTTGCTAACGCCAATCCAATCGGCAAGATGCTCGAATGCTATTTTTTCCCATTGATTGGGTTTCTTAAATTTGTATCGATTGTGTGGAATGAATGATTAATTTTAAAATTAGATTGTAAAAAAATGGTACGTAATAGAAAAAAACTGCACAGGAAGTGTTAAATTTTTATCATACACTTTATGTGCCCAAAAATGATAGTGTTGCGTTCATGAATTCTGAGTTATGGATCTTTTTTACTCTTAAAGCTGTCTCATTTTGTCATTTGATGTCGCATCAAAAATCGTATAGTAACTTCGTCTGCCGATAAACAATTAAAACGTTTTGTCCAAATTTCATTAATCTCACATTTATGGAATTTCCAAAATTTCCGTTATGGTGTAAAATTATAAGGAGGCACCCATTAGGCCACTATACATAGTATAATCGGCAAACTAAACCAATTAACAATTTTCTATATAATCGATCATGAGGAAATCTTTGAGTTTCAATGGCAACATTTTTTACAACGCTCTGGCAGATACAATACGATTATAACACTAATACATTCAAGTGTTACAATTGACTAATCAAATTAGTAGCGAAATGTCGTGTAACGAATTACCGTGTGACGAAAAGTCAAAGTAACGAAATGTCAGTATCCTTTTTTCCTTTTTTCATAAATTAAGCACTAAAGTTTAGTATTTACATTTACATTTTTACAAAGGTTACTGTGGAATTGGAATTTCTATTCCCATCCCATTCTCACAGGATTTCAGTAGGAATTACCATGATGTATTATTCCCATAGAAATTGTGTGAGAATTCCCATCCCATGGTCGTATAAAATATGAAATTTGTTTCAAATGATATTTCAACATCTAATGAAGTTAATTATTAATAGAGTAGAGTGATGATAATTATATTTTGAATTTAGCAATTCTAAAATGAAACTACGGTGGATTCCAAAAATTAAGTAAGAAATACTACATGGGTACAATCATTTGGGAACAACAATTGAAATGTTATGGGCATTCTCACGGGGGAAAAAAATCGTTCCCATCCCATGGTATGGGAATACCCATATGGTAATTCCGATTCCCACTGCAAACCTGGTTTTTACCCTTTATGTTTGCCTTTATAGGCGTTAATGAGACCTTTGAGAAGTTTGAAGATAATTTCAATCAATCATCAATCGGTAGAGCAGTGTCAACAGTGAATGACAGTAGAGTTAAGAACTATTTTTCTATTCAAGAAGCATACTTGCAGGACTTTTGTACTTTTCACATATCATCTATGGAAAATCACTTATTCCAAGTAATTTTTAATATAAATTTAGCTTTACTTTATAAAGATAGAGTTGAAAGAAAAACCTCACGTGGCTTGCGTTATATAAGGCCTATCACCAAAACCTCGAGAACCGTGACCTTGGATAAATGGAAGGCTATCGAATATATATACATATCGTAAAAGCCTTAGCCATGCATAATATACCCCAATAATGCATTACAAGCATATATAAACATGGTATCAAAGTATGCATATTCGTTGAGAAAATCATGATTCGTCATCATCCTATTACGCAATAGGCTATATTTCTTACCAAATTGTTTATTTCTGAACTGTTTTAAACATAGTTGAAGCATTATTGTGAACATGATTTTTTGGCAAAACCAAGCTGGAGATGGGTTGATTCGAAAAATTGTGAAATTTTTAATGGAATGCTGCTGCATTCCTGTGTTGCTATGGGAACCCATTTTGGTCAATTGATGCCATATTGTGATCAAAATCTATAGCAACTAGGCATTCAAATTTTGATGAACAATAGCATATTTCCTATTCAGTAGTAATATAAGTTGTATCCCTAAATCCGATGTTTTTTGAGTTATGGGTCAATTTATACATTTTGTCATGTTTTTTAATTGACCCATAACTCTAAAATGCCTAGTTGCTATAGATTTTGATCACAATATGGCATCAATTGACCAAAATGGGTTCCCATAGCAACACAGGAATGCAGCAGCATTCTATTAAAAATTTCACAATTTTTCGAATCAACCCATCCCCAGCTTGGTTTTGCCAAAAAATCATGTTCACAATAATGCTTCAACTATGTTTAAAACAGCAGAAATAAACAATTTGGTAAGAAATATAGCCTATTGCGTAATAGGATGATGACGAATCATGAACGAATATGCATACTTTGATACCATGTTTATATATGCTTGTAATGCATTCTTGGGGTATATTATGCATGGCTAAGGCTTTTACGATATGTTGTACAGTAGAACTCGGATAAGACGTACCCCCGGGAAGCGGAAAAAAGTACGTACTAACCGTGTTGATATTGCATAGGAATCTACGTATATATTGATTGAATTTCGGTTCAGAGAAATGAGTACGTACTAAACCGAAGTACGTCTTATAATATCCCAAGTAGGTACTAACCGAGTTCTACTGTACGTATATACGTATCTTCGATGGCCTTCAATTTAAATGGTTCTCGAAGGTGGTGAATAAGCATATAACGTAGGTTACGAACTTAATAACTTTATGCTTTTTTATTTTCGTTTACATTTCTAGACTATATACATCATGTTGTCTATTGCTGCTTCTAAACACAGGAGAACGAGAATGGATGGAAGTGCAACTGAAGACTATGCACACCCTGATAAATTACCAGAAGTAACTATTCCTAGTATACACATAGCTTATCATCTGATACGGAGAAGAATAGTATTTGTTAATGAAGTATTCAATCTCGGGATTCCGTTCCCTCGTGAACTTGTTAGTCATCTTAGATATTGGTACCAGAACCCGAAAACTTGTTTTGATTTAGAAGATATTGATTTTATGATTTTTAAAAGGGGGATAGAAGAATGTTTTGAGAAAATGAAGCGTTTAAAAATAGATCAATCCCAAGATTTTCATAATCGTGTTGATGAGAATCGTAATTTTGTTGATAATGTTTTGAATTACGGTTGTTTGATCGAAGAAAGTTGGGATCTATTTCAGAATGACTATATTGGAGATATGAGTTCCCTAAGGTAATTTAAATATATTTAATCTTTTTCAATTTGTATCTAATTTCCTTTAGAATTGTTCTATACATTTTATATTTCTATTATGCCATCGATTTTCATGATTTACCATATACTTTTTCCATTAACCATAATACTCTATCTAAGTCTGCGTGGACCCAGTTTTGTCCCACATGCCAAATTCAGCTTTCTGTGCATGGCAATTTCTTCAATCAATTCGTTACAGAGATACTATATATTCGCGTATACACACTTTAATCGAGTTTTAATAGTACTAAAGATAACATAAAAAAAGGTTATATGTATATTTTCACCATTTGACGAATTTTGAAAAATATACTAGAGACTAGCTTCCAACGGTTGACCTGAGGTTTTAAGTGGCATGCATTTTGAATATCATATTTTTGAATCTATAGGATAAATATTAGGATTGTTTTGTTTACGGTAGAAACAGCGCGCTTGTAATATACAGTAGAACGTCAGTTATCCGAACGAGATGGGATCAAAGGGGGGGTTCGGATGAATGAAATGTTCGGATAACTGAAGTTCGAAAAACTGGAGTTCAGATATGTTACTCCTAAACGAAAAGTATTTTCTACAAGTACAAGTATGTTGAACTGAGAATTATTTATTTATTTATTTATTGTGGTTGAGTAACACTATTTTAAAAGTACCGAACAAGATGTGATGTTCTACGTATTTCTTTGGAATTCTTAATTTATTGGATTCGATTTACAGCATAATATGATGTGTCTTATTATGGAAGTGGTTAGAAATTTGGCGTATTGAATGCTTTACATTCTATTGGCCCAAGTAAGATCAACTTTTTTTAATAAGTACTAGTTTGGTTACCCGAGGGGTTCGGATAACTGACGTTCTACTGCATTAATTTAAACCTAGCCATTACAGTCTGTTTCATAATTATTGACACTCAATGAAATTTTATATTCTAGATTGTAAATAACTTATATATTATCACCTCAATCAAAATTTCTGCCATTTTAGTGAACTATGATAATAATAAATGACTTTATATCTTGATAGTCTAATTAAACTGTGGTAATCCTTATAAACAAATTAGTCTCAGCTTTGTTTCCTCAAATATTCTTTCTTGCGAAAACTGAACTCAACTTCACCCATCTTAACCTATTATTTTCAAGTCATTTTAATCATACATATACATAGCATTCGAAATGAGTCAATATGATACAAGAGTCAAAATTAAAACATTAATTGATGCAGGGATAGACTCGGTGAAGAAATATTTCGAAGAACTGGATGTCCTAAAAGAACAATATTTCATATTAATAAGCTTGTGATGTCTGGAAAATCAATAAAGCATAAGAAAGGTGCAGGACCGCCAACAATAACATCGATTTCTCATAAACAATCACTCATCAGAACTCTTAAAATCTTCCCAAAAATGTCTATACGTAAGCTTCGTTCAAATTTAGCTTACAAATACCAAGATGCCCCCTCTAACTCCACTGTCTTCAGATTTATGCAGAAAGCTAGATTCAGTTGTAAAAAACCTGTCACAAGTCCATTTATTACTAATGAAATAGCGAAAAGAAGAGTTGCATGGTGTAAAGAACAAAAGCTGAGACTGGGAATTTGTTTTCTTTACAGACGAGTGTTCGGTTTGGCTAAATAGACACCGTCTGCGGTTGTGGACTAAAGGAGATGAAAATCCAATTTCACAGATATCCCGTCATGTACCGGAACTTCACATTTGGGGTGGTATTTCCGCTAGAGGAGCTACTGTATTAAAGGTTTTCAAACAGAATTTTAATTCACAGTTGTATATCGAAACACTAAATTAATGTTTGCTTGAATCAGCTCACGTTTTGTATCCTGAAGGATGGAGCAAGAGGACAACTCTCCAATACACTCATCCAAAGTCAGTAGAGCTTGAAAAGATAGTGAAAATTTGAAAGTTTTGCCTTAGCCACCTTATTCCCCGGATGTAAACCCAATAGAAAACACCTGAAGGGTATCAAAGTATCGTCTCTCAATCACTTTTCAAACATAGCTGAATTAGAGACCGCAATTGTTAAAGAGTGGAGCACTTTTACCCCCGATTTTCTTGTGAATTTTTATAAATTTAATGCCAAAGCGGATACGATAGTGTATCAAATTAAAAGGAAAGAAGATAAAGTACTGATTTTATTGATATCATAGTACTTAGATATTGCAATATGTAACCTATAATTGCCTTTCTTATGTATCAACACAAATTTACTTTATGACAATATAAATTAGTGCCAATAATTATGAAACAGACTGTACCTTTTGGTTGCTTTACCTTATCTTGAAATTACAATTTATTCCTTTTTCGAGAATTTTTGATTGCCACTTCATTACAACATTTTTTAATTAGGATGTTTAATGCATTCATAGTAGTATTACTAATGCTGTATTTATTTTCTTTGAACTTTTTTGATATTTTGATTAATTCTTCTGTTTAGGTCTAAGTGGGAAGCTGCTAAATGCTTGGCATTATTTGCCACATACTTTTTCGATGAAAAATTACTTGGAAAAGAAAAGAAAATTAAATCAACAGTAATCATACAAAAAACACTTAACAACATTCAAGAGGTAATTATTTGTTAATGACTGTTAGTGTTTACCGCAGCTTAGTTAACCTAAATACGGCCGTGCAACAATCATAAAAGATCACGAAATACCATTCCAGGACAATTTTTTAATGACTGCGTAATTAATTGTGAGTTTTTAAATATTACCCTTAAAATAGCAAGCATAGAGCAATCAAGAAAGTGGCTAGCCTGCAACAGACTAGACTCTTGTTACAAAGATTGTATTATAAAGTATTACGTATATTAGAAAAGGGTAGGTAACGAAAAATTGTTTAAATTTTATGAGTAAAAAACATGAGTGGATTTGACTATTCTGAAGTTAAAAATCTTAAAAATTCTCCACTTCAAATCCTGCAAACGGGTAATAACACTTTTGAGAATTGAGCGGCCTTATAGAGGCTATTTTGACTATGTCATCATCTATTGTTCTTCATATAAATGCCTCCTCAAATTCTGACTATTTTGACTTTCACAGCACTAAACTCTCAAATGCAACCTTTTATCAACCAATAGGATTAAAGAACATACACTACCTGAACAAAAGTATTCGACTGAATAATTTGAGGTGACATTTTTTGCAGAATCAATGGTCTAATCAGTTGCATAATTTACTCGATAATTCTCGACAGGTAGCTATTTTATCCTTTTGACATGAATAGCTAATTTTAACTGTTTTTTCATTTTTCATTTTTAGAAATGATTATTTTCTCTAATATTTGCAAATATGCCTTTTTCTCATTATATACTAGATTCAAGATAGTAGTCCTTTGTCTATACTCTAGCCAATTCTTATATAAATTTATAATTTATTTATGTTTTGAATATCTTCTTTAGATAGTATCTCAGGAAAATGTTAATTTCAGATCTCTTTCTACTATCAAATCTATCTTGGACATGCTGAAAATATTCACGTAAATAATTTGCTTTTTGTTGAAAATACTTTCTTTATGAATAATTGTAAAATTAAAATTTTAATAAAAATATTTATTTCCACATTTTCAAAGTATTGATCCAAGCATGCGCTTTAGGTTAAGAAATGCCCTCAAAAGGGATTTTAGAGCTTTTTGTTAAATGAACTAGAAATTTTAACATCTTTTTGCTAAATTTGTATCTTCGGATAGAACCGAGATCACAGCAGTTAATATGTGATATTTCACTGTGGTATATAATGATCACAGTTAAAGGTATTAATTATATATCATGACTTATTAACCAATGATTACTATACTGTAAATTCTTCACACCCTGTTTGGTATCCTGGAGTAGTGCATCGGTCCATTGACCGACTTTTTCTAAGTTAGTATTTGTACATTGGAAAACTAGTGCAATATTTTTTCAACTTATTTTCTATTCTTAGATCAGTTGATTCAGAAGATAGCATTCATGTTTGTGAACCTAATAAAGAAATGACTTCGTTCCTAATTGATTCTTGCAAACATTTACGGTATGTCTTCGAATAGTAGCCGTGGCAATTATTGATTTTATTCTCATTTTTACCTGACGGCGGATTAATATTTCAGATAAAAGAGCTATTAACCACCAGTACTCAACAAATCAAAATTTGGTGGTGGCTATCTTAACCACAATTTTACTTTTTCTGTTGACGAATAGACACCAAATTTTAAATGTGCTATATCAGTACTTCATAAACTTTGATGATTTAGTTAACCGCCGCGCTCAGGAATTTGGTTGCTATCGTCACTAAACCACACCAGTTTGTAGAGCACTGGTAAACCTGAATTATTTGTTAAATGGGAGGAAGTAATGAATTACTACCAACCGTTATTCTGAGGGGGTAGCAGAAGTAAGCTAACATTCTTTAGGAGCATTTATTTCAGTCAAGCTGCTATTCAAGGGACGCAGGAATTTGACCTAAAGAAATTTGGGAAGTAGGAAAATGACCTAAAATCAAATCGGAATTTGACCTAAAGAAAATTGGGAAGTAGGAAAATGACCTAAATTCGAAGTAGGAATTTAACCTAAAAATTAAGGAATAAGACCTAAAATACCCACTTTCTCTCTTATTCCGACTGTTTTAGGTCATTTTCCTACTTTCCAATTTTCTTTAGGTCAAATTCCGCGTTCCCATATTCAAGTACGGCATTAGACATATTTATATGTGCAAATTTAACAATTTTAACCAAATTTAACCAATTTTGCTCACAATTTTGAATACAAATACGGACGCAGTTACTATAGCCTAACATTATGGCCTTTTGTAAATCTAGGCTCCGAAAAACACAGATTCATAATCGCTTTCAATTGATAAATGATTCTTAATATTTGATAGGTGTGACTGTGTTGACAAGGCGTCAGAATTCTTCCAAAATCGTTCTGCACTCTTCTTCTTGCAGATGCTTTTGAATATCACTTTTTCAGATGGACTCACCTCAATTCGAGAAGATCTAACAGATTATTTGCTTGAAATTTTAATGAAGGATCACACCTCTAAAAGAGATGAGAAGGATAAAGCCCCCCTCCTCTATCTTTATAAAGGAAAAGAATTAAATCCTTCTCCTGCTCTTCGTTGTGTTATTTTAGAAATTATATTCAGACACAGGTAGGAACTCTGAATTCAGATAGTTTTTGGGGAAGAGAGAAAAATGATGTCTTAAAGTTTAAATATAGTACAGTAAAACGTCAGTTATCCGAACGTGATGGGACCAAAAGGGTTTCGGATAAGTAAGATGTTCGGATAACTGAAGTTCAAAAAACTGGGGTTCAGATAAGTGATTTTCTCTATAGTAAGTATCATTTATGATGAATTGAGAATAATTTATTCAAAGCGGTTTGGTAACATAATATTCAAAGCGAAGAAACGACCCTAGAATGTGATGTACAGGCAACCCTCGCCGTTCGCGAGTTTGCCATTCGTGGTTTCGACTATTCGCGAAAAACTTTTTGAGTCTTGTTTTGCTATTCGCGACTCGTTCCCTCGAGTATTCGCGGTTTTCGTTACTCTCTTCTGTAGTTTCATGAGCTACCATAAGTCCATAACCTTATACGTATCTACATATTTATAGGCTTAGTACTAAAGGCTAGACTTTACTATTTAGGTATGGTACTTAGGTTTGCTACTAGGGGAGGATCTACTGTATATCTTTCATTTATCACTTCATTTATTATTAGCATTTCACTTGTGCCAGTGTTTGTATGAGTATTACAGCTCAACTATAGAATCAATAGCGTATTTAGCAAACGGTATCTAGCGTCGTTTTTATAATCTCGGAACGTAACCCCACTATTCTCATTGAACTAACATCTTGCCGTTTGCGATTTTGCCATTCGCGACAATTCTCAGGAACGCAACCCCCGCGAACGGCGAGGGATACTTGTACTACGTATTTATATGGAATACTTAATTTATTGGGTTCTATTTATAGTACAGTCAAGCCTCTCTATAACACCTTCGGGACCCGAGTTTTTGTTCACTATATCGAGGTGTTCATTAACCAGAGGTGTTCACTATCGGAGGTTTCACTGTATATTGGAATGTGTCTTATCGGGAGTGGTTAGAAAGTTGGTGTTTTTAATGATTTTAATGTTCTTGGCTCAATTAGGATCATTCCCAAGTTTTTAAATGTACTGGTTTAGTTAACCGAGGGGTTCGGATAACTGTCGTTCTACTGTAGTAGTAGTATTATCAGCGTACTTTTAACTGTAGATATCTAATCATTCCTATCTAAAAGGAGGTTGGTACTCACGAATTCGTAAGACTTGTAACAATTTTTTGTTTTAGAAATCAATCAATCCAGAATCAAATAGCTAGACACATGAAAGATAACTGCTTGATGAATATGGAACAAACAGAGGGTGCTTGGAATAATTTGACTTTTTTACTTCTTCAAAGTTTAGAGGTAAAATATTTGTATGTATTTAGATTTAAACATTAGCAAATAAATGTAGGAATTATTAATTTGTCTTAGTCTCATACCTGAATGTTTAAATCTACAAGTATTATTGCCTATTTGTTATTTAGTTTTGGAAAACCAACTGATAAGGTTGGAAGTTTGCATATGCATGTATACATGTATATCATTAAATTGCTATTGTGCATATGTAATTTGCAGTGTTTCATGCAGGGTTTGCATGCAAGGGGGGCAATCTGGGATATCTAAATATTTAAGGCAGGCACTAAATCACATCTCTTCATTTTATGCTTCATTATCTTTCTAGGGGGCACTTGAATGAGCAGGGGGCCAAGTGCCCCCTACCACCCTCTGTATGAAACCCTGATTTGAATAGCATTTCCTTATTAGAGTATGTAAGATTGAAATAGTAAGTAACATAATAATTATGTATTTTTCCACTACAGGATTCTTATCATCACAACCTTCCAAAAACCAAAGAAAGCATCAGTAATGTTTTATCGAAATTTGACATTCCACTCTGTCCCTTCTCATCCTCAAAAGCTATTACTTATGAAATCATCGAATCAGTAGCTGCAATACGCTTTGCCATACACTGGATTGTAAAATGGAAGGCTGCCTTTCATTTACGAGAGAATTACTTCAATATTCGGAAACAATGTTTTGAGTCGGAGAACATTTGTCATGATAATCCAGTGGATAACAAAGAGTTAAATGAATTGATTAAGAGACTTGAAAAAATTATAATCAACGATCCGAATATCCAATTATTCTTATCAAAGACCCTTTACTTTAATATTGGTTATGGTGAAATGATAGAATGCAAAGACGATGGAAAGATGAGTTTATTTTTTCCTCAAAGTATTCAAACAACAAAGGTTAGTGAAATTGTAAATTCATAATTGAGGAAATAATTAGAAAATCCATGGTTCTAAAATTTATATACATATTAAACGCACGAATTAAAATAAGTAAGTCGAAAAGACGGAAACCCATTATGGAGAAAAAAATACTAAAATAGGAAATTGGATATTTCAGAAGTAGGCCGCTGTACTACAGTACAGTTGGCAGTTTGACACACTAAAGATTTATATTGATTCTTTTTGTATATTTCCATTTTAGAAGTGTTATCTTGATCTATTCTATGGCATTCATGATACATACACAGCAATAAAGGAGTCAATCAGTACAGGCTCTACTAGAAACTTGAATCAATCAGCTCAAAGAAAGGTAATCATATTTAGAATTTTATGCTATTGACTCTATTTTTACTTTTATCTATGTACATATCTGTAGATAGATGAAAAGAGGTTCCAACAAGACATAATATTTGCGATATTTAGTGAGTTTGTACCATATCATATGGAATCTTCGATTCAAGAAATATTTCCAGAAAAGGTAAGGCTATAAAAGAATCTAAGTTTATCCTAGAAACAAATTTACCTTTTATTAATATTTTTCATTGGGTAAAATTTATTTGAATTTTGTGATATTATTTTTTTATTTTTTTATTCTGGTCTTTCAAAAACAGAAACATTTTAATGCTATATAATTTATTGAACTTTAAAATCTGCAATATTTAATTTAATTTGTGAACTATTCATTGAAAACTAAAAATTAATAAAATTTCTGATGTTTCTGCTTGATAGCTATCCATTCTTCACACGAAAAGTTTGATCGGTGTTTTATATAAGACAACATTATAAAATAAACTATTTTGTTGTTTCTTAGGAAAAGAAATTAGAGGAACGTATCTACAATATTATACCTAAAGAACCCATCGACTTACAAGCATTAGTTACTGATATTTTGGAGAATAAGCTCTTCAACTTACCTCAGTTAAGGATATCACCAGACACACATCTAAATACAGTTTTCATAGCAGGTGTATTGTGTCACATCGGTGTATTTCTGCAGCTGACACATAGCAACAAATTCTTTAAGCCTCTCACACTAATTCACTTCGACCCAACTAAGCTTCAGAATCATTTTTTTCCTGCAATTTCTGAAGAAGAGTCTAGATCAACTAAAATTAAACCTTCAACAATCAAACATCTTACAGATCCTCCTGAATCAATTGGAAATGTAAGCATACATAAAAACTTAATCCATGATAAAATCAGACGCGTAGTTGAATCTCGAAAGACATGGCGAGACGATAGGCACCTTTTCAGTAAAAGACGTGGATTTAGAATTTTTGGTCATCATCATGCTGTCAGCATAGTATTGTAGAGACACCCATAATGCACCTTTGCTATGAATATGGAACCGATATTTTTAATAATTATCGAGTTGTACTCAAAAGAAGAAAATCACAAAATGCTGCGTAATCATGGTGATTTAGTATATTTTGAAAATCGAAGTGTTAGGTGCAAATCTACATATGCTGTTTCATCATTGTAAAAATTCAAATCATTATCTTGTAACTGTTGTTAGGGAAGTGGCTCCCCCAGCCTCTCCTATTATCGAGGATCGCAGATCCTATATACATAAGTGTACGCATAGTTTCTTAGATATCGAATATCTCCAAAAAGTCCTAATGCTAATTATTATTTGGTTTCATCAGTTGTCCACAAGGCTCTGATGCAGACCGAAACCAGCCCTACATTTGCAACCTTTATTTTCAAAATATATTCAGCCAATTGATAAACCATTATATCACTGTAGTGTGTGCACAAGATCAAATCGCACTCAGATCCTGCGTCTACGTCAAGTGCAAGGTCTCACACCGGATATAAACAATTAAAAATGGATAGTTATTCTCCTCCTATTTACTCGCATGTACTCTGCGACCCATTCAGTAGATCCACTATTACTCCAACTGGAATAAGGTACAGTATATCTTAATTTTTCACAATTTTCTATAAAGAATATATGACTTTACTCTCACAATAGAAATCATTGTACGACACTACAATATATTGTCATTGTTATTAATACTTCAAAGCTAAATCATTATGTTTTATATCTTAATTTGATTATAGTGTATAGCAATAAAAAAGGTTATGTGCATATTTTTACATCTTTATATACATATTTTCACACTATTTGACGAATTTTGAAAAATATGCTAGAGTCTAGATTCCAACTGTTGACATGGGGTTTTTAGGAGTGTAGATTTCGAATTCTTTTTATTATGGACCCACATTTTTTCTCCAGTTCTGAATTCATGATTCACCGTAGATAGATGACGTTTTTAGTAGTGAATTATAAAACAATCAACCGTCTCTTTAATGAAACGCAGGACGACTCAAGCCGCGCAGCGCAAGCAAACGAAGCGCGCTTGTATAATACTAAAACGCTAGGATTTTGTGCTTGTCCGAATTGATTAAAGAATTGGCAAGTCGTAGAGCAGTGGTTCTCAAACTGGGGTACGCCAGGAGTTTTTCTACGGGTACGCCAATGTTTCACCTAATCATATCAATTCTGTAATGATCATATATTTCGAGTTCCACTACACCATATCAACAGACTCGGCACTCAAAAAGTATATTCATGCCAAATAATTAGGATATATTGGTTACAATGGTTTCATCACAATAATTATCAGTTATCACCTGAAAATATGTCATTATCAGAAATGAGAGAAGGTTAATCATTCTCGAGTTCAAATTAGTTCCTTTTGCAAAATCACCCAAAATTGCATTTTTTTTCATGGCACCAAAAATCTGATCCAAAAGGTTCTCAAAATGCACTGATCTGAACATCGTATATTTCTACAAATTTAGAGTGTTCGAGGATATGTGTGAGCTAATTTTTCCTAGAATTTGAAGACTCTGGATAGAGAGCTTGAAAAGCAGTGGGCCCTGATTCTCATTGCGTGCTGGGACATTTGAGCTTTTAGGGGTGTAGATTAAATTAATACACTATTCATGGTTTATGATGGGACGTTTAGAACAGTGCCTTCTATATTTACCCATCTCTACTTGTGTAGAGCTGAGTTATAATATTTTAAACGTCCCATCAGCTAGCCAGATGTTTGACATTGCCAAACATTACTATTCTCTCTGGATCGGGTCCAGAATTATAAAATAGAAAGTCCTTGTTGGATAATGCTTGTATACGCACATCAGAAGCATTCAATTCGAGTTCTTCAACAGACTCTGAACTTGTTGGGGCAGTACGTTGTCTCTTGTACATCTATTTTCGAGCATTGTGTGACGGTAATAGAGATTTTCCAGCAGCTAATAGAGAACTCATTTCTTCTCCAATAGCTATATGTAGATTATCATGAGTTTATCTTGCACGTTTCCTTCATTTCTTTTTCACAATCGCAACCTCTTCGTTGCCGTTTTCTTTTGAATGAAAATGTTCTCCAAACCTTTTGACAATCAAATAATTAATTGAGTGAACTCTTACCTTGCACCCTGGACGTCAAAATCTCCATTCATTTTTAATTATTCCTATATTTCCTTATTTTACCAACTCTTTTAGGAATTTGGCTCCAACATCAGTAGCTCTTATCCGCACGTTAATGCACAGCATATTCATTTGGACTCTGCAGTCGAAGCACAAGGAACGTCCTTCTGAAATCATAAAGCTGGTTGAACCTATTAACACATCTAAAAACACCTACTTAGAATATTTCTATCTCCACCTAGTCCAGGATATCATAGATATAACCACCATCAGTAACAACACATTTGAAGAAGCTATTCTGCACGTACACTTGCTAATAGATCTGATGATTCATCAGGAATTAGAGCCTAAACACGACGATCCACGTAAGCAATCCTAATTATCCAAACTAGGTTGAAATTTAACCATTGGACTGGGTGGGTGGAGTGAGTTTCCTAATTTCAATTCATTCGAAACATTAATACATACACTATTCTAAATTATACATAGTGCCCTAATATTATTTTAAATATTTGTCATGGATAGAACCTCATTACTGATCACATACCGTCTTTCCCTGAATAAACGCCGGGAAGTTAGTTAAGATGCGAACATTTTAAGGTAGATAAACCATTTGTTATGGCTAGTTGTATTTATGAATACTTTTAGTGATCAGTAATGTGATTGGAAATCGTTTATCTCTTCCAAATGCAACTGTTTTTAACCGATACAGCGCTTTAAATTTTTTATTTTTGAATACAAAAATAACAAGCGACGGGAGTTTAAGGTGCACAAAATAAATAACCGCTAGGGCGCTTATTCAGGGAAAGACGATGCTTAAAGATTATGCAATTAATTTCCTATAGATGTGACTTCCGCAGATTTATTGACCCCCACAGATCGTGAAGCTTGGGAATATTCTTTTGAAATAAATTATGTTGATAAAATGATGAAGAATACTGAAAGAGGAAAGATACGGAATATTATTTCAAAGTCTAAATCGGACAATCCTATGTTGAGGTAAGTTTATACAATCATTTTAGAATAATTAGTTTATTTTGTTAACAGAGCTTTAGATGTTATTTAAAAGATTGATATATAGAACTTTCTACGAAGAAGAGAATGAAGCAAATTTAATTTCAATGCTGTGGAGAAATAGAAGTATCATAGGCTATGAACATCTCTCACAAGTTTTTAACAGCCAGAGTTTTCATACTATAGCCAAATATCCACTGTTAGAAAAATTTCTCAAAGAAGAAAATCTCTTATCTGCCACGAAGTACCTACCTGATCTCGTGAATCTGAGGTTTCAACTCATCCAGAAGAGCGTTGAATATAATAACAAGACGAGAATTCTACAATTATCTATTAATGAATTCATTGAATTTCTCGAAAAAGGTATGTTAATGGCTCTGAATATTCTGTAATACAGCGGTTTAACCTTTATGGTACTTCTCGTTCTGTTGACTCCTTCCCATTAACTGTAATACTAAATTTCTAGAGGATCGAATTTTATATATTATTGTAGTTGGTAATTGGGAATTGATTCAAAAAGGATGGGACCTAGCCTGCTACGCAGAGTTGCACGCGGGCCGTAGTTTGTGACCGCGGCCCGCAATATTAAGCCAGCCCGGCCCGCAACCTACAACAGTTATTGGGCCCGCAGAAAGCCCACATAAATATTTTAGGCCCTCAAGAGGCCCGCATTAGCAAAATATTTCTGGAGATACTATGGTAACACTTAATTTTTAAAATGAGAGTTAGTTGATATTTAATATATGATTTTGTCAAAATGACCCAAGTTCTGCTCGATGAGCAGCGTTTGTTTTTTAATGCAGGCCAAGAAGCTAGGGAGGGAATACATTGTATGAAACCGAGTTTCAGATGTAGGTGAAAATTTATTTAACCTAAGTTCCATTTAAGTACTATTCCCGAATTGGTGTACCAACTCGTGACAATTGAAAATTGTTCCAGTCCCGCGTTCAACTCTGCTACTACGCCACCTTGTGGACGATCGGATGTTAGTTTCTTAGTAAAACTAAGGCTACAAGCTCGGGTCGCCGTCATAACCACTTCTCCATCATTGGATTTACCTCACCCTGTTACCCGGGTGGAACACCGTGCCTTACTCCGCTGCAAGAAGCGACCCTCTTAGGGTTCCATAGAAAGCATTCATTAAATTTTTAGGAAATGCAACAGAAAAATCTTCTTGAGGAGGGATTTTCATTTGCTGTGATGAATATGTTCTTGAAAGCTGGGGCGGTTCCAGGAGGAGCATTTAGAGCATTTGCTTGGGCTTAGATCTTGTCTTTTAGCCCCGGAATTCATTGACCCCCAAACTAAAAGCACATAGAAAGTGTCCCGGACTGCGCCTTTTGTTCCTAGCACTGGATTTACCAAATTCCTTGTTGCTAATGTAATGCTATACTTTCATCTCTATAGAAGAATCTCGTGACTCAGCCAATACATGTAAACAACTCTTCAAAAGTGTTCAAACTATCTGGAGTGAACTGAATCACCAGCACTTGTCCAGTTTTGAATTTAATAAAATGTTGATTGAGGATTTGATTGGAGTCGGAAACAACAAAGGTCTGCTAACAGATCTGATCTCGATGCTTGTCAATATCCACAACGATTTTATATCCGAACACAATGAGTACAATAAGTACTTTTGTATATCTTCAAGGTAATTATTATAGAGTATCCTTTATTCCTAATAATTCAGTACGCTCGCCCATCTCTTCGGACGTGGTATCCTGAAAAATTTAACAGTTCGATACCTAACATATTTGAGATTTATTGCTTTACGATTTAGATGTGTACCACTATTTTTTCGAAATTTTGCTATTTTCACGTGATATTTAATACAGATACTGATATACTTAACTCTGGATAAGAAATTTTAAATCTCCTACAATTATGAACTCGAATAAGACATACAAATTTTGATGATGCCCTGATGTACATAGCAGAGACTGTGTATTACAGTGGCGTAGCCAGTTATTTCTGTCTCTGCAGTACACAGGTTCTTCTTTTTGGCTGAAATAACTAAGAAGTCTCTCCTCTTTTTTTTAGTTTTACTTTAAAATAAGCGAGATATGTTGTGCCATCAAATTGTCTCGTGTGCCACAATTTGGTGGCGGTAGTTATCAAATTACGATGAAACCGATTGAACCACAAGGCTATTTGAGCAAGCGAGACAAAATCTCAGAAAGCTACGATATCTCAAAATATCACGATCTCAAGATATCACGGAGTTGCACTATCACTCGATCAATATGCTCATTTAAAAAATCTGATTAGGTCTAGAAGAAGTGTACCGCTGAGCGTTGTTTCTCCTTCACACATGATCAACTACGAAGATCATCTTGACAGTCTCATATTCTCTAACGCCACTTACTCCTTCCAAATGGGAGAAGGGACACACATCCACTATAACTTCAGTGGTATTCAGAAGGACTTTGCCACAATATTTATGTCCTCTAAACCCACAATAACACTAGAAACATTAGACACAGAGTATCCAGAACAGATTTCTATGCTTGATTATTTCAAAAGACTCCAACTGAAAATTCCTCAAGTCGGTTCAGTTGAATTTACATGTGTACAGGGTGTCTCAAAAGTTCTGCAACGAATTTTGCTAATGTATTATACATAGATAAATCCTTACTATTAAAACTCGATTATTGTTTATATATATATATATATATATATATCTGTAACGAATTGATTGAAGAAACTGCCGGGCGCAGAAGGCTGATTTTTGGCATGTGGGAGTTTTTTGGCTATGGCTCCAGTAAGTTCTGAGTTCAGAGCAAAATGTCGACTCATCATGGAATTATGACGTCATTGT
Organism: Aphrocallistes beatrix; assembly: GCA_963281255.1. Classification (NCBI taxonomy): domain Eukaryota; kingdom Metazoa; phylum Porifera; class Hexactinellida; order Sceptrulophora; family Aphrocallistidae; genus Aphrocallistes; species Aphrocallistes beatrix. The sequence continues at coordinate 8,259,460 of OY725488.1, forward strand.
CACATTTTAAAAAGTTAAGCAACACAGTTATTCGGGCATAACTCAGCCATTATAGGAGACAAGCGCGCTTCGCTTGCTTGCGCTGCGCGGCTGGCGGACACTTCGTGTCCGCCAGAGGCTCCTTTCGGTGCCGGAGGTGACATTGGTTAATTATAAGGGAGATAACATCTCTAAATATGTCCATCTTAGTGTTAAAACCGATTTCACTGGAAAAATCACCAAATTTGGCAATTTTAAACTTTTTGGTGCGTAATGATGACGTCATAACAAAGTGATGAGTCATCATTTTTTGATGAAAGTCGCATCATATGTGAGGTATGTTAGTATACAGATTTTATTAAAATTTCAGCCTTCTATCTCCTATAATGGCTGAGTTATGCCCGAATAACTGTGTTGCTTAACTTTTAAAAATGTGACAATGACGTCATAATTCCATGATGAGTCGACATTTTGCTCTGAGCTCAGAACTTACTGGAGCCATAGCCAAAATACTCCCACATGCCAAAAATTAGCTTTCTATGACCGGCAGTTTCTTCAATCAATTCGTTACAGATATATATATATATATATATCCTTACTATTAAAACTCGATGATTGTATATATATATATATATCTGTAACGAATTGATTGAAGAAACTGCCGGGCGCAGAAGGCCTGATTTTTGGCATGTGGGAGTCTTTTGGCTATGGCTCCAGTAAGTTCTGAGTTCAGAGCAAAATGTCGACTCATCATGGAATTATGACGTCATTGCCACATTTTTAAAAGTTAAGCAACACAGTTATTCGGGCATAACTCCGCCATTATAGGAGATAGAAGGCTGAAATTTTAATAGATTATGTATACTAACATACCTCACATATGCTGCAACTATCATCAAAAAATGATGACTCATCACTTTGTTATGACGTCATCATTACTCATCAAAATTTTAAAAATTGACAAATTTGCTGACTTTTCGAGTGAAATCGATTAGAACAGTAGGACAGACGTATTTAGAGATGTTATCTCCATTATAATTAACCAATGTCACCTCCAGGCGACCGAAGGGAGCCTCCGGCGGACACGAAGTGTCCGCCAGCCGCGCAGCGCAAGCAAGCGAAGCGCGCTTGTCCTTACTATTAAAACTCGATTATTGTATATATATATATATATATGTAACGAATTGATTGAAGAAACTGCCGGGCCCAGAAGGCTGATTTTTGGCATGTGGGAGTCTTTTGGCTATGGCTCCAGTAAGTTCTGAGTTCAGAGCAAAATGTCGGCTCATCATGGAATTATGACGTCATTGTCACATTTTTAAAAGTTAAGCAACACAGTTATTCGGGCATAGCTCAGCCATTATAGGAGATAGAAGGCTGAAATTTTAATAGAATCTGTATACTAACATACCTCACATATGATGCGACTTTCATCAAAAAATGATGACTCATCACTTTGTTATGACGTCATCATTACGCATCAAAAATTTTAAAATTGACAAATTTGGTGATTTTTCGAGTGAAATCGATTTTAATACTAAGATGGACATATTTAGAGATGTTATCACCCTTATAATTAACCAATGTCACCTCCAGGCGACCGAAGGGAGCCTCCGGCGGACACGAAGTATCCGCCAGCCGCTGCAGCGGAAGCAAGCGAAGCGCGCTTGTATTTAATAAAAAATAAAGAAAATTATCTTAATTATTTTGCATTCCCAATGGGCTGCATTTCTCAATTTATTTGCAATGTAGATCATATATTTCATTGTCCCGTAAAAAATATTTTTTATCTCAATAAAAGAATATCATATCCCGGGCACATTTTATGGATATACTTTTAAAAGACTCGTTCTTATCGAAGATTACCGCCACATAAATCAAAAGTCATAATATGATCTTAGTATTATGTAGCAATTACAGAATATAGAAGTGATTGATGTAATATTTCATTAGAAAAATAGTGATCTTCAAACTTGGCACTTTTGAGTTCAAAATTTTAGTCATTGATATGAAATTATTTAATTTTTATAAAAAATGTCTTTTGCATAATGAGTTAGGCACATTTCTATGCTAGAAGGGTGCAAGATTTCATTTATGCAGGCTAATTTGGAATACAACCAAGTGATCTTAGTCAAATTAACAAAGTAAAATTGGTTGTTGCAGAACTTTTGAGACACCTTGCACTTGTATATAGTAACATATGAAGTTAATGTTTCATTTTAACATGTACTTGTTTAGGAAGAATTACCAGATTGGGATTCGATTTTGGAAGAAGTGATGAATCCTGTTGAAATATCTGAAGTTATTTATCTTATTGAGATGGTTCTTAAGCATCTTCTACGGATGGATGTTCCCCAAACACGAAAATAAAATCTTATTTACATGAAGTACTCAAATACCCAAAAAAGAAAAATCTTATAAGCAAAACAGTGGGTATTAGAATTTTTTGAATTTCATTTCATCAATGCGTATATGCTCATACTTATAACCCTACACTATAGGCAAACAACATGTGCTGTCTTAAACACTTATCATCGCTGTGGAACCATTTATCCATCCACAGAGCCAAGCGATTAGTGCTTCTTCATCAGGTAATTCCCATGTATCAATTCTATGTTGCCATTGCCAGTATTTTAAATAATTTATATTTATTAAATTATTCTTGAGAAGATTCAGTAAGTGTTGTTATCAATTTTTTACGCTTTATTTTTCATTGAAATAAAGGCTTTTCAGTTGTTGCTTTAAAGAGTTTCTAATATATGTATACGTATGTAACTAATTTCTTTCGGTCTCATGTCTATAATTTATTTTCTAGTCTCCATTTCCCTCCATATCTCACATTTATTTGGAGAATTTGAAGCCAGTAGATATTCTGAAGTTAATGCAAGACATTACTAAGACAAATGTAGATGGAATTCTCGCACTGATACACGATTTCATCTTGTTTAATCTGAATGTATCAGATCAGGCAGTTTATTCAACTAACAAGCAAGTGATACTTAGGCTAGAACATTTTATTATTGTACATAATTTTGAATAAACAAGTTCTCTCAATTTAACACACGTCATCTCCACCGTCAGGGTTGGATTGGATCGTACAATGATCTATTGTGAGAGTGAATTAAGCCATATATATACTTAATAGAGGGAAGATGTGGAATATCTGTTCCATTTTTTGGCAGAGGTGTGAAATGTCCGCCTATTAGATATCCAAATGTAATCGTAGACTCATCTTTGGCACATACATACCAATTTTCATATCCCTACAGCTAGCTAGTCTTCAATCAATTTGAATATAGTTCAAGATTCCTACGTTTTGCTATATTGCTAGTATATTAAGTAAACCAAACATTTTGTTGATTAGAATGTTGATTTGTTGTATGGTTTTTGGCTCCCTCTCCAAATTGATTTTTAATAGTAACAACCGCCCTCGTGCACTTATCGGTTCGATATTTAAAATGCTAACCCCTACTCATGCGAGCACAAATGGTTCGCGTGAGTAGGGCCTCCTTTGGGCAATAAAAAATGACTCAATTGAGTATTTTGGTTTTCTAGTGTACAAAACTATTAATTGTACATGTTTTTCATTCCAAACGATACTTTTTTTACAATTTTCTAAATTATGTTCGTTGGTGCAAAACTACCCTTATAGATGTGTAGTCCTTAATATATGGTATTGTATGACCAATTTAGTCACCTAAAATATGCGTATGGGCCCGCGTCGATGTTGGACCGTGGTGCCCGATACGCGGGTCCCAATATACAATACTATGTTAAGACTATCAGAATAACTTATTTAATTATTGAGGACTCATCTGTTAAAACCGTGTCGCAGCTTGAGAATTGCAATATTAATTTACATATTCCATTAGTTTGCAAGAGAGTCTTGATAATTTTTCTAAAGGAGAAACAATTTTCACATCATCTAAAGGAAAACCTGACTGTAGCATTATTCCAGATTATATCTCTGTCTCCCAAACCATTAGTGTTTGGACTCATATCTTCCAGGAGGCGAGAAGAAGGTTTATTTGATTTATATTAAACTGATTAATTTTACTTTTTATATGATTATATAATTATATTTGAACCTAACAATATTATTTTGATTTGAATTGAATTGTGAATACGTGTTACTATTTTGATAACTTGTCATTCTTCGTGTATATAATTGATATACGTATAATTAATTGATATTAGTACTGAGTGTATTTATTTCTGTTACTCTGATATTTTTTCTCATGGCTACTCGATCAGCAACGACTATCTGGTTAATCTGCAGCCTCTCCCCGCAATTGAGGAGTTCAGTCAGTTGCCTCTATCCAGCGCAACCCTTTGGCGTTTATTCTTCGAGATGAAGACGAAGAAAGCAACTCTTTCTGCTGCTTGTAGCACCGTCGCTGACGAGGTAATGTCTTTTTGGGCTCGTGTGAACATCTTAACAACCGAGAAACCTCACATTGTCAGCAAACTCAAGTTTCTCCATCAGCACTACGTCCGAGTTGCTAGGAATAAGCATCGTAAGAGTGCTGCACAGCAGAAGTTAGAGACTCAATTTACATCTCAGTATGCTGTTTGAAATCGCCCATGCAGACTGGCAGAAAGCGACCAAAGTACTCGCTGAACGTCAATTCCTTGTTGATCAACGTGGGCCACGGAAGATGGCAATGTCTACTGAGGACACCAACTTCTTACGGGTTACTGAGAAACACATAAACGCTGTCAGAGCAACAACGTCTGGTAACTGAATCAGAGCCTTGCACTTCCAGTCAATCCAATTGGACAGTTTACATAGTGAGTGACAGCGAGTCTTCCACCACTGACGATGACTATACTCCAACAGTGGATACATTAACGACCGGACAACTGCATAATTAATCGTATGAGCCACCGTCGAAACGCTGTGTTATTGAAAACCCAGTCTTCAATACAACACTGGAAAGAACCAAAACATCAACTCGCAAGGCGATGGTGGTCGTTGTCCCTTTTTAATTTACTACAAACTTTTTAATTTCCTACAAACTTTCAGACTTTTTAATTCCTACAAACTTTCAGACAAGCATTGACACATGAGTACATCCTTACTTTTAAAACTCGATTAATGTATATTTATTTATATATATATATATCTGTAACGAATTGATTGAAGAAACTGCCGGGCCCAGAAAGCTGATTTTTTGCATGTGAGAGTTTTTTGGCTATGGCTCCAGTGAGTTCTGAGCTCAGATGAAAATGTCGACTCATCATGGAATTATGACGTCATTGTCACATTTTAAAAAAAGTTAAGCAATACAGTTATTCGAGCATAACTTAACCATTATAGGAGATAGAAGGCTGAAATTTTAATAGATTATGTAGATTAATATACCTCACATATGGCGCAACTATCATCAAAAAATGATGACTCATCACTCTGTTATGACGTAATCATTACGCATCAAAAATTGAGCCCCCCCCAGGTTTGGAGCCTGTGGAGGGCCGTGGTGCTGGGCAATGGAGCAGTGGAGGAAGCTGTGGTATGGCAGGACCTGAAATTATGTTAATAATTGAGTCTAAATATAGATCCCAATTACATTTATCTTCCACTATAGTCCGAGATTTTCTTTTCCTTAGGTAACAACAATAGCTGTATATCGATATTTGAGCATCTAAGATTCCCCCCCTTACCGTCGCTCACTTCGCTCGCTCTTGACCTCCCCAGGTTTTATTCTATTTTCCAAAACTTTGCGCCTATGATCCTAAGTACCAACAGAGATTCCAAGTAAAATTGGTAGATATGTAAAAATTTGCTTCCGCCGGGCCTGGTGCGTATGCATATTATAGCGCGTTTTACAGAGAAAACTCGGCTATCAGTAGCCAAGAAAGATCCTAACTCTACCTTTAAACGAGATCATCCTTAGTGCTTTCAGCTCATTAAGGTTCTGCAAGAGTGTAAGCTCAGATTACAGAATAGAAGTAATGTAACTAAAGAGAGCTTTATTATTATTATGCACACCATTGCGTTCTAAAATGAGCTATTATTTCATAATTTGAATTCAGTATTACGGAGCTACGAAGTAGCAGAGGTAGGTAAATTTGTAAATTACAAATTCATCGCTTTTCTATGAATTTTATTTACGGTCAATATGATGTTAGCAACAAGGTTAAATCTACTTGCACTCGTACTCTGGCCTACCGAGCAGTTTTATCACCAAACTGTAGAGAACAGTGAATACATACTTTATTCTCAATGGATTAAGCATCATTTAGATCAGGCTTATCTAGCATTTTTCTAAACAAACCAATTAAGAACTCTTAACTACTTGTGGGCCAGAGGCCAGGTGCCCAAAGGGCGTCTCTGGTTGACACAAAGTGTCCGCTAGCAAGCGAAGTGCGCCTGTAATATAATAACTCAAAGGAACAGAATCTCTTAGTACGTATATGCCAATCTGAATCACACGTACTACTTGATTTGGTTACTTATCAATTTCCAATTATATTACACTATTTTAGGTTAGAAAAATCAGAAATACCTGAATATTTAATTCTAGAAAAAAGTCAACTCTAATTAAATCAATGTTGGCAGGAGATGGTGGGGCTAAATCGGGCACAAGCGCTAGGCCCCAGAAGAATCTGAGCGTGTCCACCTCTGGTAGGGTTCACTCAAAATTTCACACAACTAAATAACATAACAGCAATACCAAAGAAATACTTATATGGAACTGACATTTGTTTTGATAAAAAAATTGTTTAGAATGAGTATTACGAAGCAATTTTTCATCGTGGGAGGGCGTAATGATATTTTCCCATCTAACCTTCTACGTTCCTTGGAGCTCGACAGTACGAAGACGATCCAAAATCCACTGTGAAAAGGAAAGGATCAAAAAGGTCAAAGCCTAATTGAAGTGGGAGCGATTTCCGTCACTGAACGAGATATCACATTATTTTGCTTGTGCAAATGTACAGTTAGAATGGGGACTGTCAATTCGAGTCTTGGACTTGGTTCCTTTGTATAATGACATTATTATTGATATCTCGTAATTCGTTCAAGTTTGACATCGGAAATGTATTATTACAAGCGCGCTTCGCTTGCTTGCGCTGCGCGGCTTGCGGACACTGCGTGTCCGCAGAGTCGCCCTGCGGGTGCCTGGAGTTACTCAATCTAAACTATTTTTGGAATTTTTCCCTTTATATATATATTCGAAACAAAGATCAACGAATAATTTTTCATATGGATCCGATATTCGATATCTACACCTCTGAAAACCCCATGTCAACCGTTGGAAGCAAGTCTCTAACCTACTTTTGTAATTTGTTTACTTTATGTACCTATTGTAAACAAAAGCAAGCAAATTAATTATCAAAATTACCCGAAAATATGATATTCGAAATCTACACCCCTAAAAAACCCCATGTCAACCGTTGGAAGCTAGTTTCTAGCCTATTTTTGTAATTTGTTTACTTTATGTATCTATTGTAAACAAAAGTTAATTTATCATATCGATCTGAAAATATGATATTAGAAATCTACACCCCTGAAAACCCCATGCCAACCGTTGGAAGCTAGTTTATACCATAATTTTCAAAATTCCTCAAATCGTGTGAAAATATGTATATAAAGGTGTGAAAATATACAAATAACCTTTTTAACTGCCATACACGATAATATATAATTGAGACATTTATTTATTGCTTTGAAGTATTAATTACAATTACAGCCTACAATATTGTCGTATAATTTTTCTATTGTGAGATTGAAGCCGTACATAGTATTGTATAGAAAAGGTGTGAAAAATTGTTTTCCATTTTTTTTACAGAGGTGTAAAAATTTCGCTTAGCTTTGCGAACTTAATCCTAGATTCATCATTTGACACCTACATGCCAATTTTCGTATTTCTACGACTTGCCAATTCTTCAATCAATTCGGACAAACAAACAAACAAACAAACAAACAAACAAATAAATAAAAAAATCCTAGCATTTTAATATATAAGATTAAAAGGTAGTTATATTTTTGTGCTAACTTATCTCAAATATTTGTGGAATTATGTGGTTTTTGTACCTTTTCCACATAATCTCTAAATCTCGAATTCAGTTCGAGTTCGACATAAGAAATTTATTATTTTTGAATAAGAAATCTTCCATTATAAAGATGATATAGGCCAGTGATTCTCAACAGGAGATCTACCGCTCCTGGGGAGGTATACTTCAGGTTAGTGCACATCTTTTCTTATTTCTATTGTAGAGATACTATCAGTCTGTCGTTTGACTTTCTTAATGCGACGAATGTTCCATTTTTTGCGACTTTTGGGCCGAGTTATCCAGGTACCTCAAAAAGAGGTACCTATTAAATAAATTATCTCAAAAACCCTGATCTTCTTATACTTATTAACATTATTAGCCAATCTAATAATCTTGTTTTGCTAAAATATGGCACAATTTTGTGGAAATTTAAAGTGTAAGTTCTACGACACCTTTCCTGATGGTAATAAATTCTCGTTTTGTCCCTATTGCACGAAACCATTAGTTGCTGAGAAGCCTTCTCTTCCCGAAGTTACTGATCCTCAACCTGTAGACCAGACCATTGAAGGAGAGGAATCATTCGTGGGAATAGAATCATGTCCAAATATTGTAAGTAATGATTTCATTACACCTATTTATAATTGGGGAGCTACTGGGCGAGAAAAAAATCTAGATTCAAGACATGATATCAAATTTGAAGATGCTATTGTTACATTCTCTACTGCCGTCTTAAAGAAACATTATTTACAATCAAATGGTTGCATTTCTCTCAGATTCAAGTCTTCATCTATTGGGAAATTCAAGTTTGAACGAATAGAATTCAAAGGCTTTAGACAAGTGAATTATGAAGGAAATGAGTTTGTGTTACTCGAAGAAACAATCAAGATTAACAAGAGCATACTTGCTGGTTTGAAACATTCTGAACAGCTCCTTATTCCCTACAAGTATTACTTCTCTGATAGTGAAGAGAATCTTTACTTGAACAAAGGTGATTGCTATCGAAACTTAATTATTAACCAGCATAATTTTACTGAGTTGAACACCATTCAAAAATTTGACATGATTGTTTTACCAAATGTACTTGCAAATGAAGAATATTATTTAAAACAAATTGACAACCGTTTAAGTGTTCACTTTAATATCTATTCAAATGACTTGTTGAATCTTCCTGTTCACAGCCTTAAGATTGAAGTTCAGACCATTCTCTTATCTCTCTGTTATGGATATTACAGCAAAATACCGACAATGAGGAAGAGAAAAAACTTCCAAGTTTATGATTCAACAAAACAAATTTACGAGGAATCTTCTAGAATATTATATATTTGGTTAAAAGGTTTAATGAAGACTTCTTTACCTTTCCATTCCAAAATTTTACTCTCTCTTTTTTCATTTGAAGATGAGCTGATTCAACTGCATTCTACTGAACTTTTCATTCTTCTATTTCAAGGAGTGAATAACGATTTTATTCTTTCTCTTATCAATTCTCGATGTGATGCATTCTCTGATTATATATCTGAGATTAAATCACGTCCGTACTTACTCCATCATGCTATGCAGGGTATTTCTAGTAAGGATTTCTCTCAATTAGTTAAGTTTCTTCCTCTCTATCATTTCCTGTTTGATTCAAAAGAGAATTTCAGCATTGCTCAGTCTAATAATGCATTCCTTGATAATGCTTATTGGGGTCTCCCATCTGATGTGAAATTTCAATATTATGACGATGTAGACATATCAGTTATTAGAGATGCAATGTCCATTTTCCACACTACAGATCCTCTCCTACCTTATTCTATTATCCTCCTCGCTCTAAGATCTGACATATTCCTAGATCTTTTAGAGATCCGTTCGATTCCATATCTGCCCTTTTTCAGCGTTTCACTCTATCGTGTCAAAACATGGTCATTGATACAAGACTGTGAACTCCGTGAACTTGTATTCACTACTTTTTTGGAAAAATCTGAACAAACTCCAGGTTTTATGAATGAAGATGACATCTGTCAAGCGTGTGATGTTATTTTCAGAATGCTAGATGTTATTAAGGATAGTCCAGTCACACTTCTTGATAAACTTAATTTAGAACAAGCAAAAAGTATATTACATGTGTTGGCAAAACTCCTGGAACTTTTAAATAACTCCACATTTTTATTCTCCATCACTTTGAAACCTCCTGCAATTCTTTTCAATACAATAGGAAAGTGTCTCCACGAGGATATTTTACAACCAAACTATCAATCTGAGTCCGCTCTTTTCGGTGAGGTTAAAAATGTATGGAATGCTCTATGTTGCATACCATTCCCAAGAACGTACAACTGGACTTCTGAAGTTAGCAAGCAATTGAGTAAGCGATTATCTAAGCAAACTCTTGAGAGCATTCTGATAACTTTTGTTGAGATATGTAACCGTTATTACGAGTTGATTATTAGTGATTCAATTATCAGCTGTTTCCGTGATGAAATTTTGGAGATATTGAATACATCCAAAACAATTGACAAAGACAAAAAAACAACAGTGGAATTTATCGTCCAAGTTTCTAAAGAACAGTTCAATTTAGTCGCCGATATCATTGCAGCTATTTTAGTTTCTAACTCAAGCAAACTTAATGAGAATCCAGTTAAACATATCCTTACTCTTCCTTGGTGGTCCCGTATAGTTAAGTTTTGCAAACCAAAAGAATTTACACAATCACATCCTGATGCAGAAAATATAATGGAATTGGTTAGGAGTACTTTTTCCAATATTTTTTTACAATATCACATGCTGACAATAACAATAAAAGATTTCACTCTGATTGTTGATAACCAAAATAATTATTTTTCAATGTTACAATCGATGCCTGAAAGCGATCCTCATATCCTTAAACATCTGGATAGAGTTTTCTTTGACGATTCTGTACAACATCGTAAAATGCTTAGAGATGCTTTCATGGAATTTCGTGTACTCATGTATGATTTAAAGAAATTATTAAATTCCACAAATTCCCAGATTCATTCTCAGGAGCTCTCACGTTTTTTAAATTTTGATTTTAAGAACGCTTCAATCTCAACTCTCATCTCTGAAGATGTTAAGACAAGAATCATGCCTGATTGGGAACATTCAGAAATAATAAATAGTGCTAGGTTTAAGTTAATGCTCAGAACTTTACCATACCTCCTCAAATCTCAGTATTTTCTGTCTACTTTTGAACAAAAAGTAGAAGAATTGAAAGAATTCGAAAAGAGTCTGAAAGAATTGCATTTACTTTGCATTGGTGCGATTAATACTGTTCGAAATACGATAAGTAATCTTTTTAATATGAAAATTCTCATTTCAACAGTATACAAACACTTTTACAATGATACTGCCATAGATTTGGAATTATTTGATCGAGAAATAGACAATCTCGTGTCTGCTATTGAAATGTTTGATCAGCAACCTTATTGTAATAAAGAGAATAAAGATGAGATTGTGAGAAGGGTGAAGCTTTGTTTTAAACTTAAGCAACGGCAGAGGTTTACTGAAACTATTCTTGAGGTGAAAGGCAAATATTGTATTAATGGTAATTTTGATGAAATCTTAAATGCATTAAGTGATGAAAAAAAGGACCTACAATCACTTACTCAAGATATGTTTGATATTTCAAAAGTATTTGAGTTTACCGATTTAGATCACCGAATTCTGAATAGCCTTCTAATTTGCGTCGACCTTTTCCTATGGGCCAGTAAAATACTGAAAAACGAAACTGATCTAGATAACCTCAGAGAATTAGCACTAAATTCGAGCGATAATTTTTCATTCAAAATTAATCGTATATCTTCCTTCTACACCTTATGCAGGCTCTATAGCCCATTCATCTACGGATTTAACCAAGAAATTGACCAAGAAAGTTTCTTATTCAAACTGTCTGCAGTCCATTGGAATATTGAGTCACATGGAGATATTCGATATAAACTACCAGAAATTTATAAAAACAGTGCATCATGGGCGAATATTGAATTCTGGAAAACTCTTGAATTAAAACACACCTCAACCGGCGGTAACACACTTTCTCAAATTAGTCAAATAATGTCAGAGGGTATGTATTTATTAAATGTTGAAGAATCATCCTGCAGTGTTGAAGATATTATCTCTGTACAAATTACTCAAGATGACAAAATCAAAACCTATTCTCTAGATGAACTGAAGGAGATGCAGAGTGAAACTGTTCTGATTTCTCCTGAAATGCATCAAGATTCAGTCGGTGCGAGGTTTCAACATTTGTTAAAACTGATTCTTAGTCTTTCTGAAATCGTTCTGAAGTTCCATAAATCCGGGAATGTGCTGTTTCGAAATAAAATTCTAACTTACTCTTGTGATTCGACTAATATTTTGTCAGAAGATATTAGATTTTTGGAAGAGAATTACAAGAATTGGATCAATAATTTTGAACAAGCACGTCAAAAAGGTTATTTTTTAAATTTTTTTACTTCTTCACAGATTCTAACAATTCAGATAGAATTAGAGAGATTTCCTTCTCATTCCATAGAAAAGCAAGCTTTTTATTTGTTAACTATCTTATCAGAAGATTTAAGTGAGGAAGAAGTTCGTTGTGCATTCAACAGAGTTAATAGAAGATCTTCATCATCTGTCTCCAGTTCGATTAGTAGCATCAGTTCAGTTACATCCGACGAAATGAACTCATCCAGAAGAATGTCTATGCAATCCAGCTTAGACACTTCATACATAAATGTACCAACAACAGAACCTACTAATGATACACAATTTCATGACTCATTATCCTTCATGGTCTCTCCACAGACTGAATATAAACCAGAGGAGAATATTATAACCGATACATTTGAATCACAACTGATTGAAATGTATCAAAAACAGCCTGAGTTTATTTGTCTAAATCAATTAGAGAAGCTTTTTAAAATTTTAAGTCAAAAAAATGATCAAGAGAAACGGAATTTTTCCTTAACATCAGGTGAACCCAATCTTATATTTGTTGTCAATCATCTCATAATGGATTCCATCTTATCTCTCTATTACCCTTCAAATCAACTCCCATACCCCCACGAAGTTCTCATCTGTTCTGAAAAGACTACTCTAGAGGAAATAGAAATATTCTGGAGAAGATCTCTCAACAATGCTTCTAATGCTTTTATTTTCTGTTTAGCTTCAATTGAGAAGTTGAACTATGATGTTGCAGTGAAGAATGTATCTTCTCTTAAAGGTTTTCTCAACTCTGCAAGTTCTAACAAATCAGAATTTCGATTAGTGTTGATATGCTCTGAAGAGCACAAACATTCTAGTTACATGGCATCAGCTCTTGTCAGATATGAACGAATATTAACAGAAATCCAGAGCTTGTAAAATCTCAAAGCGTTTGTTTTTAAAAGCATTTCGGCTTCCACAGATTATTCATCTAAGAAAAGTGAACATTTTCCAATGAAACCAGCTTCAACTGTCGATCAAAGTAGATCTTATGCAAGAATTGTATTATCTGAATCACAAGGAAATGGAAAATCTCTTTGGATAACTCGACTAGTTGAAGATTTAACAAAATTGAGATCAAAATCTGTAGATCCCCATTTAATTCCTTGTACGATCGTATCTCTCTATGAGAGTAAAGGTTGTGAAGATAAAGCTACTGACAAACTCCTCACTTCACCAGTATCAGCAGGAGAATATGGACGAATATATCATTTTGATATTATTTGTGCATCAGATAAACAGCTTCTCTCATTTCTATTCAAGTTGCTCATTATGAGGACAATTTGTGACAGTTCAGGTCGTATTTATCGCTGTAGCAAGAATAACTACTATGTCATTGAAGCTAACATGTCTACACTCACTCCAGAACTGATGCATTTCTTTGATTTATTTCCTGTTTGGAAGTGTTTAGGACCAAATGAAGTGTTAAGATATGAAAAAAGAAATAAACGTTCGAAAATGAAACAAATTACTCTGCACGACACTGATGAATTTGAATCTGATGCATTCCAGAGGGTTTTTGCATATCTATCCAAATTAGAGTCTCGAGCGAACATCGACGAATACATATACACAAATGATCCAAATAGAAAGTTCGAGAATCGATTGGATATTCTTCTGAAATATTATGATCAAGATAATCCATCTTGGAGTGAAATAAAGCATTTTATTTCATTTTTTAATAAACAGCTGATTGCTTGTGAAGAAAATATTTATTGTCAATCTTTCAAATTGAATAAGAATTGGGGTGGATTCAAACAGTTTTTAGTGGACTGTATGGTTCTGATGTCAAAAGATTTCACAACTCCCTCACTCAGGAATTCATTACAGTCTCCACCTCCAGATGCAGTTGCTGGATATGGCATAGACGAGAATAGGAAGTGGGGACAGAAAAATTATCCTAACATTTTGATAAATGAAGACCTTCAGTCAATGACTTTCTTTGGAATATCAATCTCTCAAGATCTAAGTAAGTTGGATGGTTTTGATTCAAACAAAATAATTGCCAAGAAAGTTATTCCTAAACAGTTATACAATCTACTCAAGAAGAATGAAGTTGATTTGGAAGAAGATTTTCACAATTGGGATCGCCATAAGATGCTTTCAATATTAGTGAATGTACTGGGTGTTCCATCTAATTCCTCAGATGCTCCTCCTGATCCAGATCCTAATTATGTACTGACTGTTGACAATGTTAAGAAAATACTGGCCATTCATATGCGCTTTCGTTCTAACATTCCTGTTATCTTAATGGGAGACACTGGATGTGGTAAAACGCGGTTAATTCAATTTATGTGTAAACTTCAAGCGAGGAATCCTGATCTACACAACTTAGTTATTCTCAAGGTACATGGTGAAATCACAGAAAATGATATCAAAAAATCTTACAGAAATGCTTTATAATTAGCTGAACAGAATTCTTCAAACAATATCGATACAATTCTTTTCTTTGATGATGCAAACACAAGCTACTCGATTGGATTGATAAAAGAGATTCTTTGTGACAGAAGAGTTGATGGAGTGTCCATTCCAAATGGTTTACGACTACAGTTCGTAGTGGCTTGCAATCCTTATCAGAGACACTCAGACAAGATGTTAACTAAGCTCATTTCTGCTGGTCTCGGAATGCTAGCTTCCAATGATCAGGTGAGAGAACACTTCATGGATATCCCTCTGAGGGAGCTGGTATACAGGGTGCTTCCTCTCCCGAACAGCCTTCTGCCTCTGGTGTGGGATTTTGGAAACCTCACTCCTGAAAGTGAAAAATCTTACATCTACAACATTGTTGATTCCAATCTGAAACATGATACTTCTAAACAACTAGTATCATATAGTAGAGTTATTTCAGACACGTTATATCACTCTCAAATGTATATGAGAAAGAGGAGAGATGAATGTTCCTTCGTTAGTTTGCGAGATGTTGAGAGAACTGTTCGTGTTATGTTGTGGTTCAACCAATGGCTGCCAAATCTTCAGATCTCTAATATGACACTTGACCTAATGACGTACAGTCTCATCTTAGCTTTAGCTGTGTGCTATCGAGCTAAACTGAGAGAGAGGAAGGAATTCGATAAATACGTCATATCTAATGTTGCACATCTTCGAAATCGGATAACCGAGATTTCTCTAATAACTAAGGAGATAGAAAAGTTTCAAGATGTTGTAGTCAGCATGATGAATATTGGAGAACACATTGCTATAAATAGAGCACTGAAGGAGAACTTATTCATGATGTTCGTGTGCATTCAGTTGAAAATTCCTTTGTTCATCATTGGTAAGCCTGGAACGTCCAAGTCGTTAGCCAAGTATATCATCAGTCATTCGATGAATGGTGATCTCTCCATTCACGGGAAGAAGATTGCTGGTATTCAGTTCACACAATGTTACATGCAATCTTACCAATGCAATCAGCTGACTACTTCAGAAGAGATCAGGTCTCTATTCAGGAAGTGTGAGGATATTCAAGCTGAGAATGTTCCTTCTTGTGTGGCATGTGTCGTGTTAGATGAAGTGGGACTAGCAGAAGATTCCCCAAACTTACCTCTGAAGATCCTGCACTCCCTCCTTGAAGATGGAATGGATTCAGAGGGTCAGGGACCAGGTGTCGCCTTTATCGGTCTTTCAAACTGGGCGCTCGATCCCGCCAAGATGAATCGGGGCATCATGCTGCATCTGGAAGATCCAACTGCTGAAGAATTAGTTAACACTGCACACTCCATCATCAAACCTTGTGGAGAGAAACACGACAGTTATTCACAGACACTCAGTCCTTACATTAAGAGTTTGGCTGAAGGATACTTGAGATTAGTAGAAATGCCATTATTGAAGAAAACGCATTCAAAGGATTATTTTGGACTCCGTGATTTTTATCATCTCATAAAATTGTTATACTTCCTCTCTAAAAAGTTTAATGTACTTAACGAACGGTTAATAATTTATGCTATTAAGAAAAATTTCAGTGGAATTACTGATATCAATGTAGTTGAGATATTCAATCAATACCTGAATATTCCAGATTCTGAAGATGACATTGGACCTTTATCTGATCCTCTATCCTTAATAACTTCTTCTTTGGAGTCCACATCTCATGAAGATCCATACTTGAGATCTAGGTACCTTCTCCTCTTGACAGATGGTTACGTAGCACTGGACATCTTGTTTAACTCGCATATTCTGAATGAAGACACTAAAGTGATGTTTGGGAGCAGCTTTCCTCTTGACCAGGAGTACTTCAGCATATGTCACAATCTGAACAGGATCAAGATATTCATGGAGACAGGGAAGACAGTGGTTCTGACGAATCTATCCAATGTCTATGAAAGCCTTTACGAGATGCTTAACCAGTTTTACGTGGAATTGTTCGGGAGGAGTTGGGTGGATATCGGGATTGGATCTCGTCGCATTAAGTGTGCAGTGCACCCTGACTTTCGACTGATAGTGATCGCTGACAAAAGCACAGTTTTCGAGAAGTTCCCTCCTCCTTTAATCAACAGACTGGAAAAGCATATCTTGACCATTTCTACCATAATTGAGGACGATGTAGTGATGACTAATATCGTTTCCAAACTAACGGAATGGCTCCGACGTTTCAATACAGTTCACATTAATGTACAGAATGACACACTTCTTTTTATGGTATACTCTACAATTAATAAGTTAGGGTTGAAAGGAGGAGAGTTGGAATGGGAGGAACATATTTTGAAGGTTGTAAAATTTGAGCTCCTGAAGATAGTTACTCCCAATTCCATTCTTCGATTATTAAAGTCAGATTTGGCTAGTGAGGCAACGGATATTTATCAGAATTACTGTAAGATTAAACCTTATAGTTTCGTTGACTATTTGCAAGCAAAACCAAATACCAATAAATATTTCAATGAGCAATATCGAAGTATTTCAGAAAAAAAATCGAGTAGAGTTGAAATGAATCATGTCTTTCATTCAGATTTGAACTCTAGCCCAAACGAAGATATTCCATTTCTATCGTTTGTTACGACTCACTCAATTCTTCTTACAGAAACTGACATCTCAGAAATAGCCAATAATCTAACCGCACATTTTAAAATGAAGCCAAATGTCTCCCTCATGAATCTGTCTCAGTTTCGAACAGAAGAAGAATTTATCTTTTCTATCAACCAGAATATCTCAATTAAATTGAAAGAGAATGAGAAGAAGATCCTCATAGTTCAGTGTGAAGAAAATAGTAGAAATTTAGACCTTATTTCGTGTGCTAAATATAGATTAGTTGAAATTATCAAAGAAAATCCGAATTTAAATTCGAACTTTTATTTTATCTTGATCATCAAACTGGTACTGACAGAACCTGGTTCTGGTTGTTCTAGTTTCTGTGGTGAGCCTTGGGACAGTGTGTATATTGATGAACTCAGAAAATCTTTTCATTATCTACTTCCTCCATTTGATCAAATCACTCAACTCTCTGTTGCTCAAATATTTAACTATCACTATCAAGATATACTGGTTTGTTATTATTTTTTGTTTTATTTTTCTTATTGTTTGTTATAACGATCTATTTAAACGTTTAGAACCTTTCATCTATCTCTTCCCACGAGAATAAATATTTCTTTAAAAAGAGGAGATTGCTCCGTTGTGTGCAGAAAGCTGTCTCTAGATTATCTGACCCTTCTGAAAATATTAATGACAGATTGACACATATAATTTCTAGACTCGCACAACTTCTATCACATCAAGGTAATGCATAATGTAGTTCGTTAAAATATAATCAATCTTTCTTTTTAAACAATATCCCATTACTCTTGATGATCTACTGGTAAACTAGCTCGACTTGACTTCTGGAGTTATATATCTATATCGCCTTATAATTATGCCAATTTAACATCTATTAGCTGAAAATGTGAAATGTAATTCTTTTATTCACGAATTATTAAAGCATTAAGTAAGCGCTTCTCAAAGTTTGGAGTGTGTTCCACTCTCCCAAACAACAAGTACTATATAATACTTAAATAGTTGTGCATCTTTTAATATTTCTTTCCTTTGAAGTTCTGTCTTTGGTAAAACTATCAGGTTCCACGCTAAACGAAATGATATACATATACTTATCTAGAACTAGCTGACCTAACGTGTGATAAGATTTCCAATCTCTTGAGTCAGATCACCTCTACAAAGTACAGTGCAGAATGGGCCTACATCAAAGCTCTAGAACCTGACTGCTCTACCTGCTGTGTTAATTTCATGAAGACTTTGTCTTTATATATTGATGATCTCATCGTACCACTGCTGGGAGGTATCTTGGCTGTCCTTGACACTCACAACAATTTAGATTTACCATTTCATAAAGAAGAAAATATTAAAGAACTCTGGGGGATATTTTATCGAGATGAGAATATAATCAATTTGAGTTCTTTGATTACAGAGCGATCTTTGAATTCTCGCTACTCAATTCTAAATCACTCTAGAAAGATAAAACTGGTAAAAAACGGTTTTCCTTTTTTTCAGAATATCTATCAGCAGGTCAACCATCTTTTTCATCAAATGTGCACGAATATCGGTAAGTTGATTGATTTCTAAAATATTTTGGAGCTAGGGAGTTCCACTTATGGCATGAACAGCTTCCTGTGTCCGTCCGTATGTAATGCGCTGGATCCTGGGAAGACTAACAGTCTCACAAGGGCCCTTCCTTGCTGCGCTACGCGGCCTGCGGACAATTGAGTCCAGTTCAGTCGTACTTTGGCGACTCTCTCCTATCGAGAAATTTTCAACTTTTGAGAAATTTCACAAAGGCATAATAGCAGTCAGTATGAACCAAGTACACTAATTTCATGGCCATCGTGCTATATCCAGATTCATTGAATTATACACAAATGACATAATAGTGCAATCAGCACCTTCTGTCCATTTGCATTGTTAATGATCCAGTGTGTTCCACCAACCGGATCACTTTTGAAAATTTTGTTGTTTTTTAGTTATAATCAAAAAGGTACATAGCAGTCTAAGTAATTTCGAAGGGATGGATTCAAATTTCATACCGAGGTTGTTTTTCAATAATAATATTCCATCTTTTCACTAAATTTCAACCTTATTTCACATATTCGGATAAAGAATAATTTAAGGAACGATTTAAATTGAGAAGATAAATATGCAAGATCTACTCTACTCTATATTTCAAATGGTCACCGGATTGGCCATTAAGATGGATGGATAAAGGAATATTTTGTTACTTACTCGAGAAAATTCGAGTATCAGACGGAAATATCTACCTGCAGGCCCGGCGGAAGCACTTTTCATTTGGTCGGGCCCAAAGCTAAAATTATTTTTTTTGCTTTTTAACAGTATTTCCTGATTCAGATAGGAAATATTTAATGCATATTATACACACGTATACACACGTGTTCGCCGAGCTCTAATGTAAACAGCATGCGCTAGATACAGAAATTTCGTTATCGACATAAATATTCGAGCTCAATTTTTGGTCGGGCCCGGGCCCGATTGGCCCGACCGCTTCCGTCGGGCCTGTAACCTTCAATTATGACACCATTATCACCTTTTTATAATTATAAATTTCAGTTTTCCGAGCATAATCAAAATCATATAGTAACCTGTTCTGCCTAAAATATTCAACATATTGTATCCAAATTACTTGTTGTCCATTATCTTAGGAAGGTGTTATATAATCCCATCCCATCTTTGAAAGTTTTTTATATTGTTGAATTTATAACTCTTTAGGAATTAACGAAACCTTTGAGAGGTTTGAAGATAATTTCAATCAATCATCAATCGGTAGAGCAGTGTCTACAGTGAATGATAGGAATACTAAGAACTCTCTTTCTATTCAAGAAGCATACCTGAGGGACTTTTCTACTTATCACATGTCATCTGTGAATTTCCAATTATTCCGAGTAATTTTATATAAGATTTAGTTTAACTTAACAACAGTTGAGTTGAAGGAAAACTTTATAATTTTGTGATTTTTTATTTTCTTTACATTTCTAGACTCTATATATCATGCTGTCCATTGCTGCTTCTAAACACAGGGGAACGAGAATGGGTGGAGGTGTAGCAGAAGACTATGCACACCCTGATAAGCTACCAGAAGTAACTATTCCTAGTATACACATAGCTTATCATCTGATACGGAGAAGAATAGTCTTTGTTAATGAAGCGTTCAGTCTCGGGATTCAGCTGCCTCATGGACATGTTATTAATCTTGGAGATTGGTACCGAAATCCGAAAACTTTTTTTGAGTTGAGATATATTGATTTTACGATCTTTGAAATCGCTATTGAAAAATGTTTAGAAGAAGTGCAACATTTGAAGCAACATACATCTCCTACAGAATTTAATAGAAATGCTGTACAGTATCATAATTTTGTTGATATTGTTTCGAATTACAGCAGTTTGATAGAAGAAAATTGGAATCTATTCCTAAATGACTTTAGTGATAATATGGATTCTCTGAGGTAAATTTGATTATATCTTTTGTTCCTTTTATAACCGCTCTATGCATTTATATCCTTTACCTTGATATGTGTGTAAATCTTATACGTGCTATATTTAAAACGCTAGGACTTTTGTTCGAATTGATTGAAAAACTGGCAAGACGGAAGGATATGAAAATTCGAGTTAATTCTCAGAAACGTTACCCTCGCGAACAACGAGAGATTCCTCTATTATAAATTGTGTAGAACATGTTTATTGCCTTATTTAATTGTATTCCTTTATCCTTTATTCGATTTTGTCATTATATACCTTTGTTTAGGTCAAAGTGGGAAGGTGTTAAATGCCTGGCAATATTTTTCACTCATTTTTTTGATAAAAAAATACTTGAAGAAGTCAGTTTGAAGCTGAAATCAACAGTTATCTTACAAGAAGCGCTTAACAGAATTTATAAAGTAATCACACATACTTGTACCTATATTTTATCTCAATGAATGTTGAACTTCATACATATATATTTTTGTGCTATCTCTATTTATATATCTATCTATTTCAGATAGTAACTCAGGAGGATGTCAATTTCAAATCTTTATTTGTAGTCAAAGCAATCTTAGACACATTGAAAATATTCACGTGAGTAATTTTTCGATGTAACCCATATTTGCAATATAATAAACAGTATTGATATAATTGTATTATATAGCACGCTTTGCGAACTTGCATAGTAGTCAGGTCAATATGATGTATGACCCCAAAATAATTGCAAGAAATTGTTTTATTGCATTTTTCCGTAGTATCATGTCTTAAGAGTGACATACTAAAAGTTTACCGAAATCAGACTATCCGAAAGTGGATTGGTACCACACCGTCGTTGACCCCGGACTATGCAAATCGCCGGTTTTGAAAACGGATATTTAAACTTTCAAATGATTGCAGATCATTTTTATTGTCATATTCGTGCTTAGCATCAAATTTCCGACAATTTGATATATATATTGACTATATTTTGGGCAAATATTTTCTGATCCTCCCTAGCAACGGCCTGGAATGTGAAAATTCCGATATCCAAATTTGGTAGAAACCATATCGAGTGACCCCTTGTTTTTCTCGGCTATGCTTGCTGAGTACGAATTTCTTAATATAAATAGTCTAAATGTTAGTTTTAAAATATTATTACTTGCGGCTGGTGGCATAAATGTATTATTAATGGAAACAAACAAATAAAATTTAAAATTTGATTTCCATCTCAACTGGGTCTTGGATTGCTGCAGAAAACACTAGCACAGCTTTGTAAGACGGAATCCTCTTTCATCAACCAGTGTAGAGCAGACTTCTCACACCGAGCGAATGCGTGTAGAAAAGGCAGGCTGTCATAGATGTCGTTCTCAAACGCCTGATATATAACCTTTATGTCATACAATACGGTTGGTTTCCCTTTATCCGAGTAGAAGTATATCTTTGTACTGTTGTTAATTTCGTGATACCTGAAAGACAGCCACTTACAGCCTCCGCCACGAAATTTCACTCTCTGAGGAGTTCCTTCCAGGTGATGTTGTGGAAGGGCATGACTGATTATATGGAGGTCACGAATGGGGATGGGACTGTCAAGATAACAGCCTAATCCCAGTCATGATGGACGCTAACCCTGTATCCGAAGCACTACTGAAAATGATTTATTGTAACTGTTCTACTGGCTGTAGTAGTCTCAGATATAGCTGCAGGAAACAAGGACTAAACAGCTCTCAAGTATGCGGACGATGCCAAGAGAACAACTGCGACAATGTGAGCGAAAGAATTGCATCAGATGATGAAACGAAAGATAAAACTGAAATACGAGCATATCTATCAATCTACAGTCAACTCCGCTTAAGAGGACTACAGGTTAATCGGGCCGACAGCTTAATCAGACCACTTTTGTTAGGACCGGATTATTTATCACACATACCTAGAAGCTAATGGAAAATATAGACACGTATATCTATATATTTTGAATAGGATTCTCTGCTTAATCGGACCAAAATGTCCTCTCACAGATGTGATCCTATTAAGCGGAGTCGAGTGTATTTAACAATCTATCCCATCTAATTTTCCATTTTTAAATTTCATAGGTGTTAAAAGAGTCAAATTTATGAGTTTTTTCCCATTAAAAATACACTTATGCCACCAGTCGTAAGTAATAATATTTTAAAACTAACATTTAGACTATTTATATTAAGAAATTCGTACTCAGCAAGCATAGCCGAGAAAAACAAGGGGTCACTCGATATGGTTTCTACCAAATTTGGATATCGGAATTTTCACATTCCAGGCCGTTGCTAGGGAGGATCAGAAAATATTTGCCCAAAATATAGTCAATATATATATCAAATTGTCGGAAATTTGATGCTGAGCACGAATATGGCAATAAAAATGATCTGCAATCATTTGAAAGTTTAAATATCCGTTTTCAAAACCGGCGATTTGTATAGTCCGGGGTCAACGACGGTGTCGTACCAATCCACTTTCGGATAGTCCGATTTCGGTAAACTTTTAGTATGTCACTCTTAAGACATGATACTACGGAAAAATGCAATAAAACAATTTCTTGCAATTATTTTGGGGTTAGGATAATTTGCTTCCTATTTTGACCCGACTATAGCGTGGCTAGCGAATAATTCGTGTCTACAGAGTCTCCCTGTCGGCACCTGGGAATTGACGAATTCAGAGGCCCAGGGCCGTGCCAGTAATGCAAACTGACCAGTTCAAATCTGAACATAATTCTTCTAGACTTGGTATTTGACCAGATTCTCACAGGTTGTGACCAGGTCAACCGGTGATATTGAAATTAAAATGCACTGAAAGAAAGTGGACTCATCTACGTAGTTATTATCCTAATAAATGTAATTATTTTGATTTAATATACATAGTATAGTGCTTAGTTCTAGTTGGTTGTGAAATAAATTTCAATTTATTTTTTTAAGATTAATGTTAAATAATACCAGAATGTTTTTGACTTTTACGGCCATGCAAACCTATTTTAACTACTGGTCAAACCTAATTAGAGAGCATCAACATCCCCCATGAAAAATCATGGGGGATGTTGATGCTCTCTAATTAGGTTTGACCAGTAGTTAAAATAGGTTTGCATGGCCGTACTGAAAATATTCGAATTACAATCTCTAAAGACCATAATTACTAAGATTGTTTGAATACACGAAATTTTAGACCTAGTCAAACTTGGGACATAACTTATTGTTCACCCTGTATATTGTGAAGAAAACAAACCCAATATTCATAATATAGATTCGAAAATACGATATTTAAAATCTACACCTCTAAAATCCCAGGTGAACTGTGGAAATATCCATTTTGTTTACCATCACTCGCTCTTCATCCTGAGCCCCCGAATACAATCCTGGATTCACCCCTGATTTTAATGTCAAAATGAGCACTTCCAAATAGCGATGTATAAGCGTACTATTTTTATTCCAATCAAAGCTATGACTCATCCTTTCCGCTCCTCATCAAATGCGCCTGCGCTCCCTAAACATAAGCCCCGTGGCGCGACATAAAATGTTACGTCACTAATTAGCCCAGGAATGTGGAAGCACACTATCCATAGGTGTAACTAAGAGATTGCTTAAACGAGAAGTGCTAGCTATGTCTTTGCTCCCATTCCGCATATGTTCCTGTGGCGTGTTTTATTTAAAATATTTGATCCATGCTGTAAAAATAAAGGGTGCGCCATTGTCCTAGTGTAGTAGAGCGATACGCTTAAATAGTACAATAATATGTGGACTACTATTAGTGGACTAATACATATTTTCTCTACTCATTTTGTATTCTTAGATCGGTTAAAACAGAAGATATCATCGACATGTGTGATCAGAATGAAGAAGTGTGTTCTATCCTCTTCGAAGCTTGCAGGTGCGTATTTGCTAGATTTCTAGAGAACTCGTTATTTCATTACTTCCAATCTATTAATTCGTAATGTTGCAAAAATTTGTAGTTGCCAGCTTAAGATGTTGGATTTCTTCCAAGATCTTTCTTCCCGGTTCTTCTTGCAGATGCTTTTGAATATCACTTTTTTAAATGGACCTACCTCAATTCGAGAAGATCTCAGAAATTTTCTGATTGAATTTTTGATTAAAAATCAAATTCCAAAAAAACAAGGGACAGATACACTAGCCCCTCTTTATCTATTCAAAGACAAAGAATTGAATCCTTCTCCAGCTCTTCGTTGTATTCTTTTAGAAGTTCTATTGAGAGACAGGTAGGAATCCTTATCAATTCAGATATTTTATTTTCTTCTTTAGGGGAGATAGAGCTGTAGTTTTAGAGATCTACTTTTAAAATCTTCTGAGCTTCGTCTGAGCTCAGAACTTAGTGGAGTCATAGCCAAAAGACTCCCACATGCCAAAAATCAGCTTTCTACACCTGGCAGTTTCTTCAATCAATTGGTTACAGATATATATATATATACACTGCCTGAACAAAAGTATTCGTACACCCCATAATTCCCCATACAAATAGTTATAATACTGATTTATTTAGCGAGTCAAGGTATTTAATTGGTAAGAGATACGCTTAATTTGACTTCAAATTCGAATTACTCACTTTTTAATATTTCAACTTGTTTACACTCCCACAAGGTTAAAGATTTTCAAACTGTGCCACCTCATACCACCAATGCCACCATATACAATAGTGATCACTCGCGACATATGGCATAGGAAAGCAAATGCTGAAAATATTTAATCTCGAAGAATAGTAATTAAGTTGAAAACTTATAAAGTGGGTAATTTGAATGTGTTGAATTCGAATTTGAAGTCAAATTAAGCGTATCTCTTACCAATTAAATACCTTGACTCGCTAAATAAATCAGTATTATAACTATTTGTATGGGGAATTATGGGGTGTACGAATACTTTTGTTCAGGCAGTGTATATATACAGTAGAACTCGATTAGTACGTACTCGGGATAAGACGTACCTCGGCTTAGTATGTACTCATTTTTCTGAACCAAAATTCATCTATTATATAGATTCCTATGTATTATCAACTCGGTTAGTACGTACTTACGGATAATACGTACTTTTTTTCGCTTCCCGGAGGGGTACGTCTTATCCGAGTTCGACTATATATATATATATATATATATATATATATATATATATATATACATTAATGGAGTTTTAATAGTAAGGATATTTCATCTGAATTAATGTGAATAAACTAAATTTTTATAATTTTAGAAATGAATCAATCCTGAATCAAATAAGGAAAAACATAAACGCGAACTGCTTGATGTTGGGACAAAAAGAGCGCACTTATGGGGACAATCTGGCATCGATATATCTTCAAAGTTTAGAGGTAATCTTATATATTATAACACTATTGGTTCTGTTTTGATTTGGAAATGTCATGTAAGTGTCGAATGGTGAGCATAGGCGGATCCAGGGGGGCCCCCCTTCGAGGACTAGCCTAATGCACTCGTTCATCGTAGTAGTATATTCCTTGTTACATATTTGGGGGCCCTATTTTCTTTGGCCAATCTAAAAAGGCGACCCTTTCTAGATTGGTCTGCGCATGGGGACATATGCTACTGTTGAGAGGGCCAATTCTGCCCTGGCATATGTAAAGACGGAACTCCGTAGCTCAATGGGTGAAGAACGATTGAATGATTTAATTCTTCTTTATGTCCACAAAGACATTAATCTCACGTATTCTGAGATTGTAGATCAGTTTGCCATCAAAAGACCACGCTTGATGAAGTTAAGAAATCTATTTTAGATAACGCAGGTGATGAGACTGAGTGCTAGCCATCAGCAGCTGCTAGTTTTCAGTCTCTAGTGGTAATACAGTGGCACAGTATTACATACTAAAAAATATTATGAATCTTAGTATAGTATATGCAAATGGTCATTCGATATGGGTTTTTCTCGCTTTGGGCCCCCCCTTTCGTGAAATCCTGGATCCGCCCCTGGTGAGTCTAGAAAATGTTTGAAATTTCAGCGAAAATCCCTATGCTCTGCTAGAATATAACAAGACAAAATTTTACACTTTAAAATATACAAGCGCGCTTCGCTTGCTTGCACTGCGCGGCTTACGGACACAAAGTATCCGCAGAGTCGCCCTGCGGGCGCCTGGAATTACTCAATCCAGCCTATTTTGTTAGTTTATATAAATATTTTAAACAAATGTTAACAAATAATTTAACATATCGATCAGAAAATATAATATCCGAATTCTACACCCCTAAACCCTATAGAAAAGGTGCGAAAAATTGTTTTTCATTTTTTTGTAGAGGTGTGAAAATTTTACTTATATCTTAGAACTTAATCGTAGTCATATAATTTGACACCTGCATGGCAAATTTTGATATTCTTTACCAGGAAATTATGCGTAATTTCTGAATTAAGCCATTATCATTGGGCAAACCCTAAAATTGGCGTCCAGAGATTATAAATATCAAATCCCAGTTAAAGTTAATAATATTCAGTGTTTTGCAGCATTTATGAATCGCAAGGCCAAATTTCTATAACTGAAATCTGTGTCTGCCACAAAAAATGGGGCATAATTTTAATGAATAAATAACTAATTTGTAGCTTTACAACGTACTAGGTATAAATATTATGTACATTTTAAAACGCCTGATAGCTCTATAATCCAGAAACTGTAGGGTTCTATTGGGGGGGAGTACCCCCCAAATTGACAAATTCATAAGAATATTTGGGGTGTCACCCACATTTTTAGGGGGGACTCCCTCATTTATGCTAATATGTTCCTCGTATTTGAGGGATTCCAAATAAATTCAGAGGGATACTTGAATTTAAATTGGGTACAACCCCTCAATTGAATTCCTTATTTGAATTAGTCAAGAGAGATTCATGTTCTCTTTTCTTTGGTATATTAGTGCAAAAATATTTTTGTAGAATAGACCTAACCAAAACATAAGCAAAATGTGGCATTTGAACTGAGAATACGGACTTTAATTAAGAATGCCAATTTGAATTAACACCAAATACTTGGCAGTTTGTGTGATTCCACATACAAACTACGAGTGCATACTAGTATGCATCATACAAGTATTTCCAATTATGCACATAGTATTAAAACATAACAAAGTAGAATATAAATTCTAAACTCCAACAAACGACAACAATATCTTCTTTTTCTTTGTTTTGATGGATAACCTAGAGTCTGATTATGATTTCGAAGAGCCAGAAATTATTTATTCCGAGGATATCATAGAAAATGTCAGAATTATACCAAGATTAGCTAATCTTATTCCTGCTCTATCCGATATCGATGAAGCTGCTTTTACGCCAAAGGATTTGAGAGGTGGACCAAACTCAGATGATATCATCAAATAAATACCTGACCATATTTATGCTCTTCACATTGCTTACTTGGGGTATCGGTCACTTCGTACCCAACACTCTTTCGTACCTTAATTATGACAACTTCGTACCCAATACACTTTCGTACCCAATACTCTTTCGTACCCATACTCTTTCAGATTAAGGTATTCAATATGAAATAGGTCCAAAAAAGTATTCATTGTAAACTAAAACAAAAAACTATCTATTCTGAAATAGGTCAGTTCAGGTGGCTAACTGCTCTTAGTAACTGGGACGTGGAGATCTCCTTGTCCTGATAGCGTCGCCAAAGTTGAAATACGGAATTGTGTTTTAAATTGTGTTTTTATAAATGCGAAATTGTGTACGAAATTGTGTTAGGAACGAAATTGTAATGAGTACGAAATTGTATTAGGTACGAAATTGTGTTAGGTACGAAATTGTAATCAGTACGAAATTGCAATTAAGTACGAAATGGTTTAGATGCGAAATGACTTGTATTCCATACTTCCTTACTTGTACTGGAGAAAGTATCGAAAGTCGAATGATCCAATCCCTCAAATCATTCGAGAAACTGTGGCACTTATCGAACCTCAAATAAGTGGCGATCGTAAAATGATTCGAACTTTTGTTTAGAAGAGGTTGACAGAGTATTCACTTAAGGTAAGTACTATAGTGTTAAACAATGCATTCCATTGAGTAGGCGAAATGGCACTATTATACTATTAGTAGGCGAAATGGAAGTAGGCAAAATGGGACTAACCCGTACTATTAACCTTAGACATCTTATTAGATCTATTTTTATACAACACAATAAGGTTCATCATAGCCTACTGTATATAAGGCCTCACAGTAACTTGCGGATTTGGGACTAGGGATGCGGAGGAAGACCGTTGAACTAATACATGAGCTGCCTTAAATCATTTACAAAGCACAATAGAGCTTAGGAATGTATTAACAGCATATATAAATATGGTGTCAAAGTACCCATATCCGTTGTTAAAAATTTGATTAGTCACCATATGGTTGCGCAATATGTTATATTTGTGAAATTATCAAATGTGACCAATATGGTACATTGTCGAATATCTCATAAACTATTGAATTTAGAGGTTGAAATTATATTATCACTTAATAGGAAGTAGTATATTCGCTACCAAATGGAATTACATTTGAATGTGTAGCCATTGCAGTTTTCAAGATATAACGCCAACTGACCAAAACACGTTTCCATAGCAACACTGGAATGTACCAACATTCCAAGAAAAAATAACAAATTTTTCGTATTAACCCATTTACATCTCACTTCTATGCGAAAAATTTTACAATAAAAACACTTAGAAATGCCCCTAAACGGCCTCTGAAAATCACCAAATTTGTCACAAATATAACATATTGCGCAACCATATGGTGACTAATCAAATTTTTAACAACGGATATGGGTACTTTGACACCATATTTATATATGCTGATAATACATTCCTAAGCTCTATTGTGCTTTGTAAATGATTTAAGGCAGCTCATGTATTAGTTCAACGGTCTTCCTCCGCATCCCTAGTCCCAAATCCGCAAGTTACTGTGAGGCCTTATATACTGTAGGCTATGATTTTACATATCGCCAGAAAAATTTATCTTTAAACAGCGAAGACATTGCTTTTCAGTCAAATTTTTCTCGCAAAAGATCTCGAAATATGCTCAGCGGAAATGTATTTGAAGGTGAAGATAACGATTACTTATTGACAGAAAAGTAGGAATTTTTAATCGATGAAGATCAGTTGTCTCCTCAGGAATTTGACCCCATTTTTGAACAAGGATTGCTGATATCGGGATACGGACAGTTCGCTACATGACACTTCGCTACACGGACACTTTTAATAGAAAATGTAATGTAACTGACGGAAGTTTCGTCGCTGGAAGTTTCGTCGCCGGATGTTTCGTCGCTGATATTTCTTTGAATAAAATTATTGAATCTTCACTTTCATCCTCCCATTCATTCTGACAAATAATAAATGATAATCACCCTTCCCCTCACGAAATAAAAATACCACTCTCGCGTGCCATTTGATATTATTTCAAACTCAAAATGCCCACTCTCACTCTCCTATCAATTCTAGTCCGTGTAGCGAACTATCCTGTAGCGAAATGTCCGTGTAGCGAACTGTCCATGTAGCGAACTGTTCGTATCCCGCTGATATCAACTGACATATCACAAAGTAAAAATGTTAAAAAATTGAAATATTCTCCAAAGGATCTCCCAGAAAACCTATTTAGGCCTATCATTGTTAAGTGGCGACAAAGAATTAATCAAGATATTTTACTCCTAGAAATGGAATTTGAACATCCAACAGAATTCACCAAAACAACGTATATAAGCTAAGGAATTGTATCCCGAAAAATACAATTTCAATTATTTCGGATGGCAATTGTCTATATAGGTCCATCAGTTGATGGCTGACATATAAAGAAAACATTCATGAATTAATTCGAACCAAATTAGTGGATTTTATGAAATCATCTCCCCCCAGTAAGCAATATATTAAAGACGAACGAATCAGTAGAAGAGTATCTAGCTCACAACGATACAATCATGCCAACCGTTTGGGGTAGTGACGTTGAATTTATTTAGTATGGCAATCTGACTGCAAACAGATGTTTATGCATACATAAATGATGGTTGAACCCCAAATTTTAACCCCAAAGTAGGAAGAAACAATGCAACACGGGTGTAATATTTCAACGAAAATTTGAGAAAAATTACCAATGCAAACCACCTCTATAACAATGTTTTAGGATGTCTATAACATAAGAATCTCGGGTTATCTCACTCTGGTCACGTCAGAATTTTTAAATTTTCGTCTTTTTCACAGGTGTCATTATGTATATATTTGAAATTTTTATTTTGTTTATTCTAAGCGGAAGAAAGATTGAATGGGTATTTATAGCATTAAGAATGGACAGAAATACAATGTATATTGTATTAAGGTGATCATTTAAGACTTATCAGTTCACTCTTATCCTATTCTTTAAATTTATTTCAATTTTTGCTAAAATTTATACTTGTATTTCGTCTTTCATTAACATACCTTGAAAGACTACTTAAAATTAATGTTAAAATAGTGAAGAAGTGATTCTACTTCATTCGGGAGCATTTATGATATAACAGAATATCATATATGATGCTTCTGAAACATTTTTCACAAAACTATACTTGATTTCCCATGTCGGCCATTCAATTTCGGACGAAAATGAAATTGAGGATTTTACGTATATTTTACAGTTGTACGCTAGACCTTTAAATTTTAGTTGATAATATAAAAATGCACTTTTGACTGGGAAATATTTAATCTTTCAACAATATTGGATATGGTACTGTCTCCTGATTCAGAACAGGAGGATATTAATTTCTATTGTGAGCCTACATTTAATGAAATATCAATTGTCAATCGGAGTCACTCTCATCCGAGTTTTCAGAGTCAGTCAACCAGTTATGTAGTTCTATTCTTTCTTCATCGTGCTCATTTGATTCGCTTTCAAATTCAAAATCTTGTGCGTTATTAAATTCTTCATCCGTATTTTCTGATGTATTTTCTCGGTTTTCCTATTCAATATCTTACGATAAATGTCGAAATTCTTTGAAATTCTATTGTACAAATTAGTATTTTATTGCTCATCTATGGATATTCCAAATGAAATTTCTGATCTTTTTGATAATTATCATATTGATAGTTTATATCGTCTTTGTCGGTTTTGTTTCAATCGACTTTCTTCCCAAACTATCCCCAAGGAAGCCATTCGCAAACCACCTACCCAACTGGTAGTAGAAAGAGCTACCCAACTGGTAGTAGAAAGAGCTACCCAACTGGTAGTAGAAAGAGCTGCCCAACTGGTAGTAGAAAGAGCTACCCAACTGGTAGTAGAAAGAGCTACCCAACTGGTAGTAGAAAGAGCTACCCAACTGGTAGTAGAAAGAGCTACCCAACTGGTAGTAGAAAGAGCTACCCAACTGGTAGTAGAAAGAGCTACCCAACTGGTAGTAGAAAGAGCTACCCAACTGGTAGTAGAAAGAGCTACCCAACTGGTAGTAGAAAGAGCTACCCAACTGGTAGTAGAAAGAGCTACCCAACTGGTAGTAGAAAGAGCTACCCAACTGGTAGTAGAAAGAGCTACCCAACTGGTAGTAGAAAGAGCTACCCAACTGGTAGTAGAAAGAGCTACCCAACTGGTAGTAGAAAGAGCTACCCAACTGGTAGTAGAAAGACCTACCCAACTGGTAGTAGAAAGAGCTACCCAACTGGTAGTAGAAAGAGCTACCCAACTGGTAGTAGAAAGAGCTACCCAACTGGTAGTAGAAAGAGCTACCCAACTGGTAGTAGAAAGAGCTGCCCAACTGGTAGTAGAAAGAGCTACCCAACTGGTAGTAGAAAGAGCTACCCAACTGGTAGTAGAAAGAGCTACCCAACTGGTAGTAGAAAGAGCTACCCAACTGGTAGTAGAAAGAGCTACCCAACTGGTAGTAGAAAGAGCTACCCAACTGGTAGTAGAAAGAGCTACCCAACTGGTAGTAGAAAGAGCTCTGAAATTTTATCAGATACATTTCAAGGTAGAAATTTCTGATATGACTAAGCCTAAAGTTATTTGCTCTGGCTGTCGTACTCGTCTTGCTAATCTGGAAACTGGGAAATTAACTTTGGAAAAATTCGAGAAGGACCGTAAAAATCTCGAGATTCTGCCAATTATCGAAGATCAACAATATGGTACTCGTAGAATTACAGGTTGTACATCAGATAATCGTTGCCATGTTTGCCAAATTAATGGCTCTTGCCTTAACAACTACATGGTCAAACTTAAAACTCATGGTCCTAAACCAGGCAGACCTCTAGAACAGGCACCATGTAGAACAATGTGTAGTAAATGTGGAAATTTTCTAGAAAATCACAACGATAAATTTTGTAGAAATATCCTAAAACACCCCCACAGTTCATCAGAAGTTGGAAAGCATTTTGCGGAGAGAGTAGAAGCACGAGGGTTTACAAGTAAATTAGCAGCTGGTTATATCAAAGACACATTAAAAAAAGATATTCATTCTAATCCATGCAAGCCATTAATTGGTCTCAACCATCCCTCTGAGGCAAACAACCGACTGGCAATAACAACAATCAAATATGATGGTAGAAAAAGTCCAGTACTAAAGCAATTGAGCATTGAATCTGCTCGAGATATTCAAAGACTAGGACATCTTGGTCTTGGAAAACATTCATATTGGGAATTGAGCAGAATTTTACGTCGGGATGGGATTGTCTTTTCTTCAGGAGGAATTAAAGAGGCATGGGATGAAAAATGGTCGGTATTCGGAAGCATTTTCACTCCAATCACCCTTCAAATGATATGTAGAGAAAATACAAAGAATCCAATGCCAACGCCATTCGGATTTTGTACAGATATTGAACATCTCCTTAACATCATCACTCATAATCAATCGGATAAAGTTTCAAGATTAAAACTACAAATTGATGGAGGAAGAGAATTCCTGAAAATGTCGTTAAATATCGTATCCATGAATCCTGGTAGTATCTATTCTCCTACACCAAAGAGCGTACTTTCCAACTTTGTTATTGCAATGGGTCATGGTCTAGAGAACTATCAAAATCTGAAAGAGCTATTCAGTTTTCCCTCAATTCAAAAATTGTTTTTAATCAATGCGCCTGTACAAATATCTTGTGATTTTAAGGTAGCAGCTTTAATTGTCGGGATTCAGCAAGCATCGAGCAAATATCCCTGTCCTTACTGTTTGTGGCGCAACGGTACTTCTTGCACTGGAGTATCAAACCAATCGAGGATGCGAGAAGAAATGATGAATGACCTTGCAAAGAAACATCATAATGTCATTAACGAACCACTCATTCATTGGTCAGAGTCAGTAATGGAAAAAATTGCTCTAGCTCCACTGCATATTCTTCTCGGGCTCGTAAATAGACTATTTTCTGAATCAAAACCTAATGAAAAAGCTACAAATAAAAAGGATCGTCAGTTGTATAAACTCCGCTGTATGGCGTTATGTAAATACAATGTGTTTCGTTCAGAATATTGGAATGACACCCTAGAAGGCAAGTCAAAGATAAATGCCTAGGGATGGTGAGAAAATCAGGTTGGCAAGATAGTATTCGAGCATTTAGAGAAGCATGGCGTGATACAGGGTTACCTTGGTCTTTGAAATCACATATCTTATCGGATCATTAT
Source organism: Aphrocallistes beatrix (assembly GCA_963281255.1). Taxonomy (NCBI): domain Eukaryota; kingdom Metazoa; phylum Porifera; class Hexactinellida; order Sceptrulophora; family Aphrocallistidae; genus Aphrocallistes; species Aphrocallistes beatrix. The sequence continues at coordinate 8,293,875 of OY725488.1, forward strand.
GAGGAATACTTGACCCGTTTTGAAAATGACGCAAATGCTGGTGCAGCACTTAGTTCAGAGCAAAGCGGGGAAATGCTACATTCCAGACTGCAAAAGGTATGGGATCTTCGATTCAAGACTAGGGCTGAAAATCCATTATTTTCTCAACGTCTTGTTGATTGTATGGTAACATACAACTATAACTTAAATTGGGATAGGGCACAAAGGTCTTTAGAAAATACGAATGAAGAGGCTAACAATACACAAGAATTTGAAAGCGAATCAAATGAGCACGATGAAGAAAGAATAGAACTACATAACTGGTTGACTGACTCTGAAAACTCGGATGAGAGTGACTCCGATTGACAATTGATATTTCATTAAATGTAGGCTCACAATAGAAATTAATATCCTCCTGTTCTGAATCAGGAGACAGTACCATATCCAATATTGTTGAAAGATTAAATATTTCCCAGTCAAAAGTGCATTTTTATATTATCAACTAAAATTTAAAGGTCTAGCGTACAACTGTAAAATATACGTAAAATCCTCAATTTCATTTTCGTCCGAAATTGAATGGCCGACATGGGAAATCAAGTATAGTTTTGTGAAAAATGTTTCAGAAGCATCATATATGATATTCTGTTATATCATAAATGCTCCCGAATGAAGTAGAATCACTTCTTCACTATTTTAACATTAATTTTAAGTAGTCTTTCAAGGTATGTTAATGAAAGACGAAATACAAGTATAAATTTTAGCAAAAATTGAAATAAATTTAAAGAATAGGATAAGAGTGAACTGACAAGTCTTAAATGATCACCTTAATACAATATACATTGTATTTCTGTCCATTCTTAATGCTATAAATACCCATTCAATCTTTCTTCCGCTTAGAATAAACAAAATAAAAATTTCAAATATATACATAATGACACCTGTGAAAAAGACGAAAATTTAAAAATTCTGACGTGACCAGAGTGAGATAACCCGAGATTCTTATGTTATAGACATCCTAAAACATTGTTATAGAGGTGGTTTGCATTGGTAATTTTTCTCAAATTTTCGTTGAAATATTACACCCGTGGCAAGTAGTGAAGCAATTTATCTTAGAAATGAGGCATCACATTATTCACCAATCAGTTGTTAGAAAAGTAATTTATTAGTGAAGTATGTTAAAGTTCAGTTAATTAGGGCATATAGGGATCCTTATTCTCCTAAATTTCTTTTGTTCTATTTACATAGCTCATTTTTTGTTCCTAAATTCACCTTTACAACTATAATTAGATGTTCTATCTTATTTTTTCTTACATTAACACATAATATCATATTATATTCTTTCTCTCCATTATAATTTTAACCAAGGTAGATACGATTGAGTTATTGTTACGAAGCAAGTAGGAATTTCGTGCTAAGTATGATAGTTCCTACTTGGCCCAGATCGGAGTATTTTGTTTGGAGCAGATCTAAGTAATTACCGCAATTCCAACTGATTCAAAACATAATTATTCTGTACATATTACTAATGAAGGCTAGAATATAAAAATCAATTATATTTGTATAGCTGGATGAATAACTTTAATCGCAGAAAATAAGGAATTTAAAAGAGAAGATAATAGTCTACATAAAATGAATACTCATTCAAAATCACAAATTGTGATTTCAAAAATAATTTGAAGAGATCACCTTAATAATATTCCCTAATAATAGTATATGTTGGAGAGTTCCCCCCAAATGAATCCCAGAGGCTGTGTAAATGGGGAGGGTCTCCCTTAAAAATGGGATGACCCCCCCCCCAAATATTCCTATTAATTCATAAATTTGGGGGAGCCCCACCCAAATGAAATTAGAGTTATATAAATGAAGGGGTTCCCCAAAAATGGGGCTGCCCCTCCCAAAAATTCTTAAATTTATCAATTAGTTCACCCCAAATTTGGGGAGACTCCCCCAAATAGAAACTACATACACTAAATTAACTAGGATACTCGTCCACTTAAGTATAATCAAACAATATATTCTATATCTGTTACAGTTAAAACGTCGAATCAGGTATTCTGTAAAATACCCGAAAGTTTCAGGCATTATGCATAATAACTGATGGATAATGCATGCATTTTCCAGGAGTTAGACATACAAACTGAATTTTTCAGGTTTAGTTGTGGAAGTTGTAATAGAATTTCAAAATTATACAGAACTTAAAGTCTAAAATACATAGGTACCCTTTATGGAAATAATTTTTGAATATATTTGCTGATCTCATGAAGTGACACAGCCGGACGCATGCGACCGGCAAAAAGTGGAGTTACGGAACACTGGTAAAATAGAATAGTAAAACCATGCTGACATCCAAGTGTTTTCCTAACGAACTGATAAGATATACATAATTTACATGTACAGAGTGTCCCAAAATTCTTGGCCGGTACATTTCGATTGGTTATTTTGCATTTATTTTGAAACCATTATATTCTCATTTTATTTACTTTGTTTACTGAATTCATTGTTAAACGGCTTGGTTTCCATTGAAGTGCTAGTTCTATGGTTGTGCCACCATCTTCGAATCGAACGTTCTCCAACTTCCAACCACAAGACAACTTCTCTTTGTGCCAAACTCCCTTCAATCATTCCAATTGGCTGAAAACAAACTGAAATGTTTACATTAGAGACATAAAGTGAACAAATTATAAAAATAGGCTAGAGGCTGGCTTCCAACGATTGACATTGGGTTTTCAGGGGTGTAGATTTCGAATATTACATTTTTAGGTCAATATTATAAATTGTTTGTTTACTTTTGTTTACATTAGATGCATATAGTAAACAAATTACAAAAATAAAGCCTCTAGCTTATTTTTGTATTTTCGGATCCATATGAGAAATTATTCGTTGACCTTTGTTAACAATATTTATAAAAAGTAAAAAAAATCCCAAAATAGTTTAGATTGAGTAACTCCAGGCGCCCAAAGGGCGACTCTGTGAACACGCGCAAGCTTTGCAGAACAAGCAAGCGAAGCACACATAGTATCAATGAATTCAGTAAACAAAGTACATAGATAAAATGAAACTATAATGGTTTCAAAATAATGCAAAATAACCAATCGAAATATACCGGCCAAGACTTTTGGGACACCCTGTATGTTATCATAAATATGCTTAAATTGCGATTTTCACACATTATTCGCAACATATATTGTACGTACTTACAAGTTTATAATTATACACCTCTGTATTTACCACAGGATTCATATCATCACAACCTTTCAAAAAACAAAGAAAAGATTAGTAACGCTTTATCGAAATTTGACATTTCACTCTGTCCCATCTTCTCGAAAGCTATTACTTATGAAATAATCGAATCAGTAGCTGCAATACGCTTTGCTATACACTGGATTGTAAAATGGAAGACTGCATCTCATTTACGAGAAAAGTACCTTAGGATTCAGAAACGAAGTTTTGAATCAGGGTACATTTCTCGGTGTAATGACATTCCAGTAGGCATCACAGAATTAAAGCAATTGATTCTAGATCTCGGAAGAATTGTGAAGGAAGATCCAAATATCCAACTATTCTTCTCAAAGACGTTTTACTTTCATGTTGGTTATGGTGAAATGTTAAAATACAAGAAACATGATGATATGAAGTGCTTTTTTCCGAAAAATTACGAAGCAATCCAAGAATCAAAGGTTAGTAAATTTATAAATCCAGTGGCTGGGCTAGTGCACCGTCACTGATGGGACTAAGTCCGACTAAATTTTATAAGATGATAGTGACGCAACACTGCAATTAGGCATTGTAACTTGTTGATCATTCAAATATTAGATAATAACATAGCCTACTGTATATAAGGCCTCATAGTAACTTGCGGATTTGGGACTAGGGATGAGGTAGATGGTTGAACTAATACATGAGCTGCCTTAAATCGTTAACAAAGCACAATAGAGCTTGGGAATGTATTACCAGCATATATAAATATGGTGTCAAAATACCCATATCCGCGGTTAAAATTTTGATTAGTCACCATATGGTTGCGCAATAGGTTATATTTGTGACAAATTTTGTGATTTTCAGAGGCCGTTTAGGGGCACTTCTAAGTGTTTTTATTATAAAATCTTTCGCATAGAACTGAGATGTGAATGAGTTAATACGAAAAATTTGGAATTTTTCCATGGAATGTTTCTATGGAAACGTGTTTTGGTCAGTTGGGGTTATATCTTGAAAACTGCAATAGCTACACATTCAAATATAATTCCATTTAATAGCGAATATACTACTTCCTATTAAGCGATAATATAATTTCGACGTCTAAATTCAATGGTTTACGAGATATTCGACAATGTATCATATTGGTCACATTTGGTAATTTGTCGAGTATCTCGTAAACCAATTGAATTTAGACGTCGAAATTATATTATCGCTTAATAGGAAGTAGTATACGTATTCGCTATTAAATGGAATTATATTTGAATGTGTAGCTATTGCAGTTTTCAAGATATAACGCCAACTGACCAAAACACGTTTCCATAGCAACATTGGAATGTAGCAACATTCCATAGAAAAATTCCAAATTTTTCGTATTAACTCATTCACATCTCAGTTCTATGCGAAAAATTTTACAATAAAAACACTTAGAAGTGCCCCTAAACGGCCTCTGAAAATCATCAAATTTGTCACAAATATAACCTATTGCGCAACCATATGGTGACTAATCAAAATTTTAACCGCGGATATGGGTACTTTGACACCATATTTATATATGCTGGTAATACATTCCTAAGCTCTATTGTGCTATGTTAATGATTTAAGGCAGTTCATGTATTAGTTCAACCATCCTCTACCTCATCCCTAGTCCCAAATCCGCAAGTTACTGTGAGGCCTTATATACAGTAGGCTATGATAATAATTTAACTTTTTCCCCGAATAAATACCGGGGGCTTGAAGTGCAATACCATAGCATCTTACGATAAAGAAAGGTTTGAATCATGTATTCAAGTTCGATTAATAGATCTTAGCGACATCTTCCTGTATACATTTGTGTGTAGTTTTTACTCTATATAAATTCTATACCTTTCCATTAGATAGTTAGTATACATTTCAACTCGCCAAATGACTTAAATCTTGTTTTAGTATCGCTACTGAATTTCACATGCTATTTTTGAAAGAATTTGAATTGTCTGGAAATCTCTGGCAACGTTTGATACAATATTGTATGGCAACGTTTGATACAATATAGAAAAATTTTTACTCTAGCTTACTGAAAAATTTCGCAATCTATAAATAAAGTTTAGTATATTTTCATTTTTAGAATTGTTATCTTGATCTATTCTATGGCATTGATGCTACATACATGACAATAAAAGAATTAATCAGAACAGGCTCTACCAAAACTCTGAATCGATCAACTCAGAAAAAGGTTTGTTTTTTTTCAATTGTATTTATATGCTTTATCTAGAGTTTTAGTGTACTTCCTATATTAGTATGACGTATATTGGATCTATGATCCAATATAATACTATAGTAGTACAGTACTAAAATGAGTGCTGGTGTCCGGCCGGTTGGCCGGCCGGCCGTAAGTGGTGCACAGACCAGAGTTTAAAAGATATCGCCCTGAAATGTTTTGTGAAGCTGCGGACATATATGTAGATATGCACCTCCTCATACGATTCAATATATGCTAAATCATCATCATTACGTAGCATTTTGTGATTTCATTTTTTTGCTTATTGCACAAAAACTAGAAGAGCTAGAAACTTGAGATTGGTAACACTGGTGAAGTATAAGACCTATTTCATTCCTAGATCCATCGGACATAGGACCTCTGAGCAATTTGCCTCTGAGTTACCTCTGAGCAATTTGATAAAAATTTTCATCTGCACGAGGCCCCCTTATAAGCGCTTATTAATTTTGATTACTTTCACTAATCCTTGGACATATAGTTAAATTCACAATAAACGAAACTTAATTAAGAAATCATATCCATTATGAGTAAGCACTTCGGCTGACTTGAATTTAGACTTCAGTGGACTAAAAAAATGTCTGTTGACGCAGGGGCGCCGAACTTTTCGGAATCTAAGGACAATTTCGGGGTTCCAGGGGGGGCTCAGCCCTAAATTTTGTATTGCGTCTATGGGCTATCTTCGAATCCAGGGGGGGCTCGAACCCCCCCAGCCCCCCCGGGTTCGGCGCCTATGTGTTGACGGACTGATAGTCAGTTTATTAATTGACTCATATACATGGGACTTGGAATGTGAACCCTTACTATTAAAACTCAATTAATGTTTATTTATATATTTATTTATTTATTTTATTTATTATAGCGCACTTCGCTTGCTTGAGCTGCACGGCTGTCGGACACTTTGTGCCTGCCAGAGGCGCTTTTTTGATGCGTAATGCGAAATGATTACGTAATGACAGAGTGATGAACCATCATTTTTTGATGATAGTTATATCACTTGTGAAGAATATTAATATACACATTTTATTAAAACTTCAGCCTTCTATCACCTAAAATGGCTTGTGGCTTTGGCTTGGAGTTATGGTCGAAAAACTGAAATTTCTAATAATAAAAAAGTGACAATGATGTCATAATTCCATGATGAGTTGACATTTTTGTCTGAGGTCAGAACTTAGTATAGCCATAGTCAAAAGACTCCTACATGCCAAAAATCAGCTTCCTGCGCTTGGCAGTTTCTTTAATCAATTCGTTACATATATATATATCCTCTGCGCCCAAAGGGTGCCTCATGCGGTTATGAAGTGTTCACTGCCCGTGCAGCGCAAGCAAGCGAAGCGCGCTTGTAATATTTTTCCTTGGCGGATTGGTGCACTATGTTTTAATGATTGTAAATTCTCTCTATTTTCTTGAGTTGTCCTATTCTTTCACAATATTATTTATGCTATTTTACAGGCACTCCCCCAATTTAATTTTGAGCATTATACCACTGGTCACGACTGTTTAGATTCCAATCCATCTCAATAATGAAAGTTTCAAAGTTTTACCTTATCTCGGCGAAACATTAAATTTCGCTGGACAAACAAACAAACACGCTATATGTGTGTCATGCACACACATAAACATCGAGTTTTATACCTAAGACCTACAATTTTGTAGATGGGTGAAAAGAGATTCCAACAAAACATCATATTCGCTATCTTTAGTGAGTTTGTACCTTGTCACCTGGGATCTTCAATTCGAGAACAATCTTCAGAGAAAGTAAGGGTATGATTAGGAATCTACTAGTATAAAAGTCTATCCCAGAAATTACAAGTAATTCTCTTCTTACATTAAATTGTTTTTGGATAAACGAAGTTTTGTAGTTGATAGTTCAAAAAAAGACGGAACGTGTTTGGCAATAGGGAAACTATTGCTTTAAACTACAACTACTCTATATTTACTAAAAAATTCATGAATATTATAAAAAAAATTGCAGTTCTGAATCATAAATTATATACCAAATTTGGTAGAAATAGGACTGTTTGGTTTTTGCAGGATAGTGAATACTGACAGACATGGAACACCTCCATGCCATGAGAGCATTTTCCAATTATAACTTTACTTATTTTTAGGAAAAGCAATTGAAGGAATGTATCTACAACATTCTACCTAAAGAACCCATTAACTTACAAACATTAACTACTGACATCATGGGAAATACACTCTTCAACTTGCCTCAGTTAAGGATATCACCAGACACACATCTAAATACAGTTTTCATAGCAGGTGTATTGTGTCACATCGGTGTATTTCTGCAGCTGACACATAGCAACAAATTCTTTAAACCTCTCACACTAATTCACTTCAACCCAACTGAGCTTCAGAATCATTTTTTTCCTGCAATTTCTGAGGAAGAGTATACACCAACCAAGACTAAACCTTTAACAATGAAACATCTTACAGATCCTTCTGAATCAAATGGAAATGTAATGAACTTTGACTATCGACTCTAATGACTAATATTCGCATGGGCTTAAATTTTCTCATTTTTCACTGAAAATGAGAGGAGAAAGAACAACGGAACGAATGACGGCGAGGGAGTCAGGGGAGACCAGCTCCCCAGACCTTTTGTTGAACCTTAGACACTCAGATATAGATTTACATCAAGTTTACACCTATCAATATACACATTTTTGGAGTATCTCTGGTCCACTATTATATAAATAAAAAATTTCAATTTGAACTGCTGATCAGCGGAATAGAAAATAATAATCTGATCTTGTATGTAGAGAACAAGCAAGACCAAGTCTTGCTCAGATGAGTCTACCTCAAGTGTCAGATCTCAGACCGGATTGGAAGAATCAAAAATGGACAGTTATTCAGCTCCCATACACTCACATGTTCTCGGGGATCCATTTGGCAGATCGACTTCTCTAGTTGGGATTAGGTATGTATGTCTGATATATTGCATGGCAGTGTTGCCAGATATCTCCGGTATCAGAAGGCCAAATTGCTCACTAAAATAGGCCAAATTATTCCAAAATCCTCCAAATTCCCCAAGTGTGAAATTATTGTCTTATCAGAATATACAGTGTTGTATCTAGGACTCGGGGTGCTCAGGGGCCAGTGGCGTAACGTAACCAGAATCATTTGCTCTAACCTTATTTATGATTAAGTATTGAATAATTGTAATGAATTTTAATGTTTACATCCAAATCTGAGTGTTTACATCTAAATTCCCCCTCCGGATCTCCGGATACCCCACCACTAAACTATCTAATGATAGTTTAGTTTTCGATGATAATCTACACAAATTTTGAGACATTTCTATCTGAATACACTAAAGTGTTCATTTTCTAGTCATATAACTTTAATGTCTTTGATATTAAGACTAACAATTTGCATAAATCTTATTGCATTGATTTACAAGCAATGTTAAGCAACTCTCTATGAAACAACCCGGATAAAAGTATAAAATAAGACGAAAGAATAAAGTTCAAGTTTCTGAAGGCGGAATGGCAACCCTGTTTACATGATAAAAGTGTGTCTTGTATGTTCTTTTAGGAATTTGGCGCCTATATCAGTAGCTCTCATCCGCACGTTAATGCACAGCATATTCATATGGACTCTACAGTCGAAGCACAAGGAATGTCCTTCTGAAATCATAAAGCTGGTTGAACCTATTTCACCTAGAAACACCTACATAGAATATTTCTATCTCCACCTAGTCCAGGATATCATAGATATAACCACCATCAGTAACAACACATTTGAGGAAGCTATTCTGCACGTACACTTGCTAATAGATCTGATAATTCATCAGGAATTAGAGCCTAAACACGACGATCCACGTACGTACTATATAATTATCGAATAGAAAAAAAGAAATGTATTTACTATTCTTTGACCTATGCTCCATTCTATTTATACAAAACCCCCCAACTTTGTATGGCTCCTCATCCAAAATGAATTAATCAGAAGTGAGCAGCAAATTATTCCATATAATATATGTTATTAAATAATGTTTATAAACTCACAAAATTTCTTTTTCCATTATTGAATGAAATATGTACTGTCATTATTTATTTAATTTCATATAGTTCGGATTCCCACAGATTTATTGACCCCAATTGATCGTGATGAATGGGAATACTTTTTTGAAAAAACTTTACTAACCAACTTTTGGAATCTAGTGAAATGCTACTTAGGGAAAAAATGCTGACTGTTATTTCAAAGTTGGACAACTGTGACATCCCTTTATTGAGGTAAGTCTTATACAATCGCATATATGGTAAATATATATATATATGGTAAAGTATAAAATATGCGACATTCTAAAGAAGTGGGAAATTTTGAAGATTGAGGATTTGGTCTCATTTGAAGAAATCAATTAAGCAAGATTTCCCACTTCTAAAGAATGACACGAACAGCTCATTTTGGAAAGTATTGAAAAATACTCACCAGTTTTTGTACTTTTGGAAGTAAAACTAATTTGGATCTCTTTTTGCCCGAATCCTAGGCTATTAAAGATATCTTTAATGACATCGGCTTTAGTGACAGTTCACTAATGATGACTTTTTTCTCTTGCCTGTACATCCGTAAAAGTACACAGCATACTTCGGGTATAAGAGCTGTCAGATAACGACATGCCAAATGTAGCGACATGTTTTCTATGCCCGCTACCTCCAAATCCCATCGGATATTACGACTTAGGTGTAGTCTATACTGTGTACTGCAAAAAAGCTTACCGTATATGCCTGCAGCTCCTGGCTAGATTAGTCTAATCAGTCAATAATTAGGTTTTGATCATCTACTTGTAATTACTACTTAAATAAAAATTCTCCTGTTTTGAATAAACAACTGGCTTACCACAATGAAAACAGTCCGTCTACGAGCTCCTAGACTTCTTGGCAGACCGACTGCAGTCGACTGCAGCAGTCCTCAATTACAAACTTCTTCCAGTCTGCTGACAAACAATGAAGTCTATCCATCACTTTACATTATGTGTATTGGCTTTGTGCTCACAATAATGTTGAACCATATCAAAAATGAATAAATTTGGGGTCCATCATGGTGCATAATGCATATTAGGAGCTACTTCGGATTTAGTGGCATATCGGATAGAGTGACCTTTTTAGCTCGCCCCAACAAATGTCGCTAAATCCGAAGTTCACTGTATCCTCACTATTAAAACTCGATTAATCTATATTTGTGTATCCTTACTATTAAAACTCGATTAATATATATATATATATATATATATATCTGTAACGAATTGATTGAAGAAACTGCCGGTCATAGAAAGCTAATTTTTGGCATGTGGGAGTCTTTTGGCTATGGCTCCAGTAAGTTCTGAGTTCAGAGCAAAATGTCGACTCATCATGGAGTTATGATGTCATTGTCACATTTTTAAAAGTTAAGCAACACAGTTATTCGAGCATAACTCAGCCATTATAGGAGATAGATGGTTGAAATTTTAATAGAATATGTATACTTACATGCGTCACATATGATACAACTATCGTCAAAAAATGATGAGTCATCACTTTGTTATGACGTGATCATTACTCATCAAAAATATTTAAAATTGACAGATTTTTGAGTGATATCGATAATAACAGTAGGACAGACATATTTAGAGATGCTATCTCCCTTATAATTAACCAATGTGACCTCAGGCGACCGAAGGGAGCCTCCGGCGGACACAAAGTGTCCGCCAGCCGCGCAGCGCAAGCAAGCGAAGCGCGCTTGTATGTATATATCATGCGATGTCAGACAACCATTCGAACTGTAATGCTATCATAGTTTAATTAATACTATCTTCAACATCACTCTTGTACTTCATTTCCCATTTCCAATAGGAAATGAAGTACAAGAGTGATGTTTCCCTTGACTTTTGAAACTCTTTAGGAGTTATGTAGCTCAATTGCTGATACTTGTATTGTTGCCCTTAAATAATATTAAAATAATTTAGAAATTTCTACGAAGATGAAAGGGAAACAAATCGAAATTCAATGCTGTGGAGATATAGAAGTATCTTAGGCTATGAACATCTCTCACAACTTTTTAATCGCCAGAGTTTACATACTATAGCCAAATATCCACTGTTAGAAAAGTTTCTCAAAGAAGAAACTCGCTTATCTGCCACAAAGTACCTGCCTGATCTCGTGAATCTGAGGTTTCAACTCATTCAGAAGAGCATGGAGTATTGCAGCAAGAGGAGAATATCAGAGTTATCTGTTTCTGAATTTATTGAATTTATCAAGAAAAGTATGTGTGTTATGTTTCTGAACATTTTACTAATAGTTGTTCGTTTTTAAGTTTTTAAGGTTGAGTATCTGGTTGCGGACTTCATAACTCAAACCAGGGGTAGCGCTTGCTCGGCACTACTGGTGGGGCACAGCCTATTTATGATGGAGCACACATTTGTTGAAAATATTTTTGATAGCTGTTGTCTTTTTACGGTGAATTTTGGATAGTTTTCGTCTTATAGCAAAAAGGGAATGACAGCTGAAAAACTTTTTACGATTTGTCATTATACAAGCACGCTTCGCTTGCTTGCGCTGCACGGCTTGCGGACACTGTGTGTCCGCAGAGTCACCCTGCGGGCGCCTGGAGTTACTCAATCTCACATATTTTGGGATTTTTTTCCTTTATATAAATATTTTAAACAAAGGTCAACGAAAAATTTCTGTATGGATCCGAAAATATAATATTCGAAATATACACCCCTAAAAACCCCAAGTCAACAGTTGGAAGCTAGTCTCTAGCCTATTTTTTAATTTGTTTACTTTATGTATCTAATGTAAACAAAAGCAAACAATTAATTTTTCATATAGATCTGAAAATATGATATTCGAAATCTACACCCCTGAAAACCCCATGTCACCCGTTGGAAGCTAGTCTCTAGCATTATTTTCAAAATTCATCAAATGGTGTGAAAATATGTATATAAAGGTGTGAAAATTTGCAGATAATCTTTTTTATTGCCATACACTATAATACATTTAAGATATAAAACATAAGTTGTGGCTTTGTAGTATTAATAACAATGACGATCTATTGTAGGTTCCAGGAGAATTGGACACACTCCAATTCTCCTGGGGCTTGTGCCCCACCTAGCCTCACCCTCGAACCGCCACTGACTCAAAGTGTTGTAATTCTTGTTATTCTGCCTCCGTAATAGCTAAGAATCTTTCTAATGCCAGCTGGAATATAATTCCCGTGATTTATTAGCATAAATATCTTCGCTTTGTTCATTCTGAAATACCAATGAATACAATATCCTCCATCATTTTGCTATTTTTGTTTTTAACGTTGGCAAATCTTAGCTTTATGCATGTTGATTATTAAACATTCATGTTAAGTATGATTCAATTTTCTTTATAGAGGAAACTACTCACTCAGCAGATGAATATAAACAAGTCTTCAATACTTTCCAAATGATCTGGAGTGAACTCACCAACCAGCACAAGTCCAGCTTTGGATGCAGTAATATGCAGATCGGTGATTTGGTTGGAGTTGGAAATAATGGAGGCCTGCTGACGAAACTGATCTCTAGCCTGGTTGATATTCACAACGGTTTTATATCTCAATACAATAAGTCGTTTTGTACACCTTCATGGTAATTATCGTTTTGTGAAATAGAACAATGTTATTATTATTATTATTATTATTATTACAAGCGCGCTTCGCTTGCTTGCGCTGCGCGGCTTGCAGACACTGCGTGTCTGCAGATTTACCCAGTGGGCGCTTGCAGATTATTAGAGAAACAATACGTCGCTTTCTTGTTTTATGCTAAGTACGCTGGATTGGCTGGATCTACGGTTACATTAATGAAATCAGAACTATAGCAGAAATCTTGTTTCGTGATAAATAGAATTTACTTCGTATTAAGTCAACTAATCCTGAATGTAAGCTCAATTTGAATATACAAAGTTCACATTGCTAAAGATGATCATACTTAAATAATCAATTCCAGTCCATGTCGTTAAAAGTTATTTTGTGATCGAATTGATTGGTCGTAGCATATAACACACTTTGATTGTTGTTAACAATCAAATTATAGACTCAAAATAGCAGTATTCAATTATTTATATGAAATAGAATCGTGTGAATGGCATTATAAAAGGCTGATAATTGATTGGTTCTTACATAAACCAATGAATTTCAATCACAAATAGTCCTTTGGATTGTAGGCATAAGTCACTACTATTTTATTCCAATGCATTTGCATTATAAAATAATGGAATTTGATTGGTCAGCACATTTTGTCACCTATCTCGGCGAGGTGTGAACATTTCGCTTAGATCTTCGAACTTAATCCTAGATTCATTATTTGACACCTACATGCCAATTTTCGTATCTCTACGACTTGCCAATTCTTCAATCAATTCGGACAAACAAACAAACAAAAACAAAAAACCCCCACAGACGGGATGGAAGTGTGCTTCCAAATCTCATAAGTCACCTTAAGTCATCTTTATTATACTTAAATAATCAATTCCAGTCCATGTCGTTAAAAGTTATTTTATGATCGAATTGATTGATCGTAGCATATAACACACTTTAATTGTTGTTAACAATCAAATTATAGACTCAAAATAGCAGTATTCAATTATTTATATGAAATAGAATCGTATGAATGGCATTATAAAAGGCTGATAATTGATTGGTTGTCACATGAACCAATGAATTTCAATCACAAATAGTTCTTTTGATTGTATGCATAAGTCAATACTATTTTATTCCAATGTATTTGCACTATAAAATAATCGAATTTGATTGGCCAGCACATTTTGTCACCTATCTCGAAGAGGTGTGAACTCGGCGAGGTATGAACACCGAGGTGCACATCTCCATATCACTTTGCACCTCCTGTAAAAATTTCAAGACGATATCTCTTAAACTCTGGTCAGGACACGAATTTCGGCCGGCCGGCCGGCCGGAACATCCTCATTTTAGTACTGTGCATCCTATACTATTAGTATAGTAGCTATGCTACTATACTAATACTATAGGAAGCACACTAAAAATCCTAGAGTTTTAATATATAAGATTATTATTATTATTATTATTATTATTATTGCATTAGCATAAATAGGCGCCAAAAAAGGCGACTCATGCGAACACGAAGTGTTGTCGGATTTATAGAATGTAATTTTGTCCTAGTTAAGCATATTTATTAATTTAAATCCTTTGTATTAGCTTCTATGTATGTATTTGCATGATTCTGTTCCTAGTTCTCAACGGTTAATATATGATATTTTAATATGTAGATTCCGATTTTCACACTTTGAAAGTGGTAATCTAAATATTTTATCAGTTTCTAACATATGTATGAATACATATTTTCACACCTTTTGAAAAAAAATCTTATTTTGAGCTAAAACCGAGTTCTCAACAGCTAATATAGGATATTTTAATATGTAGATTCCGATTTTCGCACTTTGACAGAAATAATGTGAATATTTTATGAGCTATTAAATATTGATATATACATATTTTCACACCTATTGAAAAATTATTATTTTGAGCTAAAAGTGAGTTCTCAACGGCTAATATAGGATATTTTTTATTAGCTCTACAAGAAGTGTACCGCTGAGCGTTATTTCTCCTTCACACATGATCAATTATGAAGATCATCTTGACAGTCTCATATTCTCTAACACCACTTACTCCTTCCAAATGGGAGAAGGGACACACATCCACTATAACTTCAGTGGTATTCAGAAGGACTTTGCCACAAGATTTATGTCCTCTAAACCCACAATAACACTAGAAACATTAGACACAGAGTATCCAGAACAGATTTCTATGCTTGATTATTTCAAAAGACTCAAACTGAAAATTCCTCAAGTCGGTTCAGTTAAATTTACATATATTCATATGAAGTTAATGTTTCATTTTAACATGTAACTTGTTTAGGAAGAATTACCAGATTGGGATACGATTAGAGAAGTGATGAATGCTGTTGAAATATCTGAAGTTATTTCTCTTATTGAGATGGTTCTTAAGTTTGCATCTACTACGGATAGCTTTTCTCCAAAGATGAAAATGAAATTTTATTTACACGAAGTACTCGGATACCCGAAAAAGAAGAATCTAATCAGCGGGAGAGTTAGTATTTAGAAATTTGAACCTTATTTATAAGTATTTTAAACTAAGATATCACATACTATATACATACATCTTAGGCAAACGAAGTGTGCTGTCTTAAACACTTATAATCGTTGTGGCACCATTTATCCATCCACAGAGCCAAGCGACTAGTGCTTCTTCATCAGGTAATTGAAATAAGTGATTTATATGCTGTAACTGCAAACGTTATTTAAATTATTATACATTTATTACTTGTAGATTACTAAGAGTAAATTGGTTTGAAAACCGATTATTTATGATATTTTATAGAAAAAACCGATTAAAAATATAACTTTTTTCTATTTTTTGTTACAATCTTTAAACCAGTTAATTTATTTTGGCCTCATTTCTCTATTTCTAGTCTCCATTTCCCTCCATACCTCACATTTATTTGGAGAATTTGAAGCCAGTAGATATTCAGAAGTTAATGCAAGACATTAATAAGGCAAATGTAGATGGAATTCTCGCACTGATACACGATTTCATCTTGTTTAATCTGAACGTATCAGATCTAGCAGATTATTCAACTAACAAGTAAGTAATACTTAGGCTAGAGATATTTAGTCTTGTCTAAATAAGTTCACTTCAGTAAAACACGTTGCCTCCCAGCATGCATTGAATCTTTATTTAAATTGAATTACGTAATACTTTGTCGAGAAGGTCGATTTGTCCTGTTGCATACGCGATCCTCTACATTATATAAATACAAGTACTATATGAATATTTACTGTTGCTGTGTAATTAATATTGCTATAGAATACTCCAATAATGCAGTATTTATCATTCGTATTTACATTTCCCATTTAGTTTGCAAGAGAGTCTTAATCATTTTTCTAAAGAAGAAACAATTTTCACATCATCTAAAGGAGCATCTGACTGTAGAATGATTCCAAAAGATATCTCTGTCTCCCAAACCATTAGTGTTTGGACTCATATCGTCCAGGAGGCGAGCAGAAGGTGTACTTGATTTTTTAAACGGATTAATTTTACTTTTTATGTGAAAATATTGTTGTATTTGAATCTAATGCTATTGTCTTGCTTTTGAATTGAATTGTGAATATTATGATTTTGATTTTTTATCATTGTTGTATTATCCCAATGTATTTGTATATTTATAGTATTTATTACTTACAGTGACACAGAACTATGGTCAACTCATGAGAGGCATAAAACCCAGCTGGGGATCTGGGGGCGCTGTGAGCCCCCAGTGGTGCCCAGGGGTCTTTCCCCTGGAGGTTTAAGACAGTTTGATTATAACTAGACCAAAATATTTCAAGTTGGCTCGTTCTCGTGGGCATCAGTATCCACGGATTTGTATTGCGAAATCAGATTAGGAATCATGCATTTGCCTTCAGCGAAGACCTGATTTGTTGAGGTTGAGATCATATCGCTATCATATACAATTATATTATGTTTCGTCTAAAAGCTGTTCTAAAATATATTTCAAGTAGTATTACAACTCGTAATTAAGGATACGCGTATTAACTGTAGAAGTGCTGTATATGACATATGTCGATTAATTTTCATGCTGCGGAGGGAACTTTATACCACATTGCTCCCCCCCATTCTGTGCCGATATAATCATACTACATTAATATAATCATATTCACTTGGATTTTGCGCCAATGCTTGCCGGTGTACCATGCAATACACTGATGTAGCTTCTGAGGTAAGGTCTCGCACGAACTTCGCAAATCGAGATCGAGCTCCGAGCATTGCAGGAACACCATCCATACAAACTGGACATAAATTTTGCTCCCTAAAATTAAGTTTTTTTTAAAGCTGTCGTGTTTGAATGAGTTGAACTAGTAGTAGTGCCATCACCATGTTATCATCAATTGCTTCGTAGAAGTAAAGTTCATACATTTGTAAACCCCGGAATCTATACTGATATTTTCTCGGGGGTTTGCAATCTGGGTGAAGTGCTAAACCTACTGATAGTTGCAGAGTGGGGTATGCTGCATGTGTGTATGTATATAATGGCTGTGTCAAGGCCGGCGAGCCGGTTCGGCTTGAGCCACAACAATAGATTCAGTCGATCTAAACTTTGACTATAATATATTTTTCAAAACATTGTGTTGTCTGCATTGATGATGGAGATTCATTTTTTTGCAGAATTAATTAATTGATTGAGTTATATACAAGTACATATTGACCCTCTGTGCATATCAAAAATGATTCATTGTATCTTGCTAATATCCTAAGCATAGGTGCCAAGTGTGGGTACCTGGGGGGCAGCCCCCCCCAGGTTTGGAGCCTGTGGAGGGCCGTGGTGCTGGGAAATGGAGCAGTGGAGGAAGCTGTGGTACTGGTATGGCAAGACCTGAAATTATGTTAATTGAGTCTAAATATAGATCCCAATTACATTTATCTTCCACTATAGTCCGAGATTTTCTTTTCCTTAGGTAACAACAATAGCTGTATATCGATATTTGAGCATCTAAGATCCCCCCTTACTTCGCTCGCTCTTGGCATCCCCAGGTTTTATTCTATTTTCCAAAACTTGGTGCCTATGATTCTAGGTACCAACAGAGATTCTAAGTAAAATTGGTAGATATGTCGATCGAGGTTGGCGGACCAATAAAAATTTGCTTCCGCCCGGCCTGGTGCATATGCATATGATAGCGCGTTATACAGAAAACTCGGCTATCAGTAACCAAGAAAGATCCTGACTCTACCTTTAAACGAGATCATCCTTAGTGCTTTCATTTCACTAAGGTTCTGCAAGAGTGTAGGCTCAGATTACAGAATAGAAGTAATGTAACTGAGAACTTTATTATTATGCGCATCACTTCGTTCTAAAATCAGCTTACATATCATAATTTGAATTCAGTATTACGGAGCTACGAAGTAACAGAGGTAGGTAAGTTTGTAAATTACAAATTCATCGCTTTTCTTTGAATTTTATTAACGGTCAATATGATGTTAGCAACAAGGTTAAATCTACTTACACTCATACTCTGGCCTACCGAGCAGTTTTATCACCAAACTGTAGAGAATAGTGAATACATACTTTATTCTCAACGGAGAAAATTCAACTCTAATTAAATCAATGTTGGCAGGAGAGGGTGGGACTAAATCGGGCACAGGCGCTAGGCCCCAGAAGAATCTGAGGGTGTCCGCCTCTGGTGAGGTTCACTCAAAATTTCACACAATTAATTAACTTAACAAATTTCCAAATAACATGACAGCAATAGCAAAGAAATACTTATATGGAACTGTTACGAAGCAATTTTTCATCGCGGGAGGGCGTAATGATATTTTCCCATCTAACCTTCTACGTTCCTTGGAGCTCGACAGTACGAAGACGATCCAAAATCCACTGTGAAAAGGAAAGGATCAAAAGGGTCACAGTCTAATTGAAGTGGGAGCGATTTCCGTCACTGAATGAGATATCTGACATTATTTTGTTTGTGCAAATGTACAGTTAGTTGATGCATATGTCGCAGTCAGAATGGGGGCTGCCAATTCGAATTTTGGACTTGGTTCCTTTGTGTAATGACATTATTAATGATATCTCGTAATTCGCTCAAGTTTGACATCGGAAATGTATTATTCTTAAAAGGAAGTTATATTTTTGTGCTAACTTATCTCAAATATTTGTGGAATTATGTGGTTTTTGTACCTTCTCCACATAATCTCTAAACCTCGAATTCAGTTCGAGTTCGACATAAGAAATTTAGTATTTTTGAATAAGAAATCTTCCATTATAAAGATGATATGGCCCAGTGATTCTCAACAGGAGATCTACCGCCCCTGAGGAGGTATACTTCAGGTTAGTGCACAGCTTTCCTTATTTCTATTGTAGAGATACTATCAGTCTGTCGTTTGACTTTCTTAATGCGACGAATGTTCCATTTTTTGCGACTTTTTGGACCTTGTTCTCCAGGTACCTATTAAATAAATTATCTCAAAAAAACCTGATCTTCTTATACTTATTAACATTATTAGCCAATCTAATAATCTTGTTTTGCTAAAATATGGTACAATTTTGTGGAGATTTAAAGTGTAAGATCTACGACACCTTTCCTGGTGGTAATAAATTCTCGTTTTGTCCCTATTGCAGTACTCTTGATAAATACTGTCAAGTTGTGTTTTTTTTTTTTCTGTAGGTAAGAGAATCATACTAAACAAGATAGGGCCTTTTAAAAACATTTTTTAGAAAAAAATTATTTATTTATCATGACTAATATGCAATTTCTTTTTAACATTTTATCATTGCGAGAGCATTGAACTATTTAAATTTATTTATTAATTCAGTTGTTTGATCTTTCCCAAATTTGAAGTATATAGTGGAACACGGACATAACGAATCATCAAAATTTATGGCTTCATATCTAAAATTATTTTCCAGTATCCATTTTCATCCATATTCCACATTAAATTGGAGAATTAGAAACAAGTAGCTATTCCGAGGATGGCGAACACTACTTTAATTTAATCATTTGAAAGGTTAAGACAAACCGAACAAAAATTTGTTTACTAATCAATTATTTTACCATTTTTTTACATCTGTCTTATACTTATTCATTACTAGCCAATCTAATGAACTTGTTTTATTAAAATATGGCACAATTTTGTGGAGATATAAAGTGTGAATTTTACGACACCTTTCCTGATGGTCTTAAATTCAAGTTTTGTCCCATTTGCGCGAAACCATTAGTCGTTGAGAAGCCTTCTCTCCAAATGCCAACGTTTTGTCAGAATAGAGAGTGCACATTCTACAATGTTTTTCCTAATGGCGGAGATTATGGTTTCAAATGTTGTCCCTTTTGTCAAAGTCCTGTGCTAACTGAAAAGCCTCTGTTTAGAGATACCGAGAAACCTCTCCCCAAAGTTATTGATCCTCAACCTGAAGACCAGCCTATAGAAAGGAAAGAATCATTAGTAGAAATAAAATCCAATCCAAATGTTATAAGTAATCAATTCATTACACCTATTTATAATTGGAAAGCTACCGGGCAAGAAAGAAATCTAGATTCAAGACATGATATCAAATTTGAAGACGTTATTGTTTTATTCTCTACTGCCGTCTTAAAAAAACATTATTTACAATCAAATGGTTGCATTTCTCTCAGATTCAAGTCTTCATCCATTGGGAAATTCAAATTCGAGCGAATTGAATTCAAAGACTTTAGACAAGTGAATTATGAAGGGAATGAGTTTGTGTTACTCGATGAAACGATCAAGATTAACAAAAGTGTCCTTACTGATTTGAAACATTGTGAACAGCTCCTTATTCCCTACAAGTATTACTTCTCTGATAGTGAAGAGAAACTCTACCTGAATGAAGATGATTGCTATCGAAACTTAATTATTGGTCAGTATAATTTTATCGAGTTGAACACCATTCAGAAATTTGACATGATTGTTTTACCAGAAGAAGTTGAAAATGAATATTATTATTTAAAACAAATCGACACCCGTCTGAGTATTAGTTTCAATATTTATGCGCCTGGAGAAAAGATATTATTACATCTTCCAATTAGCAACACTAAGGATGAAGTTCAGACCATTCTCTTCTCTCTCTGTAATGGGTATTATAGCAAGATATCGTTATTGAAAAAGAGGAAGAACTTTCAAGTTTATGATTCAAAGGAACAAATCAATAGTGTATTGAGTTATATATTATATATTTGGTTGAAAGGTTTAATGAACGCTTCTTCTTTACCTTTCCATTCTAAAATTTTACTCTCCTTTTTTACATTTGAGAATGAGCTAATTCAACCACATTCTACTGAACTTTTCATTCTTCTATTTCAAGGAGTGAATAGCGATCTTATTCTTTCTCTTATCAATTCTCGATGTGATGCATTCTCTGATTATATATCTGAGATTAAATCACGTCCGTACTTACTCCATCATGCTATGCAGGGTATTTCTAGTAAGGATTTCTCTCAATTAGTTAAGTTTCTTCCTCTCTATCATTTCCTGTTTGATTCAAAAGAGTATTTCAGCATTGCTCAGTCTAATAATGCATTCCTTGATAATGCTTATTGGGGTCTCCCATCTAATATGAAATTTCAATATTATGACGATGTAGACATATCAGTTATTAGAGATGCAATGTCCATTTTCCACACTACAGATCCTCTCCTACCTTATTCTATTATCCTCCTCGCTCTAAGATCTGACATATTCCTAGATCTTTTAGAGATTCGTTCGATTCCATATCTGTCATTTTTCAGCGTTTTACTCTATCGTGTCAAAACATGGTCATTGATACAACAAGACTGTGAACTCCGTGAACTTGTATTCACCACTTTTCTGGAAAAATCTGAACAAACTCCAGGTTTTATGAATGAAGACGAAATCTGTCATGCGTGTGATGTTATTTTCAGAATGCTAGATGTTATTAAGGATAGTCCAGTCACACTTCTTGATAAACTTAATTTAGAACAAGCAAAATGTACATTACATGTTTTAGCCAAGCTTCTGGAATTATTTATTGAAAAATATCCTACCTTTTTATCTCTAGAGCACTTTCATCGTGCCGAATCGATTATAACCAGTTTGAAAACTGCTCCAGTTCTTCTCACAACGATAAGAAGCTGTCTCTGTGAAGATGTTTTACAACCAAACTATCCTGCTGAATGCACAGTTTTCGAAGAAGTTACGAATGTCTGGAATGCTCTGTGTTGCATACCATTCCCACAGGAGTACGACTGGACTTCTGAAGTTTGCAAACAATTGAGTAAACGATTATCTGAACAAACTCTTGAGAGTATTTTGATTACTTTCGTTGAGATATGTAACCACTACAACGAGTTGAACAATGATTCGATTTTCAACTGTTTCCATACTGAAATTTTAGAGAAATTAAGGATATCAGAAATAGTTGAGAAAGACCAACGAACAACTTTTAAGTATATCGTTCAAGTTTCAAAAGAGCAGTTCCATTTAGTCGCCGATATTATTGCAACTATTTTATCTTCAAACTCAAGCAAACTTAATGAGAATCCTGTGAAACCTATCCTTTCTCTTCATTGGTGGGTACGAGTAGTTAAGTTTTCGAAGAAATTATTTGAGTTTACCGAATTAGATCAAATAATTCTGAATAGCCTTCTAATTTGCGCCGACCTTTTCCTATGGGCAAGTAGAATACTGAAAAACGAAACTGATCTAGATAACCTCAGAGAATTAGCACTAAATTCGATCGATGGTTCTTCACTTGAAGTTAATTGTATATCTTCCTTCTACACCTTATGCCAGCTCTACAGTCCTTTCATCTATGGATTTAACCAAGAAATTGACCAAGAAAGTTTCCTGAACAAACTATCTGAAGTTCATTGTAATATTGAGTCACATATTAAGTCACACAGAGACGTTCGATATAAACTACCAGAAATTTATAAAGACTGTACATCAGAGGCAAATATTGAATTCTGGAAAACTCTCGAATTAAAACACACTTTAACCGGGGGTAACACAATATCTTCACTCAATCAAATAATGTCAGAGGGTATGTTTTTATTAAATGTTGAAGAATCATCTTGCAGTGTTGAAGATATTATCTCTGTACAAATTACTCAAGATTATACGGTCACAACCTATTCTCTAAATGAACTGAAGGAGATACAGGGTGAAAATATTCTGATTTCTCCTGAAATGCTTCAAGATTCAGTCGGTGCGAGGTTTCAAAATCTGTTAAAACTCATCCTTAGTCTTTCTGAAATCGTTCTGAAGTTCCATAAATCTGGAAATGTGCTGTTTCAAAACAAAAAGCTAACTTACTCTTGTGATTCAACTGATATTTTGTCAGAAGATATTACTTTCTTGGAAGGAAAGTACAAGAATTGGATCAATAATTTTGAGCAATCACGTCAGAAGTGTTATTATCTAAACTTTTTTACTTCTTCACAGATTCTAACAATTCAGATAGAATTAGAGAGATTAAGGAGGTTTCCTTCTAAAGTTATAGAAAAGCAAGCTTTTTATTTGTTAACTATCTTATCAGAAGAATTAAGCGAGGAAGAAGTTCGTGGTGCATTCAACAGAGCCAATAGAGGATCTTCATCCACTGTCTTGAATTGGTTGAGTAGTTCAAGTATATCCGACGAAATGTACTCACCTACAAGATTGTCTATGCAGTCTAGTTTAGAAACTTCATACATGCATGTGCCAAGACCAGAGCCTAATACGAGTAATGATAATCTATTTCATGACTTATCCTTGATGAGCTCTTCACAGACTGGATATGAAGAGTTAGGTGAGACCCTTATAACCCATGCATTTCAATCACAACTGATCAAAATGTATCAAAATCAACCTGAGTATATTTGTTTGAGTAAACTAGAGAAACTTTTTAGAATTTTAAGTTCAAAAAATGATCAAAATAAACGAAATTTTTCTTTAACATCAAGTGAACCCAATCTTATCTTTGTTCCCAATCATCTCATGATGGATTCCATCTTATCTCTCTATTACCCTTCAAATCAACTCCCATACCCCCACGAAGTTCTCATCTGTTCTGAAAAGACTACTCTGGAGGAAATAGAAATATTCTGGAGAAGATCTCTCAACAATGCTTCTAATGCTTTTATTTTCTGTTTAGCTTCAATTGAGAAGTTGAACTATGATGTTGCAGTGAAGAGTGTATCTTCTCTTAAAGGTTTTCTCAACTCTGCAAGTTCTGACAAATCAGAATTTCGATTAGTGTTGATATGCTCTGAAGAACACAAACATTCTAGTTACATGGCATCAGCTCTTGTCAGATATGAACGAATATTTTCGATAATTCAGAGCTTAGAAAATCTCAAATATTTTGTTTTTGATAACACTTCTTCTAGCACCAATTGTTCATTAAAGAAAACTGAACATTTCCCAATGAAATCAGCTTCCATTGTCGATCCAGATGGATGTTATGTAAGAATTGTGTCATCTGAATCACATGGAAATGGAAAATCTCTTGCGATAACGCGATGGGTTGAAGCTTTAGAAAAATTATCAAAATCTGTAGATCCCCATTTAACTCCTTGTACAATCGTATCTCTCTATGAGAGTAAAGGTTGTGAAGATAAATCTACTGACAAACTCCTCGCTTCACCAGTATCAGCAGGTGAATATGGACGAATTTATCATTTTGATATTATTTGTTCATCAGATAAACAGCTTCTCTCATTTCTATTCAAGTTGCTCATTATGAGGACAATTTGTGACCGTTCAGGTCGTATTTATCGCTGTAGCAAGAATAACTACTATGTCATTGAAGCTAACATGTCTACACTCACTCCAGAACTGATGCATTTCTTTGAATTATTTCCTGTTTGGAATTGTTTGGGACCAAATGAAGTGTTAAGATCTGAAAAAGGAAGAAAATGCTCGGAAATCGAGGAAATAAGTTTGTGCGACCCTATCGAATTTCAATCTGAACCATTCCAGAGGGTTTTTGCATATCTATCCAAATTAGAGTCTCGAGCGAACATAGACGGGTACATATACACAAATTGCCCAAATCAAAAATACGAAAATCGATTAGATATTCTTCTGAAATATTATGATCAAGATAATCCATCTTGGAGTGAAGTAAAACATTTTATTTCATTTTTCAACAAACAGCTGATTGCTTGTGAAGAAAATATTTATTGTCAATCTTTCAAAATCAATAAGCATTGGAGTGGATTTAAGAAATTTTTAGTGGACTGTATGGTTCTGATGTCAAAAGATTTCACAACTCCCTCACTCAGGAATTCATTACAGTCTCCGCCTCCAGATGCAGTTGCTGGATATGGCATAGACGAGAATAGGAAGTGGGGACAGAAAAACTATCCTAACATTTTCATAAATGAAGACCTTCAATCAATGACTTTCTTTGGAATATCAATCTCTCAAGATCTAAGTAAGTTGGATGGTTTTGATTCAAACAAAATAATTGCCAAGAAGGTTATTCCTAAACCGCTTTACAATCTACTCAAGAAGAATGAAGTTAATTTAGAAGAAGATTTTCACAATTGGGATCGCCATAAGATGCTTTCAATATTAGTGAATGTATTGGGTGTTCCATCTAATTCCTCAGATGCTCCTCCTGATCCAGAT
Source organism: Aphrocallistes beatrix (assembly GCA_963281255.1). NCBI lineage: Eukaryota > Metazoa > Porifera > Hexactinellida > Sceptrulophora > Aphrocallistidae > Aphrocallistes > Aphrocallistes beatrix. The sequence goes on from OY725488.1 coordinate 8,319,454, forward strand.
CCTAATTATGTACTGACTGTTGACAATGTTAAGAAAATACTGGCCATTCATATGCGCTTTCGTTCTAACATTCCTGTTATCTTAATGGGAGACACGGGATGTGGGAAAACACGTTTAATTCAATTCATGTGTAAACTTCAAGCGAGGAATCCTGATCTACACAACTTAGTTATTCTCAAGGTACATGGTGAAATCACAGAAAATGATATCAAATACTCTTACAGAAATGCATTAGAATTAGCTGAACGGAATTCATTAGAAAATATCGATACAATTCTTTTCTTTGATGAAGCAAACACAAGCTACTCGATTGGATTGATAAAAGAGATTCTTTGTGATAGAAGAGTTGATGGAGTGTCCATTCCAAATGGTTTACGACTACAGTTCGTAGTGGCTTGCAATCCTTATCAGAGACACTCAGACAAGATGTTAACCAAGCTGACTTCTGCTGGTCTCGGAATGCTAGCTTCCAATGATCAGGTGAGAGAACACTTCATGGATATCCCTCTGAGGGAGCTGGTATACAGGGTGCTTCCTCTCCCCAACAGCCTTCTACCTCTGGTGTGGGATTTTGGAAACTTAACTCCTGAAAGTGAAAAATCCTATATCGATAGTATTGTTGGTGCAAATCTGAATCATGATACTTCTAAACAACTAGTATCATATAGTAAAGTTATTTCAGACACGTTATATCACTCCCAAATGTATATGAGAGAGAGGAGAGATGAATGTTCCTTCGTTAGTTTGCGAGATGTTGAGAGAACTGTTCGTGTTATGTTGTGGTTCTACCAATGGCTGCCAAATCTTCAGATCTCTAATATGACACTTGACCTAATAACATACAGTCTCATCTTAGCTTTAGCTGTGTGCTATCGAGCTAAATTGAGAGAGAGGAAGGAATTCGATGAATACGTCATATCTAATGTTGCACATTTTCGAAATCGGATAACTGAGATTTCCCTAATAACTAGAGAGATAGAAAAGCTTCAAGATGTTGTGGTCAGCATGATGAGTGTTGGAGAATACATTGCTGTAAATAAAGCACTGAAGGAGAACTTATTCATGATGTTCGTGTGCATTCAGTTGAAAATTCCTTTGTTCATCATTGGTAAGCCTGGAACTTCCAAGTCATTAGCCAAGTATATCATCAGTCATTCGATGAATGGTGATCTCAACATTCACGGGAAGAAGGTTGCTGGTATTCAGTTCACACAAGTTAGCATGGAATCTTACCAATGCAGTCAGCTGACTACTTCAGAAGAGATCAGGTCTCTATTCAGGAAGTGTGAGACTATTCAAGCTCAGAATGATCCTTCTTGTGTGGCATGTGTCGTGTTAGATGAAGTGGGACTAGCAGAAGATTCCCCAAACTTACCTCTGAAGATCCTGCACTCCCTCCTTGAAGATGGAATGGATTCAGAGGGTCAGGGACCAGGTGTCGCCTTTATCGGTCTTTCAAACTGGGCGCTCGATCCCGCCAAGATGAATCGGGGCATCATGCTGCATCTGGAAGATCCAACTGCTGAAGAATTAGTTAACACTGCACACTCCATTATCAATCCTTGTAGAGAGAGACATGACAATTATTCACAGACACTCAGTCCTTACATTAAGAGTTTGGCTGAAGGATATTTGAAGTTAGTAGAAACGCAATTATTGGAGAATAGACATTCAAAAGATTATTTTGGACTCCGTGATTTCTATCATCTCATAAAAATGTTATACTTCCTCTCTAAGAAGTTTAATGTACTTAACAAACGGATAATAATTTATGCGATTAGGAAAAATTTTGATGGGATTACTGACATTGATGTAGTTGAGATATTCAATCAATACCTGAATATTCTAGATTATGAAGATGATATTGTTCTTCTTTCTGATCCTCTATCCTTAATAACTTCTTCTTTAGAGTCCACATCTCATGAAGATCCATACTTGAGATCTAGGTACCTTCTCCTCTTGACAGATGGTTACGTAGCACTGGACATCTTGTTTAACTCGCATATTCTGAATGAAGACACTAAAGTGATGTTTGGGAGCAGCTTTCCTCTTGACCAGGAGTACTTCAGCATATGTCACAATCTGAACAGGATCAAGATATTCATGGAGACAGGGAAGACAGTGGTTCTGACAAATCTATCCAATGTCTATGAAAGCCTTTACGAGATGCTTAACCAGTTTTACGTGGAATTGTTCGGGAGGAGTTGGGTGGATATCGGGATTGGATCTCGTCGCATTAAGTGTGCAGTGCACCCTGACTTTCGACTGATAGTGATCGCTGACAAAAGCACAGTTTTCGAGAAGTTCCCTCCTCCTTTAATCAACAGACTGGAAAAGCATATCTTGACCATTTCTACCATAATTGAGGACGATGTAGTGATGACTAATATCGTTTCCAAATTAACGGAATGGCTCCAGCATTTCAATACAGTTCACATTAATGTACAGAATGACACACTTCCTTTTATGGTCTACTCTACAATAAATAAGTTAGGGTTGAAAGGAAGAGAGTTGGAATGGGAGGAACATATTTTGAAAGTTGCAAAATTTGAACTCCTGAAGATAGTCACTCCCAGTTCTATTCTTCGATTATCGAAGTCAGATTTAACTCAAGAAGCAACTGAAGTTTTTGAGATTTACTGTAAGAATAAACCTTATAGTCTCGTCGAATATTTGCAAGAAATACCAAATATCAAAAAATATTTCAACCACCAATATCGTAGTAGTTCTGAAAAAAAATCGAGAGGTGTTGAAATGAATCCTGTCTTTCATTCAGACTTGAACTCCAGTACAAACGAAGATATTCCATTTCTATCGTTTGTCACGACTCACTCAATTCTTCTTACAGAAGCTGACATCTCTGAAATAGCCAACGATCTAACCGCACATTTTGAAATGAAGCCAAATATTTCCCTTATGAATCTCTCTCAGTTCCGAACAGAGAAAGAATTTATCCTTTCTATCAACCAGGATATCTCAATTTATTTGAAAGAGAATGAGAATACAATCATCATTATTCAGTGTGAAGAAAATAGTAGAAATTCAGACCTTATTTCGTGTGCTAAATATAGATTGGTTGAAATTATCAAAGAAAATCTGAATTTAAATTCGAACTTTTATTTTATCTTGATCATCAAACTGGTACTGACAGAACCTGGTTCTGGTTGTTCTAGTTTCTGTGGTGAGCCTTGGGACAGTGTGTATATTGATGAACTCAGAAAATCTTATCATTATCTACTTCCTCCATTTGATCAAATCACTCAACTCTCTGTTGCTCAAATATTCGACTATCACTATCCAGATATACCGGTTTGTTTTATTTTAAATTTAAATGTTTCCTTATTTATTGATAACGATTTCATTTAATAAATAGATCCTGACATCGATCTCTTCATATGGAGACAAGTATTACTTTAAGAAGCAAAGATTGCTCCTTTGCGTGCAGAAAGCTGTCTCTAGATTATTTGATCCTTCTGAGCGTACTATTGACAGAATTGTGCTGAGGATCTCTAAACTTTCTCAATTTCTATCCCATCAAGGTATCACCTATGTTCAATGAATATCAAATGAATATCAACTTTTTTTCTAAATAAATATGACATCTTAGCATAATCATATTGTGTTGAACTTTTTTCCTTATTAAATAATTAACATTTGGTTACTTTCCTCAATAACAATTTCCTCAAGAACAACAACACTACAATTTGTACTTTTTTGTTTCGACCTCATTAATTAATTCGAATAAGTAACATTCTATGTTAGGATTCTTAAGGAATTCAAATATTTAACGGATCTTTGGCCGAAATTAGAGAACAAAATTATTTTCGATATCCCATCTCTGTTCATCCCCATGTATTGAGAAACTGACGGTAGGGAAACAATTCTAGTATCACAATAATTTATTCCAAAAGTTCTCATTATTTGCAATCAATCCATTAATGCCCTAGAAAATCCTCTTAGATTTGTCACTTTCAATGCTGTGCATTTTGTCTGCGGGTACCTTCTCGTTATGGAATTTCGCAAGGAGGGTAATATAGTGAAAAGTAAGAACCTCTGCCCTAGAGTATCATCACAAACTCTAATAATTCAATTTGAAACTTCTTAATCGTCTGATCTGTTAGGCAAATTTGTTGTTGCGGCGGCCTTACCAGTTTAGCACCTAGTCGCTGAAAATATTCAATTTTATTCCTTAAACCATTGCCTACTCTAATAATGCCTCACAGTAGACTGAAAATTATGGACTAGGGATGAAGTAGTAGCCGAATGGATAAATACACGATTAGCCTAAAATCATTAACCATGCAGAATAGGCATTAATAATGCATTATCAGCATATATAAACATGGTATCAAAGTACATATATCCGTTTGAAAAATTTCGATTAGTCATCACATCATTACGGAACAGGTCATTTTAAGCACGATTTTGGCAATTTTCTAAGCTGTTTTAAGCCTACTTCTAAATGTTATTAAGGTCGAATTTTTTGTGTAGAACTAAGATTAATACGAGAAGATTTGAAAAATTAAGAATTTTTCAATGGAATGTTGTTACATTCCTGCGTTGCTATGGTAAAGCATTTTGGTCAGTTTGGGCCATTTCGTGCAAACTGTAGTAGCTAGATCTTTAAATTTGATCGTGTTTGATAGGCAATGGACTACTTCCTATTAGGTGATGATACAACTTGAACTTCTAAATTCAACAAGTTTTGAGTTATGGGTTGATTTTAAGAATGTGACCAAAACACTAAATTGTTGCATAACTCTATAGTCTGTGAATTTAGAAGTTTAAATTGTATTATTACCTGATAGGAAGTAGCCGATTGCCTATCAAATACAATCAAATTTGAAGACCTAGTTCTTACAGTTTGCAGGATATGGCTCAAACTGATCAAAATGCTTTTAGCAAGGTAGGAATGTAGCAACATTCCATTGGAAAATTCTAAATTTTTCAAATCTTCTCGTATTAGCCGTAGAATGCCCAGAGGGGACACAGTGTCCCCGATATCGCGGATGTCTCCCAGCCATTTTCTATGGCGCTGAAGCCATATAAATGCTGGGCATTCTACAGTTAATCTTAGCTCTACACAAAAATTCGACTTTAATAACATTTAGAAGTAGGCTTAAAACAGCTTAGAAAATTGCCAAAATCGTGCTTAAAATGACCTGTTGCGCAATGATATGATGACTAATCGAAATTTTGACAACGGATATATGTACTTTGATGCCATTTTTATATATGCTGGTAATACATTCTTAATGCCTATCCTACATGGTTAACGATTCTGGGCTAATCGTGTATTAGTCCATTCGGCTATTACCGCATCCTTGGTTATTTTACTGTGAGGCATTATTAGAGTAGGCTATGCTTAAACCTTACACTTTACACCTTGTCAATGTTGTATGGGGACTTATACCTTTATTAACGAAATGGTCTATTTCTCTAGAACTAGCTGACCTAACGTGCGATAAGATTTCCAATCTCTTGAGTCAGATCACCTCTACAAAGTACAGTGCAGAATGGGCCTACATCAAAGCTCTAGAACCTGACTGCTCCACCTGCTGTGTTAATTTCATGAAGACTTTGTCTTTATATATTGATGATCTCATCGTACCACTGCTGGGAGGTATCTTGGCTATCCTTGACACTCGCAACAATTTAGATTTACTATTTCAGAAAGAAAATAAAGAAGAAAATAAAGAAAATATTAGAGAACTCTGGGAGATGTTTTATCGAGATGAGAATATAATCAATTTGAGTTCTTTGATTACAGATCGATCTTTGAGTTCTCGCTACTCAATTCTAAATCACTCTAGAAAGATAAAACTAGTGAAGAACAGTTTTCCTTTTTTTCTGAATATCTATCGACAAGTCAACCAACTTTTTCATCAAATGTACACTAATCTTGGTAAGTTGACTGATTTCTGAAATATTTATGATTAAATATAATCGTATTTACTCTAATCCCGGTGTAGCAGCCCAGATTAACCCCCGCCTAGGATACACCCGGGTATAATCTTGGGCAGTCTGGATTATGCCTCTTGGTTTCTGGGCTAACCTAGATTATACTCCGAGGTATAATCTAAGCTACCCCAACTATACCCGGGTATATTCTGGGCTGTTACACCGGCGAATTTCAAGGTTCCATACCCCATGATTTAGAACCAAATATGATGAGTCCAGACACTCACTTAACATAAAACGGCGCCTACATAATTAGAGTGCTCAATGCTGAAAGTATTTTATTTTGATCTCTCACTAGACTTGAGTGAACCATGGGGCACTAAGTCATGGGTCACGACCCCTTCAGCCAGTGACTCATGGTCCACTCTGATTCAGAAGTAAGCCATTTACAATTTTTCTTTAAACTGAAATACAATTCAAAAGCTTCATACATCATTGCTCTGTATAATTAAAATGCGTTTACATAGCTAACCACAAAAAATATGATTGACGTCACACGGTAGGTCACATGATTGGTCATGGGTCACAGGAAGTGAAAGCGACCCATGGTCCACTCTGCATTAGACTATAATTTTCATCCTCTAGGTGTAATCCATCTCATCCTCCGTTCTGGGAGGCTTATTTCAATCTCCTTTTTAATGCATGTTGTCTCTATAGGCATTAATGAGACCTTCGAGAGGTTTGAAGATAGTTTCAATCAATCATCAATCGGTAGAGCAGTGTCTACAGTGAATGACAGGAATACTAAGAGCTCTCTTTCTTTTCAAGAAGCATACCTGAGGGACTTTTGTACTTATCACATGTCATCTGTGGGAAACCAATTATTTCGAGTAATTTTTAATATAAAGATTTAGTTTTACTTTATAACAGTTGAGTTGAAAGAAAAACTTTTATTTTATTTTCGTTTACATTCTCTAGACTATTTACATCATGTTGTTCGTTGCTGCTTCTAAACACAGGAGAACGAGAATAGGTGGAGGTGTAACTGAAAACTATGTACACCCTGATAAGCTACCAGAAGTAACGATTCCTAGTATACACATAGCTTATCATCTGATACGGAGAAGAGTTGTATTTGTTAATGAAGCGTTTAGTCTCGGGATTCGGTTCCCTCATGAACATGTTATTAATCTTGATAATTGGTACCAAAATCCGAAAACTTTTTTTAAGTTGAGATATATTGATTTTACGATCTTTGAAATCGCTATTGAAAAATGTTTAGAAGAAGTGCAATATTTGAAACAACATACATCTCCTAAAGAATTTAATAGAAATACTATACAATATCATAATTTTGTTGATATTGTTTCGAATTACAGCAACCTGGTAGAAGAGAATTGGAATCTATTCCAGAATGACTTTAGTGATAATATGGATTCTCTGAGGTAAATCTAATGATATTGTGTTCCTTTTACAACCGCTCTATGCATTTACTCGTATATCCTTTACTACTACATTAGTTTGGTTATCACAAATATTATATCTTATATATTAAAATGCTAGGATTTTTTTTGTTTTTGTTTGTTTGTCCGAATTGATTGAGGAATTGGGAAGTCATAGAGATGTGAAAATTGGCATGTAGGTGTCAAATGATATTAGGTGTCAAATGATATGACGATTAAGTTCTAAGATCTAAGTGAAATCTGCAAAAAATGGAAAACAATTTTTCACACCTTTTCTATACAGAATAAATAACTACACTATTACAATCGAAACTATTGTACGACACTCCAATAGATCGTCATTGTTATTAATACTTCAAAGCCACAACTTATGTTTGATATCTTAAATGTATTATAGTGTATGGCAATAAAAAAGATTGTGTGCATATTTTCACTCCTCTACTTGTATATACATATTTTCACACCATTTGACGAATTTTGAAGAATATGCTAGAGACTAGTTTCCAACGTGTGACATGAGGTTTTTAGGGGCGTAGATTTTGAATATTACATTTTCAGATCAATATGATAAATTATTTGTTTATTTTTGTTTACATTAGATAAATAAAGTGAACAAACTACAAAAATAGGCTAGAGGCTGGCTTCCAACGAGTATCATGGGGTTTTTAGTGCTGTAGATTTAGAACATTATATTTTCAGATCCGTATGAGAAATTATTTGTTGACCTTTGTTTACAATATTTATATAAAGGAAAAAAATCCCAAATATTTTAGATTGAGTAACTCCAGGAGTCCGCAGGGCGACTCTGCGGACACACAGTGTCTGCAAGCCGCGCAGCGCAAGCAAGCGAAGCGCGCTTGTACAGGGTGACAAATAAGTTCTCTCCCAAACTTGATTAGGTATATAATTTCTTATACTTTAGATATTGTAATTCGGATACTTTCAACGATTTAAAAATATTTTTCGAGTCTGAGACATAGAACTATGTTTTGTATGATGAATTTGGTGAATAGAAAATGTCCTGGTACGCAACGAAAATCGCAAATCAGGTCCCGCTGCTTCCGTATAAAATGTCTTCATAATCGATGTTCCATGACGATTTACCACCAGATACCTTTCATTCACCATAGAAATATTTCACAAATCCACTGAATTCATTATTAGACATTGAGAAAAAGTTATTCATTCGCAGTTCAAATTAGGTATATTTTGCAATATTCTCCAAAATTTCACTTTTTTTCACATCAAAATCTGATCCAATTGGTCCTCAAAATGCACTGATCTGAACATCATATATTTCTACAAAATTTAGAGTGTTCGAGGAAAATGTGTGTGCTAATTTTTCCTAGAATTTGAAGACTCTAGAAAGATAATTCGAAAAGCAGTGGGCTCTGATTCGCGATTTTCGCTGCGTGCCAGGACATATTTTACTTCTCAAAACTCGCCATATTAAACACATTTCTAAATATTAGGATCGAAAAATCTTTCAAAATCATTGAAAGTATTCGAATTACAATCTCTAAAGGCCATAATAACTATGACTGTTTGAGTATAAGAAATTATATACCCAATCAAGCTTGGGACAGAACTTATTTGTCACCCTGTACAGTAGACCAAATATTTGTAGCATGTATATCCTTTACCTTGATATATATGTGTGTAATACGTATATTAAAACGCTAGGATTTTGGTTCGAATCGATTGAAGAACTAGCAAGTCATAATGTGTAGAGTGCAGTAAATGTCTAATAGTCTGCAAATTTGGTGGGAGTAGCTTAGAACTTACATTTACAATATACATAAGTAAACCTATTTCGAAAATATGCTAGTGACTAGTGATCAAGCGTTTTTACTGTCTTAGATCCCGAATATCGTATTATCGAAACAAGTATATGGTTGGTAATTTATTTGCCTTTGTTCGCAGTTGAAAGATAAGGTTAAAAAGTCCCTCACAGACGGGATAGACGTGCTCTTATCGTGAGAATACACATGTAAAATGTTATGTTATTGAGTCACTGTACCCCATTTTATATACTTTCTCACTCATCATGACGTCACCATGATGACGTTAACATAATATTGTAGAGACATCCATACTGAAGATTTCATCAAACATGTTCACTTTTATCTCATTTTATATTCGCGAGATATATATCTTATTAGGAAAGGATGACTCAGATATTAATTAACACTCATTTTAGAACTATGCACCTATGCTATTACAAATATAGGATTATAAATTCTATATAATAGTATAGGTAGCACACTAAAAATTCCTCAACGATATAGATTATTGAAAATTATCAATAGTATGCACCCGTAATGGGCTTCTGAATTATTTAATATCTCCAGGCGCCCTAAGACAGCTCTGAAGACGCGAAGTACTCGCTAACCACTACATTTCAATTTAAGTAAGTATATGTGTCATGGGTTGGGTTATCACAAATATTATATCAGTAAACCAAAATATTTGTGCATACAGTCAACTCCACTTAATCGGGATAACCGCTTAATTGAGACAAGTCTCCAGGAACAGAATGCTTCCCATACATAGAAAATATACTAAATTTTATCGATTAATTGGGAACTCCGCTTAATCGGGACAAATTTGCAACAGGAACAAATATTGCATATAACATAACGTAAAACTAAAAAGGCATGAATTTAAACATAATAATGTAAAGGCAACTTCTCAGGAAAGTATGCCTCACGAACGGCGAGATTCCTGTATTCTAAATGCTGTAGAGCATGTATTTGTTTCCTCTTTGTGGAGGCATTATTCTAGGCCGACTATTATTCAAATATTGACGGTATTTCAATATTTATCGCTGTACGTATTAACGTATTTCCTTTTGCACCCTTTTAATTACTTACTGAAGCTACACAATGGTCTATCGATCGACATTTTAGGTTTTGAACATTTAAATTGTTAATGCCTTATTTAATCGTATTCCTCTATTTTTATTAGATTTTGTAATTATTTACTTTTGTTTAGGTCAAAATGGGAAGGTACTAAATGCCTGGTAATATTTTTTACTCACTTTTTTGACGAGAAATTGCTTGAAGACGAAATCAATTTGAAACTGAAATCAACAGTAATCTTACAAGAAGCGCTTAACAGAATTTATGAAGTAATTACTTATAGCTATATTTTCACTCAACGAATGTTGAACTTAGATAGAACTTTGATAAAACTTTGATTTTTAGGATATATCTTTTTATATATTTATATATATATATATATATTTCAGATAGTAACTCAGGAGGATGTCAATTTCAAATATTTATACGTAGTCAAGTCTATCTTAGACACACTGAAAATATTCACGTAAGTAATTTTTCGATGTATACATATTTGCGTTATAACAAAAGCATTACTACAACTTGATTATATTACAAACCCGCTTTGCGCACTTGCGTCGCGTTGCCAACGAATACTTAGAGTCGCCCTTGGGTGCCTGGGAATATCGACAAATTCAGACTTGGTTTTGACCAGGTTGTGACCAAGTCAAACAGTAAAATAAAATCCACTGAAGAAAGTATACTCCATCATAGCCTACTTAATATAATTAGTTATATTGAGTAGGTTATTACTCCATCTAGATATTATCCTAACACGCGCGGCTAACCAACAATTCGTGTTCTTAGAGTCACAATGCAGGAATGAAAACAAATTCAGAGCCCCAAACGGGTGATAAATACTTTTCACTAACCCATTTCAAATTCAAATTTTACTTTATGAGTATATATTGTACGTAAACAAAAGAATTTCCATATAATATCGAAAATACGATATTTGGAATTGTGTTACTATTGGTGGACTAATACATATTTTCTCTACTCATTTTGTATTCTTAGATCGGTTAAAACAGAAGATGTCATCCACGTGTGTACTCCTAGTAATCAGAGTCAAAAAATATCTTCTATCCTCTTCGAAGCTTGCAGGTGCGTATTTGCTAGATTTCTAGAGAACTCGTTATTTCATTACTTCCAATCTATTAATTCGTAATGTTACAAAAATTTGTAGTTGCCAGCTTAAGATGTTGGATTTCTTCCAAGATCTTTCTTCCCGGTTCTTCCTGCAGATGCTTTTGAATATCACTTTTTCAAATGGACTCACCTCAATTCGAGAAGATCTCAGAAATTTTCTGATTGAATTTTTGATTAAAAATCAAATTCCAAAGAAACAGGGGACAGATACACTAGCCCCTCTTTATCTATTCAAAGACAAAGAAATGAATCCTTCTCCAGCTCTTCGTTGTATTCTTTTAGAAGTTCTATTAAGGGACAGGTAGGAATCCTTATCAATTCAGATATTTTATTTTCTTCTTCAGGGAAGATAGAGCTGTAGTTTTAGAGATCTACTTTTTAAATCTAATTAATCTTCTGTGGCGGACGAATCGATCAAGCTAATCAGGCCATGGTCTGACCACTTTCGTTGCTGTATAATTCTATCTTCATACATCTATATTTTATCCGAATTCATGTGAATGAACTAAATTTTTTATGATTTTAGAAATGAATCAATCCAGAATCAAATAAGAGAAAACATAAACGCGAACTGCTTGATGTTGAGACAAAAAGAGCGCACTTATGGAGACAATCTGGCATGGATATATCTTCAAAGTTTAGAGGTAATCTTATATATTATAACACTATTGTTTCTGTTTTGAGATGTAGGTGTCGAATAGTGAGTCTAAAAATGTTTAAATTTCTTCGAAAATCCCTATGCCTCTGCTAAAATATAACAAGACAAAATTTCACACCTTAAATTATATATATTTGCATATTTTATGTAATTTTTAAACAGATGATAAGGTTTGAGGTGTAGAGCCAAATATAATAATTTATAATGTGATATGATAGCTGACTAATGCGGACATATTCTCCGCAAGCCTCGCAAGTCGCAACACAAACTAGCGAAGTGCTACTGTATTCGCCTCGATTTACCAGGAAATTTTGCCTAATTTCCGAATTAAGCCATTATCCTTGGGCCATAAAATTGGTGTCCATATATTATAAATAGAAATAACCAGTTAAAGTTATATAATGCAATGTTCTGCAGCTTTATAAATCTCGAAGCCAAATTTTTATAACCGAAATCTGAGCCTGCCACACAAAAAATGGGGCAGAATTCTAATTAATTAATAACTGATTTTTGTAGCTAAAATTTATGCTCGAAGCCTTGGCTAATTTTGAACATATTTTAATCAGGGCTGTAGATAGAAATTTGGGATTGAGGATTAGTTTAAGACTCGGATTCCTCTTTGATATTTAGCAAGAAAAAAATAACCACTTGTATATTTTCATAAAAATTTGATACTTTATTCTGTACATAACAAAATGCGTTATGATTCGTATAATAATGAACGTAACTCATTGTTTTTGGGCATGAGACCAAACTTCATTGCCAATGGAGTACAGGGTGGCTCATAAGTTCTGTGACAAGCTTCATTAGGAATATAATTTCTTATACTCAAACAATCTTAATTATTATGGTCTTTAGAGATTGTAAATCTCTAAAATTTTCAATTATTGTAAAAGACTTTTGAGTCTAAGACCTAGAACTGTGTTTTGTATGGTGATTTTTTATCCCGACATTTTATCCCTAACGAAGCTTGTATCAGAACTTATGAGCCACCCTGTACAAATAGTATTGCGCGCGCGAGAGTAAATTTTTAGTTGTAGTTTACTGTTTTTGCACATTTTATATGCACCTTACCAACTAAAGATATTATAATGTAAAAAATAATATACTAGAGTAGAACAAGGGGGAGGTAAAGAGGAGACGCAGATCCTGATACCTGGGGACGACACTCCTTGTTTCAACTCATTCTGACAAAATATAAAATTTCCTGATCTAGGGTTCTAACCCAGGTCGCGCACCCTATCTACTGCTCTGGTTTTGATAATCTATTTCTCTGCTCGTTTTTTACAACATCTTATATTGAAGAAGTTCGCTCTTGTTTTCGTAGCATATATTGTATATTCAAGTTTATAATTATATACCTTTGTATTTACCACAGGATTCGTATCATCACAACCTTTCAAAAAACAAAGAGAATATTAGTAACGCTTTATCGAAATTTGACATTTCACAATGTCCCATCTCATCCTCGAAAACTATTACTTATGAAATAATCGAATCAGTAGCTGCAATACGCTTTGCTATACACTGGATTGTAAAATGGAAGACTGCCTCTCATTTACAAAGAAAGTACCTTAGGAGTCAGAAAGGAGGTTTTGTGTCAGAGAACACTTCTCAGAATTATAACATTCCAGTAGATAACGAAGAATTGAAAGAATTGATCGAGAATCTTGAAAGAATTTCTTGCAAAGATCCGGATATCCAACTATTCTTATCAAAGACGTTTTACTTTCATGTTGGTTATGGTGAAATGTTAAAATACAAGAAAAATGACTATATGAAGTGCTTTTTCCCGAAAAATTACGAAACTATCCAAAAGGTTAGTTAATTTATAAATCCAGTGGTGGCGCTAGTGCACCGTCACTAGGTCCAAATAATGTTCACTTATTTACTTTTTCCTCGAATATTTTCGGTTATAATGAATGTTATATAATAGTAATAACATTACAGCTACTATTTCTTAGTTATTTAGGTTTTTATAAGTATAATTTTAGTTGTTACATTGCTTCCATACGTGTATAGGTTTCTAATGTCAGCTCTTGCTACGGCCAAGGTGATGTGACCGTAACAAGAACTGACAGATTTGGAGCCCGCGAGACTCCTCGCAGGCCCCAATTGTGGCCCACTTAAGGATTAAGGTTGCCCACCACTGCTCTAGATTATGATCTGGAGCACAATGATCTTGCGTCAATGGCATGGATATTGTCGTAATTATATTTAGAGAAAGAGTCATGAAATTTAAATCGCTAAATCTTATATCTTATATATTAAAATGCCAGGATTTTTGTGTGTGTGTGTGTGTGTTTGTCTGAATTGATTGAAGAATTGGGAAGTCGTAGAGATATGAAAATTGGCATGTAGGTGTCAAATGATATGACTACGATTAAGTTCTAAGATCTAAGCAAAATGTTCACACCTCTGCAAAAAAAAATGGAAAACAATTTTTCACACCTTTTCTATACAAAATATATGACTGCACTATCGCAATGGAAATCATTGTACGGCACTACAATATATTGTCTTTGTTATTAATACTTCAAAGCCACAACTTATGTTTGATATCTTAAATGTATCATAACGTATAGCAATAAAAAAGATTATGTGCATATTTTCACACCTTTATATATATATATTTTCACACCTTTTGACGAATTTTGAAATTTTTGCTAGAGACTAGCTTCCAACGGGTGATACAGGGTGGCTTTTAAGTTCTGTTACAAGCTTCATTAGGTATAAAATTTCTTATACTCAAACCATCTTAGTTATTATGGTCCTTAGAGATTGTAATTCGAATATTTTCAATGATTTAAAAAGATTTTTCGATTCTATGACTCAGAAATGTGTTTTGTATGGTGAGTTTTGAGAGAGAAAAAATGTGTCCTGGCACGCAGCGAAAATCGCGAATTAGGCCCACTGCTTCTGTAAAAAATGTCTTCATAATCGATGTCCCATGACGATTTAGCACCAGGTACCTTTCATTCGCCATAGAAATATTTCATAAATCCACTGAATTCGTTATCAGAAACGAGAAAAAGTTATTCAGTCACAGTTCAAATTAGGTACATTTTGCAAAATTCCCCAAAATGGCACTTTTTTTCACATCACAAAAAAATCTGATCCAATTGGTCCTCAAAATGCACTGATATGAACATCTTATATTTCTACAAATTTAGAGTGTTCGAGGAAAATGTGTGAGCTAATTTTTCCTAGAATTTGAAGACTCTGGGAAGACAACTTGAAAAGCAGTGGGCCCTGATTCACGATTTTCGCTGCGTGCCAGGATACATTTCTTTTCTCAAAACTCACCATACAAAACACATTTCTAAGTCATAGAATGGAAAAATCTTTTAAAATCATTGAAAATATTCGAATTACAATCTCTAAGGACCATAATAACTAAGATCGTTTGAGTATAAGAAATTTTATACCTAATGAAGCTTGTAACAGAACTTAAAAGCCTACCCTGTATGGGGTTTTCAGGGGTGTAGATTTCGAATATCATATTTTTGAGTAAATTTGATAATTATTTTGTTTACTTTTGTTTACGATAGATACATAAAGTAAACAAATCTCTAAATTATCCTATAAACTTGCTTTCAACGGTTGACATGGGGTTTTCAGGGGTGTAGATTTCGAATATTACATTTTCGGATCCATATGAGAAATTATTCGTTGACCTTTGTTTGCAATATATATATAAAGGAAAAAAATTCCCAAAATAGTTTAGATTGAGTAATTCCAGGCGCCCGCAGGGCGACTCTGCGGACACGCAGTGCCCGCAACCCGCGCAGCGCAAGCAAGGAAGCGCGCTTGTATTAATTAAAATGCTAGGATTTTTGGTTGTTTGTCCGAATTGATTTAAGAATTGGGAAGTCATAGAGATGTGAAAATTGACATGTAGGTGTCCAATGATGAATCTACGATTAAGTTCGAAAATCTAAGCGAAATTTTCACACCTCTGCAACAAAAATGGAAAACAAATTTTCACACCTTTTCTATACAATACTATGACGGCTTCACTTTCACAATAGAAATCTATGTACGACACTATTGTAGGCTGTCATTGTTATTAATACTTCAAAGCAATAACTTATATAAATGTGTCAATTATATTATAGAGTATGGCAGTAAAAAAGGTTATGTGTATATTTTCACACTTTTATATACATATTTTCACACGATTTGATGAATTTTGAAAATTATGCTAGAGACTAGTTTCCAACGGTTGACATGGGGTTTTTGGTGGTGTAGATTTCGAATATTATATTTCGGATCCATTTGAGAAATTATTTGTTTACCTTTGTTTATAATAGATACATAAAGTAAACAAATTACAAAAATAGGCTAGAGACTAGCTTCCAACGGTTGACATGGGGGTTTTAGTGCTGTAGATTTCAAATATTATATTTCGGATCCATTTGAGAAATTATTTGTTTACCTTCGTTTATAATAGATACATAAAGTAAACAAATTACAAAAATAGGCTAGAGACTAGCTTCCAACGGTTGACATGGGGTTTTCAGGGTTTAGATCTTGGATATTATATTTTTGTATCCATATGAGAAATTACATGGTGTAACAAAAGTGTTGTCACCCTAGATTATTCATCATTATGCTTGATTGATATCGAACCAATAGTAATCAAATACAAAACTCTTAACCTGTCGTTAGCTATCACGCATTACTATATTTTATGACATCACACCATTTGCGAAATGCACTTTTCCTTTCCCATTATCAAATTTAAATTTGTGCCAAGATGAAAGGTGACAACACTTTTGTTACACCCTGTATTTGTTAACTTATGCTCACAATATTTATATAAATTAAACAATTTCCCAAAATAGGCTAGATTGAGTAATTCCAGGCGTACATTTTCGAACTTTGTGACGTTTTTTTGACTCGATTCTGAAAATTATTTTTTTGAAAACTAAAAAAAAATCTCAATTTCAGCGATTTTTTGGTTCATAGTCCATAGATTTTAGCTATAAATATAGTATTATCAAGGTATAGGAAACTGCTGTTTCTGCAGTTTTTGATCGCTATAGCTGAGTTCTAACACTTATAGTTTTAAAGTTATGGTATTTCAACGGATCGCTAAATCGGGAAATTTCGTCCGTACCGCGTGATCATTCGGTTATAACTTTTGAACGAACTGTCCGATTTGAAAAGTCTTTTTTTCTATGTATATAGCGAGTCTAACTTGACATTTTAATAGCATATAATATCTATGATTAGTGATATCACCAATTCTAAGTAATTCCAAATAGAATTTTATTAAGAATCGGATTCTGGGACATAGGAGGCCACTTTCTTGGACTTTTATGTATTCAAAGATGCCTTTGACTAGTTTTGCTGATATTTTGACCTTGTTCGGAATTTTTGGGGTTTTCGTCGACTATTCCTGGACTATAAAGAACGTATTACTAAGGAGATTAATTTAATATTATTGTTGCATGGCCATTATAAATGACTGTAGATAGATATTTGAGTATGTAAGGTTCGAAAAATTGAAATAGGCACGTATTTAGTGAGTTGAGATATATACTAACTATCTAATGGCAAGTTACGAAATTTAAACAGAGGAAAACTAAACATAAAATTCATATTTTTGAAAGAATTTGAACTATCTGGCAAACAAGTAGAGGTAATGTTTGATATAATGCTAAAAAGGTTTAAAGGTTTGCTGAACTGTTTCATAATCTAGCTTTATAGAAAAAATAATATTAATTCCTAGTTAGGTAGCTGTTTAAAATATGTATTTTCATATTTAGGGGTGGTACCTTGATCTATTCTATGGCATTGATGCTGCACAAATGACAATTATGGATTTACTCAGAACAGGCTCTACTAAAACACTGAATCAATCAACTCAGAAGAAGGTTCCTTTTTTTCAATTGTATTTTCTATGCTTTATTATTGTTTTTCACCTACAAACACGCTTCCCGCACATACGTTGCGCGGCTAGCGAACACTTCGTATCCACATGGGGTGCCCTGTGGGCGTTTATTAATAGTACTGATAATTTCACCAATTAATCCATGGATACATAATTATTTTAAATTTATTATAAACGAAAAGTCATTATATAATCATAACCATTACGAGCGTTTGAGGAAACATTTTCGACTGACTTGAATTATATACTTTAGTGGACTAGAAAGCGAGTTCTCAACAGCTAATAAGGTATTTCAAAGTGTATAATCCGATTTTGATACTTTCAAAGTAAGAATGTGGATATACATATGTATTATAAGTTTTCATAAATAGAGTACCCCGATATATTTTAATATTTCTATCTCATGTTCCAAGTCACTTTTTGAAGCTGCACTATCGGTATGTCTGTAGGGTTTTATTTGGGGGGGGGGGCTCCCCCAAATTGACGAAGTCATTGGAATATTTGTGGTCACCCCTATTTATATGACTGTAATTTCATTTGGAAGAGGGGGCCCTTTCCTAAATTTGGGGGAGACTCCCCAAATTTATGAATTAACAGGAATATTTGGGAAGTCACCCCCATTTTTAAGGGAGATTCTCCCTATTTACACAGCCTCTGGGTTTCATTTGGGTTTCATTTGGGGGCAACTCTCCAAAATATACTAGCTTGAGGAAATATTTTAAGGAGATATCTTCAAATTGTGTTTTTTGATGAGTATTAATTTTCTGTAATAAAACTAACCTTGTACTATCTTGCATTTAAAATTCCTTATTTTTCAGCGATTAAAGTTGTATTTATCCATATTTGGCAAAAGTATAGCTGTAGATCCATATGTGAACATATAAGATATAAAACTTTCCTGGGGGTGCTTGGCCTCCCAGAGCCCCCCTTAAGGACGCTCGCTATGCTCGCTTTTTGTCCGCCTAAAAAATATATTTTTAAAATCTGCCCCCCCCCCCCCCTTCCGACGTCTGTCCCCTTCCTGAGAAATGTCTTGTTACACCCTACATAATAATCATGTTTTGAACCAAAGAGGAATCGCGCTAATTACTTGGATCTGCCTGAACAAAATACGATTCCAATATTATCCAAACTCTTCTGCACCAAGTATGAATATTACTTTACTTAGCGTGAAAATTACGCATATACTTTATATAAATCTTATAGATGCATCAAAAGAGGTTCCAACAAAACATCATATTCGCTATCTTTAGTGAGTTTGTACCTAATCACCTGGGATCTTCAATCAAAGTACTATCTTCAGATAAAGTAAGGATATAATTAGGAATCAAGATAAGTCTATCCTAGAAATTTATTATCTTTCTCATTGAATTATTCTTGGATTAACGAAGTTTCGAAGTTGTAGTTCAAAAGAGACAGAACGTGTTTGACATGGAAAAAATTGCTTTCAAGTACGATTGCTTTGAAGTATTCATAACATGTCAGTCTATTGTAGTGCCATACAATGATTTTATTCTATTGTGAGAGTGCAGCCATATATACTACTGTATGGAAAAGGTGTGAAAAATCTTTTTCCATTTTTTTGCAGAGGTGTGAAAATTTCACTTAGATCTTCGAACTTAATCATAAACTCATCATTTGACACATACGTGCCAATTTTCATATCTCTACGACTTGCCAATTCTTCAATCAATTCGGACAGATAAATTAAAAAATCCTAGCGTTTTAATATATAAGATTCATGAATTTTGATTTTGCAAAGATTTTGCAGTTCTGAATCATAAATTGATACCAAATTTAGTAGAAATAGGACTGTTTAGTTTTTGCAGGATCATGCATAGTGACAGACATGGAACACCTCCATGCCATAAGAGCATTTTCCAATAACAAATTTACTTATTTTCTAGGAAAAGCAATTGAAAGAATGTATTTGCAACATTCTACCTAAAGAACCCATTAACTTACAAACATTAGCTACTGACATCATGGGAAATAAACTCTTTAACTTGCCTCAGTTAAGGATATCACCAGACACACATTTAAATACAGTTTTCATAGCAGGTGTATTGTGTCACATCGGTGTGTTTCTGCAGCTGACACGTGATAATACATTCTTTAAGCCTCTCACACTAATTCACTTCAACCCAACTGAGCTTCAGAATCATTTTTTTCCTGCAATTTCTGAGGAAGAGTCTACACCAACCAAGACTAAAACCTTAACAATCAAACATCTTACAGATCATCCAACATCAATTAGAAATGTAAGACCCAGCAATGAGGTCTGGGGGCAAGCTCTTAGACCTTTTAAAAAATCTTAAACACTTAGATATCGATTTATAGCTTTTTTACCATGAAGAAAATATTGTAAATTTATATATTTTACTGATATATATTCATGATATAAAACTTACTATCTTTCACCAAAAAGATAAACAAGTAGATGATAAAAACTTGAAAAGTAAGAGAGCCGCTCCCACTTCACTTTAGCTGTTTACGCCTATGAATATACGCATGCATTTTATTTTTGGAGTATCTCTGGCCCACTATTATATAAATTAAAAATTTCAATTTGAACTGCTGATCGGCTGAATAGAAAATAATAATCTGATCTTGTATGTAGAGAACAAGCAAGACCAAGTCTTGCTCAGATGAGTCTACCTCAAGTGTCAGATCTCAAACCGGATTGGAGGAATCAAAAATGGACAGTTATTCAGCTCCCATACACTCACATGTTCTCGGGGATCCATTTGGTAGATCGACTTCGCTAGTTGGGATTAGGTATGTATGTCTGATATATTGCATGGCAGTGTTGCCAGATATCTCCAGCATCAGAAGGCCAAATTGCTCACTAAAATAGGCCAAATTATTCCAAAATCCTCCAAATTCCCCAAGTGTTAAATTATAGTCTTATCAGAATATACAGTGTTGTATCTAGGACTCGGGGTGCTCAGGGGCCAGTGGCGTAACGTAACCAGAATCATTTGCTCTAACCTTATTTATGATTAAGTATTGAATAATTGTAATGAATTTGGGTGTTTACATCTAAATTCCCCCTCCGGATACCCCACCGCTAAACTATCTAATGATAGTTTAGTTTCGATGATAATCTACACAAATTTTGAGAAATTTCTATCTGAATATACTAAAGTGTTCATTTTCTAGTCATATAACTGTAATGCTTTAGATATTAAGACTAACAATTTGCATAAATCTTATTGCATTGATTTACAAGCAATGTTAAGCAACTCTCTATGAAACAACCCGGATAAAAGTATAAAATAAGACGAAAGAATGGAGTTCAAGTTTCTGAAGGCGAAATGGCAACCCTGTTACATGATGAAAGTGTGTCTTGTATGTTCTTTTAGGAATTTGGCGCCTATATCAGTAGCTCTCATCCGCACGTTAATGCACAGCATATTCATTTGGACTCTGCAGTCGAAGCACAAGGAGCATCCTTCTGAAATCATAAAGCTGGTTGAACCTATTTCACCTAGAAACACCTACATAGAATATTTCTATCTCCACCTAGTCCAGGATATCATAGATATAACCACCATCAGTAACAACACATTTGAAGAAGCTATTCTGCACGTACACTTGCTAATAGATCTGATAATTCATCAGGAATTAGAGCCTAAACACGACGATCCACG
Source organism: Aphrocallistes beatrix (assembly GCA_963281255.1). Lineage (NCBI taxonomy): Eukaryota > Metazoa > Porifera > Hexactinellida > Sceptrulophora > Aphrocallistidae > Aphrocallistes > Aphrocallistes beatrix. The sequence continues at coordinate 8,341,017 of OY725488.1, forward strand.
TACGTACTATATAATTATCGAATAAAAAAAATAGAAATTTATTTACTATTCTTTGACCTATGCTCCATTATATTTATACAAAAACCCCCAACTTTGTATGGCTCCTCAGCCTAAATGAATTAATCAGAAGTGAGCAGCAAATTATTCCATATATTTAAATAATATTTATGAACTCACAAAATTTCTTTCCCCATTATTGAATGAAATACGTACTGTCATTATTTATTTAATTTCATATAGTTCGGATTCCCACAGATTTATTGACCTCTACTGATCGAGATGAGTGGGAGTATTTTTTTGAAAAAACTTTGATTAACCAACTTTTGGAATCTAGTGAAATGCTACTTAGGGAAAAAATGCTGATTGTTATTTCAAAGTCTGGCAATTGTGACATCTCTTTATTGAGGTAAGTCTAAAATATCCGACATTCTGGAGAAGTGAGAAATTTTGAAAACATTTCTACCGCGATTCTTCCAAACACGTATGACTCCAAAGCTGTTGAAGATTGAGGATTTGGTCTCATTCGAGGTAGAATTATCTCCTCTTTCATTCTATTAACTCAGAATCACGACACGAGCATAAAAGTATATATCTGGGGCTCCCAAATTCCCACTTGAAAATACGCTGAAAAATAATATTTTATTTTATTCATCGAATTAATTTGAATGAATATTTTATTTTAAAACTGTTAATTTTTTGCTGAAATCGATAGAAATTTTGAAATTCGAGCATTTATGCCAATATTTTGAATAATTTAATGCCGAATATATGTCAGTTTGTTTTGAAGTGTATTTAATCAAAGATGGAGACTCTTTTTGCGATTAACACTTGTAATCTTTTTTGCCAATGTGCTGTTTATCTTTACAGCTAAAAAAGGAATAGGGCAGAAAATGAGATGTACCACAGTAGCAAATAATAACGCTATTCCTTATTGTAATTTAGTGATAATATTAATAATAACGCAAACCATTTATGATAATTGCATTGATTATTTTTAATCGTTTTCCTTGACTCTTAAAATTCTTTAGGAGTTATGTAGTTCTATTGTTGATATTTTAAATACGTTTTACTTTAAAATGATCACAAAGTGGTAATATTGTTGCCCTTAAATAATATTAACATGATTTATAGAACTTTCTACGAAGAAGAGAAGGAAACGAAACGAAATTCAATGCTGTGGAGACATAGAAGTATCATAGGCTATGAACATCTCTCACAACTTTTTAATTGCCAGAGTTTACTTACTATAGCCAAATATCCATTGTTAGAAAAGTTTCTCAAAGAAAAAAATATCCTATCTGTCACAAAGTACCTGCCTGATCTCGTGAATCTGAGGTTTCAACTCATTCAGGAGAGCATGGAGTATTGCAGCGAGAGGAGAATATCAAAGTTATCTTTTTCTGAATTTATTGAATTTATCAAGAAAAGTATGTGTTATGTTTCTGAACCATTATAGTTGTACGTTTTTAAGTTTTAAAGGTTGAGTATCTGGTTTCGAACTTGATAATTTGTCTCCTTAATAGCTAAGAATCTTCCTAATGCTAGCTAGAATCTCGTTCCTGTGATTTATTGTTTTAGTTTTCGTTCTGGAAATACCCTCCATAATTTTGTTGTTTTTTTGTTGTTTAAAAACAACAACATATTCAAAACGATTTTCGTTGGCAAATCTTAGCTTTATGAATGCTAGTTATTAGCGCTATGATTGAATATTCAAGTATTATTCAATTTTTTTTATAGAGGAAACTACTCACTTAGCAGATGAATATAAACAAATCTTCAATACTTTTCAAATGATCTGGAGTGTACTCACCAACCAGCACAAATCCAGCGTTGAATGCAGTAATATGCAGATCGGTGATTTGGTTGGAGTTGGAAATAATGGAGGCCTGCTGACGAAACTGATCTCTAGCCTGGTTGATATTCACAACGGTTTTATATCTCAATACAATAAGTCGTTTTGTACACCTTCAAGGTAATTATCATTTTGTGAAATAGAACAATAATATTATTATTGCATTAGCATAAACAGGCGCCAAAAAAAGGCAACTCATGCGGACGTGAAGTGTTGTCAGATTTATAGAATTTAATTTAGTCTAAATTAACCAGATTTTCAGATACTTATATATACACATTTTGCATATTTTGAAAAAGATTTTTAGCTGAAAGTGAGTTATCAAAGGCTAACATTTTTTTAAAATTATGTAGAATCCGATTTTCACACTTTTAAAGAAATAATGTGAATAGTATATGAATTAGTACATAACCTACGCGTATGTATGTATACCTACACATTTTTCCTTGTTTAAGCTTAATGGGGGTTCTTAACAGCTATTATAAGGTATTTCAATGTGTTTAATCCGATCTTTCTACTTTGAACGTAAGAATGTGAATACATTATGATTTTATAAAATGAGTAGTTCCCATGAATTACGATATTCATACTTGTATTTCACGTGCCTGCACAATCGGTCTGTCGACCGATATTTAAAAAAAATGGGCTATATGTTGACAACATTTTAAAAAATCTGATTAGGTCTAAAAGAAGTGTACCGTTAAGCGTTGTTTCTCCTTCACACATGATCAACTATGAAGATCATCTTGACAGTCTCATATTCTCTAACGCCACTTACTCCTTCCAAATGGGAGAAGGGACACACATCCACTATAACTTCAGTGGTATTCAGAATGACTTCGGTACAAGATTTATGTCCTCTAAACCCACAATAACACTAGAAACATTAGACACAGAGTATCCAGAACAGATTTCTATGGTTGATTATTTCAAAAGACTCAAACTGAAAATTCCTCAAGTCGGTTCAGTTAAATTTACATGTTTATATAGTATCATATAAAGTTATGTTTCATTTTAACTTGTTTAGGAAGAATTACCAGATTGGGATACGATTAAAGAAGAAGTGATGAATCCTGTTGAAATATCTGAAGTTATTTCTCTGATTGAGATGGTTCTTAATTTTGCATATTCTGCAGATGGATGTTCCCCAAACACGAGAATCATATTATATTTACATGAAGTACTCAGATACCCGGAGAATAAAAATTTAATCAGCAAAAGAGTGAGTATTTGGAAATTTTGAATTCTCTAATATTTTTAACTTAAATAGATCTTATCTTTACACATATATGCTATAGGCGAACGAAATCTGCTGTCTTAAACACTTATCATCACTGTGGCACCATTTGTCTATCCACAGAGCAAAACGATTAGCACTTCTTTGTCAGGTAATTCACGCAGGGGGTGGTAATATGATAGAGTGAGGGTGGTTGACAAGACTTCTTTATATAATAAAATGCAAGCGCGCTTTGCCACTTGCGTAACGCGGGTAGTGAGCACTTTGTGTTCGCACAGTTGCCCTACAGGCACCTGGGAATGTCATCAAATTCAGAATCTCCTAAGGGTGCTAAATATTAATACTTTCACCATTTCAAATTTGTTTACTTTATGAATTTATTGTAGACAAAATAATCAATATAAAATCGAAAATAAGATATTTTAAATCTACACCCCAAAAACTGATGTCAACCGTTGAAAGCTAGTCTCTAATCTATTTTTGGATTTGTTTGCTTTATGTAACTATTGTAAACAAAAGTAAACAATTAATTTATCATATGGATTTGAAAATATGATATTTGATATCACACCCCTAAAAACCGTATAAGTACAGGATTGGTCAAAAATCGTCAAACAGCCAAGATATACCTTAAGAATGTATTGGCTGCCTATATAAACATGGTATCGAGGTATGCATATAACAAATAACCAATTAAATATGTTGATTGTCCTAAATATATCTGAAAGCGTTCGAATTTAGAGTTACAAAATGTATTGTGAACTAATAGAAAGTAGCCTATTGATAGGCAACAGGCTACTTTTATTAGTTCACAATAAATCTAATTGAAATGTCTAACGACTAGCCCCAAATGGCAAAAATGCGTTTCCATAGCAATGCACAACATTCCATTGAATGTTTTCAAAATTTTCGGATCAACCAGTCCAAATCTTGACTTTGTCTGAAGATTTTATATTAACAACGCTTAAAAGTGTGCTTCAGAAAATCGGTAAAAATACTGTGGCGCAACGACATGATGATTTATCACAATTTTGAAAACGGACATGTGTACTTCGATACCCATTTTATAAATGCTGGTAATATTTTCTTGAGGTATATCCTGCAGGTTTGACGATTTTGGGTTAATCCTGTATTTACTCTATGGACTTCGGAATTATTCATGATCCATATTTTTGAATCTGTGGATTGGCCTTATACAACGAAGGTCACGCCTACCGTAATTTCTAGATTACTTTTTTAGTCTCCATTTCCTTCTATACCCCGTGACTATCTGGAGGATGTGAAGTCATCAGATATCCCGAGGCTACTGAAGGGTATTACTAAGAAAAATGTAGATGGAATTCTAGCCATGATACACGATTTCATCCTTTTCAACTTGAATCTACTTGTATCAGATAATGCAGCTATACCAAACAGCAAGTAAGAAGTTATACGTAGTTTTCGAGTTATTATTATGAACACAACACCAAGTATACTACATGCACACGTTTATTTTAAAAAATTATGACAATATCATTTAATTTAATTTTCATTGCTCAGACGAGGTCACAGTAATCTACAATGTCATTCCGTACTCAGTGGAAATTTATTCATCAGAGAAGTAATCCATCTGTGACCTAACTGCCTGATCGCTTTTACCGTTCTGCTCAATTTATTGGTATTTTTGTCTAGGTTGCGTGAGAGTCTAGTTGATTTCTCCAAAGTTATAAATATTTTTGTTTCTTCGAAAGAAGAGCCTGATTTTGAAATAATTCCAGATGATCTCCTCGTCTCCCAGACCATCAGTGTCTGGATTTGTTTATCAATGCATTCTGAAAAGAGGCTTCCTCAATGATATTCTGTTGAGTGGTTGGATTTACATTTTTTATGATAAATTATGAATATTGATAATTAATATGTTTTCAGCACTAATTTTGTGATTTTCTTGAATTTATTGTTGCTTTTAACTTGAAATGTGTATATTTTTAATTTGGAGAATTTATATACGTGTATATAAATATATAATATATTATGGTGCTTTGAATTTTATGTTGTTTTCAAATCGTCTTTTTGAAATATAGCTCTTGGTTAATTAAGATTTTCCACTAACTTAATCCGATTCCAACCCGTTAGATGCTTCTTGATCAGGGGGCGGGAGGGTAAAACAGTCTGACAGAAACCAGAGTGAACCTCAAATCTATGAAGTTCTAAAACTGTTTCAGTTTACTCTGACGCCAATTTATGATCACAATTTGCACTATGATGGTTCGTGAACGTCACTTGTCAGTTTGAATAGAGCACTGCACTTACTTGACATCATTCAGTGTGACACATTATTTGAGATGTGGGCATGAAGGCCACCTGTTTAACCTCCTCACTACGCCACTGACTTCCAGCTAGTAACTCGTATCTCATCTACCAACTTTGGTTATAACTTGATTCTGTTTACTTTTATCAAACGATTCAATTTGATAGTTAATTATCTACCGAACTTTGTTACTAAGATGCCTCTTATACAAATCCCTCTATACTTATCAATAACATGTTGTTTCCTGCTCTCTAGTTCAATATTGAGTTTAAGATGGTTTACTTTCAAATCATATTATGTAAGATTAATAGTGTTTGAATGAGTTGAACTAGTGATGCCTACACCACTTTATCATCAATTGCTTCGTAGAAATAAAGTTCATACATTTGCAAACCCCGGAATCTATACTGACATGTTCTCGGGGATTTACAATCTGGGTGCTAAACCTACTGGTAGTTGCAGAGTGGGGTATGCTGCATGTGTGTATGTATATGATGGCTGTGTCAAGGCCGGAGGAGCCGTCCGGCTTTAGCCGCAACAATAGATTCAGTCGATCTAAACTTTTACTAAACTTTCACTATAATATATTTTTCAAAACATTGTGTTGTCTGTATTGATGATGTAGATTCAATTTTATTTTTACAGGACAAAATTAATTAATTGATTGAGTGATACATATATACAAGTACATATTGACCCTCTGTGCATATCAAACATGATTCATTGTATCTTGCTAATATCCTAAGCATAGGCGCCAAGTGTGGGTACCTGGGGGGCAGCCCCCCAGGTTTGGAGCCTGTGGAGGGCCGTGGTGCTGGGCAATGGAGCAGTGGAGGAAGCTGTGGTATGGCAGGACCTGAAATTATGTTAATTGAGTCTAAATATAGATCCCAATTACATTTATCTTCCACTATAGTCCGAGATTTTCTTTTCCTTAGGTAACAACAATAGCTGTATATCGATATTTGAGCATCTAAGATTCCCCCCCTTACCGTCGCTCACTTCGCTCGCTCTTGACCTCCCCAGGTTTTATTCTATTTTCCAAAACTTGGTGCCTATGATCCTAAGTACCAACAGAGATTCTAAGTAAAATTGGTAGATATGTAGATCGAGGTTGGCGGACCAATAAAAATTTGCTTCCGCCGGGCCTGGTGCGTATGCATATGATAGCGCGTTTTACAGAGAAAACTCGGCTATCAGTAGCCAAGAAAGATCCTAACTCTACCTTTAAACGAGATCATCCTTAGTGCTTTCAGCTCACTAAGGTTCTGTAAGAGTGGAAGCTCAGATTACAGAATAGAAGTAATGTAACTGAGAGCTTTATTATTATTATGCACACCAATGCGTTTTAAAATCAGCTATCATATCATAATTTGAATTCAGTATTACGGAGCTACAAAGTAACAGAGGTTGGTAAATTTGTAAATTACAAATTCATCGCTTTTCTATGAATTTTATTAACGGTCAATATGATGTTAGCAACAAGGTTAGATCTACTTACACTCATACTCTGGCCTACCGAGCAGTTTTATCACCAGAGTTGCCGTGGGAATGGAATTTCAATACCCATCCCCATCCCATTCCCACAGGATTTCTGTGGGAATACCCACAAAAACCCACAGAACCCACAGGAAACCTCACAAAAAACCCACAAGAAAACGGGCTTGCCTAATTTCCGGGACGGGACCGTCCCGGAAAATCTAGATACCTAATTTCCGGAACGGGACGGCATCCCGTCCCGGGAATTAGGTATCTTACCCGTCCCGTCCGGGAAATTAGGCATCTTAACCCGTCCCGTCCCGGAAATTAGGTATCTTACCCGTCCCGTCCGGGAAATTAGGCATCTTAACCCGTCCCGTCCCGGAAATTAGGTACCTTTTCTGTCCCGTCCCGGAGATTAGTCATTTTGACTCGTCCCGTCCCGGAAATTAGGTACCTGATGGTTCTGTCCCGTCCCGGAAATTAGGCATGCCCCAAGAAAACCCACAGGAAAACCCACAAAAACCCACAGAACCCACATGTGGGAATACCCATAGGCTTAAAGTCATTCCCATTCCCATCCCATATGGGAATACCCATGGGAAAACCCACAGATTCCCATTCCCACGGCAACCCTGTTTATCACCAAACTGAGTGAATAAATACTTTATTCTCAATGGATTAAGCATCAATTAGATCAGGCTTATCTAACATTTTTCTAAACAAGCCAATTAAGAACTAACTACTTGTGGGCCAGAGGCCAGGTGTGACCCCAGGTGCCCAAAGGGCGCCTCTGGTCGACACAAAGTGTCCGCTAGCAAGCGAAGTGAGCTTGTAATATAATAACTCAAAGGAACAGAATCTCTCAGTACATATATTGAATCACACGTATGTACTACTTGATTTGGTTACTTATCAATTTCCAATTATATTACACTATTTTAGATTAGAAAAATCAGAAATACCTGAATATATATTCTAGAAAAAAATTCAACTCATTAAATCAATGTTGGCAGGAGAGGGTGGGGCTAAATCGGGCACAGGCACTAGGCCCAGAAGAATCTGAGTGTCTCAATACTTATATGGAACTGACATTTGTTTTGATAAAAATTTGTTTAGATTGAGTATTACGAAGCAATTTTTCATCGTGGGAGGGCGTAATGATATTTTCCCATCTTAACCTTCTACGTTCCTTGGAGCTCGACAGTGCGAAGACGATCCAAAATCCACTGTGAAAAGGAAAGGATCAAAAAGGTCACAGCCTAATTGAAGTGGGAGCGATTTTCGTCACTGAATGAGATATCTGACATTATTTTGTTGTGCAAATGTACAGTTAGTTGATGCATATGTCGCAGTCAGAATGGTGGCTGTCAATTCTAGTCTTGGACTTGGTTCCTTTGTGTAATGACATTATTATTGATATCTCGTAATTCGTTCAAGTTGGCATCGGAAATGTATTATTATTAAAAGGAAGTAATATTTTTGTGCTAACTTAGCTCAAATATTTGTGGAATTATGTAGTTTTTGCACCTTTTCCACATAATCTCCAAATCTCGAATTCAGTTCGAGTTCGACATAAGAAATTTATTATTTTTGAATAAGAAATCTTCCATTATAAAGATGACAAGCGCGCTTCGCGCTTGCTTGCGCTGCGCGGCTGGCGGACACTTTGTGTCCGCCGGAGGCTCCCTTCGGTCGCCTGGAGTCACATTGGTTAATTATAAGGGAGATAACATCTCTTATGTCTGTTCTACTGTGCTAATCGATATCACTCGAAAAATCACCAAATTTGTCAATTTTAAAATTTTTGATGCGTAATGATGACGTCATAACAAAGTGATGAGTCATCATTTTTTGATGAAAGTCGCATCATATGTGAGGTATGTTAGTATACAGATTCTATTAAAATTTCAGCCTTCTATCTCCTATAATGGCTGAGTTATGCCCGAATAACTGTGTTGCTTAACTTTTAAAAATGTGACAATGACGTCATAATTCCATGATGAGTCGACATTTTGCTCTGAACTCAGAACTTACTGGAGCCATAGCCAAAAGACTCCCACATGCCAAAAATCAGCCTTCTGCGCCCGGCAGTTTCTTCAATCAATTCGTTACAGATATATATATATATATATATACAATCATCGAGTTTTAATAGTAAGGATATATGCCAGTGATTCTCAACGGGAGATCTACCGCTCCTGAGGAGGTATACTTCAGGTTAGTGCACAGCTTTCCTTATTTCTATTGTAGAGATACTATCAGTCTGTCGTTTGACTTTCTTAATGCGACGAATGTTCCATTTTTTGCGACTTTTTGGGCCGAGTTCTCCAGGTACCTCAAAGAGGGGTACCTATTAAATATAATATCTCAAAAAACCTGATCTTCTTATACTTATTAACATTATTAGCCAATCTAATAATCTTGTTTTGCTAAAATATGGCACAATTTTGTGGAGATTTAAAGTGTGTAAGTTCTACGACACCTTTCCTGATGGTAATAAATTCCCGTTTTGTCCCTATTGCACGAAACCATTGGTTGCTAAAAGGCCTCTCCCTGAATGCAAATCGATCCAGTACTCTTGATAAATACTGTCAAGTTCCATGTGTTTTTTTCTCAACCTTATGATCAAAGTTAAGATAACCTTTCTCACAGGATTTGTTATACCCATTCCCACGGTAACTCTTAAATACTCTATCAATTAGCCAATCTTTTAGCTAAATTCTTTTTAAAAAATCGTTCGCTACCACCCTCTCCTTCATTCAATAGCATACCTGCCAACCGTCCAGGGGTCTAAGGATTTTTTAGCTATTTCGATGAAAAATGTTCACTCGTTGATTAATCGTATCCACAATTATTTAAATTGTATTTGGACAACCTAAATTGGTACTTTATCAATGAATCTCTGGATGCGCTTATTTTTTCATTATTGTGACAGTTTTCTTAGATTATCCGTATTAAAAGCAAAATGAACGTTTGGTAGGTAAGAGAATCATACGAAACAAGATAGGGCCTTTTAAAAACATTTTTTAGGTATGCAATAGAGTAAACAAAAGCGAAAATTTCACTTTACTCTTCCTATTTCCACGAAATTACTATCTTTGACAAGCACAATCAAAGTCCGTAACAGTTAAACAAATTTCACTGAAGTTCTTGACTTCCGGACTCAATCATACGTGATGATCAACAAGTCTACGCGTCACTGTCAATGTACTCGTTATTCTTAGTAGTGGCAGTGAACATTACTAATTAAATGCTGTCATGGAGACTGTATGTTTTTTACATCCTTAAAACTCGCTAAACCGCTTCATCATTCCTAATTAGATCTGTATCTCGCGAATAAGATTATATATGATTGATGAAATGTTTATTACAGAGGTCTCAGGTCACTGCCGGGATATTATTAACCATATGGCAATAGGGGCATATGCCGGAGGGCCCCGCGCTTGCAATTTATGTTCTACACTTCATTCCTAAAACCACCCTTTCATTCATAATAGTTTTTTGATTTATCATGACTAATATGCAATTTCTTTTTAACATTTTATCATTGCGAGAGCATTGAGTTACTTAAATTTATTTATCAAGTCGGTTGTTTGATCTTTCGCAAATTCGAAGTATATAGTGGAACACGGATATAACGAATCATTTTGGACTGAGGATTTTTTCAAAATTTCTAGCTTCATATCTAAAATTATTTTCTAGTCCATTTTAATCCATTTCCACATTAAATTGGAGAATTAGAAACAAGTAGCTATTCCGAGGATGGCAAATACTACTTTAATTTTATCATTTGAGAGGTTAAGACAAACCGAACAAAAAAATTTGTTTACTAATCAATTATCTCACAATTTTTTTATACCGTATCTGATTTTCTACTTATTCATTACTAGCCAATCTAATGAACTTGTTTTATTAAAATATGGCACAATTTTGTGGAGATATAAAGTGTGAATTTTATGACACTTTTCCTGATGGTTTTAAATTCGCATTTTGTCCCTTTTGCACGAAACCATTAGTTGCTGAGAAGCCTTCTCTCCCTGAGGTTACTGATCCTCAACTTGTAGACCAGACCATTGAAAAAGAGGAATCATTCGTGGAAATAGAATCCTGTCCAAATGTTGTAAGCAATCAATTCATTACACCTATTTATAATTGGGGAGCTACCAGGGAAAAAAATCTAGAGTCAAGATATGATATCAGATTTGAAGATGTTATTGTTACATTCTCTACTGCCGTCTTAAAGAAACATTATTTAATCAAATGGTTGCATTTCTCTCAGATTCAAGTCTTCATCCATTGGGAAATTCAAATTCGAGCGAATAGAATTCAAAGGCTTTACACAAGTGAATTATGAAGGAAATGAGTTTGTGTTACTCAAAGAAACGATAAAGATTAACAAGAGCATACTTGTTGATATGAAAGATTGTGAACAGCTCCTTATTCCCTACAAGTATTACTTCTCTGATAGTGAAGAGAAAGTCTACCTGAAAAAAAGTTATTGCTATCGGAACTTAATTATTGGTCAGTATAATTTTATTGAGTTGAACGCCATTCAAAAATTTGACATGATTGTTTTACCAGAAGAACTTGCAAATGAAGATTATTATTTAAAACATATCGACACCCGTCTGAGAATTACTTTCAATATTTATGTACCTGGAGAGAAGAGATTATTGCTCCTTCCAATTAGCAACATTGAAGATGAAGTTCAAACCATTCTCTTCTCTCTCTGTAATGGATACTACAGTAAAATATCTTTATGGAAAAAGAGAAAGAACTTCCAAGTTTATGATTCAACAGAACAAATCCATGAAGTATCTTCTAACCTATTCAATATTTGGTTGAAAGATTTAATAAACACTTCTTTACCTTTTAATTCTAAATTTTTAATTCTCTTCTATTCATTCGAGAATGATTCAACCACATTCTACTGAACTTTTCATTCTTCTATTTCAAGGAGTGAATAGCGATCTTATTCTTTCGCTTATCAATTCTCGATGTGATGCATTCTCTGATTATATATCTGAGATTAAATCACGTCCGTACTTACTCCATCATGCTATGCAGGGTATTTCTAGTAAGGATTTCTCTCAATTAGTTAAGTTTCTTCCTCTCTATCATTTCCTGTTTGATTCAAAAGAGAATTTCAGCATTGCTCAGTCTAATAATGCATTCCTTGATAATGCTTATTGGGGTCTCCCATCTAATGTGAAATTTCAATATTATGACGATGTAGACATATCAGTTATTAGAGATGCAATGTCCATTTTCCACACTACAGATCCTCTCCTACCTTATTCTATTATCCTCCTAGCTCTAAGATCTGAAATATTCCTAGATCTTCTAGAGATCCGTTCGATTCCATATCTGCCCTTTTTCAGTGTTTTACTCTATCGTGTCAAAACATGGTCATTGATACAACAAGACTGTAAACTCCGTGAACTTGTATTCACCACTTTTCTGGAAAAATCTGAACAAACTCCAGGTTTTATGAATGAAGATCACATTTGTCAAGCGTGTGATGTTATTTTCAGAATGCTAGATGTTATTAAGGATAGTCCAGTCACATTTCTTGATAAACTTAATTTAGAACAAGCAAAAGGTATATTACATGTGTTAGCTAAACTCTTGGAACTTTTAAATTATTCCACATTTTTATTATCCATCACTTTGAAACCTGTGACTATTTTCAATGCAATAGGAAAGTGCCTCCACGAGAATATTTTACAACCAAACTATCAATTTAAATGCAAACTTTTCGAAGAGATTACGAATGTATGGAATGCACTATGTTGCATACCATTTCCAAGAACATTCAACTGGACTTCTGAAGTTAGCAAGCAATTGAGTAGACGATTATCCAAACAGACTCTAGGAATTATTATGCTTACTTTTGTTGAGATATGTAACAACTATAACGAGTTGAACATTAATGATTCAATTATCAGCTGTTTCCGTAATGAAATTTTGGAGATATTGAATACATCCCAAACAATTGAGAAAGACCAAGAAACAACAGTGGAGCATATTGTTCAAGTTTCCAAAGAGCAGTTCAATTTAGTCGCCGATATCATTGCAGCTATTCTAGCTTCTAACTCAAGCAAACTTAATGAGAATCCAGTGAAACATATCCTTACTCTTCCTTGGTGGTCCCGTGTAGTCAAGTTTTGTAAACCAAATGAATTTACAGAATCACATCCTGATGCAGAAAATATAATGGAATTGGTTAAGAGTACTTTTTCCAATATTTCTCTACAATATCACATCCTGACAATAAAAACGAAAAATTTAACTCTAATAATTGATAACCAGGATAATTATTTTTCAATGTTACAATCGATGCCTGAAGGAGATCCTCGCATCCTTAAACAGCTGGATAGAGTTTTCTTTAACGATTCTATACAACACCGTAAAATGCTTAGAGATGCTTTCATGGAATTTCGTGTACTCATGACGATTTAAAGAAATTGTTAGATTCCACAAACTCCCAGATTCGTTCTCAGGAGCTCTCACGTTTTTTAAATTTTGATTTTAAGAACGCTTCAATCTCAACTCTCTCTCGTATCTCTGAAGATGAGAAGATATGTATAATGCCTGATTGGGAACATTCAGAAATTATAAATAATTCTATGTTTAATTTAATGCTCAGAACTTTGCAAGATCTTCTCAAATCTCAGTATTTTCTGTCTACATTTAAACAAAAAGTAGAGAGATTAGAAGAATTTCGAAAAAGTCTAAACGAACTGTATATTCTTTGCATTGAAGCGTTTAATACTGTTCGAAACACGATAAGAGATCTTTTTGAAATGAAAATTCTCATTTCAACAGTGTACACACACTTTTACAATGACACTGTTCTAGATTCGGATTTATTTGATAGAGAAATAGACCATCTCGTGTCTGCTATTAAAATCTTAGATCGACAAACTTGCACCGGAAGAAGTTTACTGAAACTATTGTTGAGGTGAAAGACAAGTTCTTTATGAATGGTAATTTTGATGAAATTCACATCTTAAATACATTAAGTGATGAAAAAATGAACCTACAATCACTTACACAGGAAATGTTTGATATTTCAAACCAACTATTTCAGTTTACCGCTTTAGAGCAACGAATTCTGAATAGCCTTCTAATTTGCGCCGAACTTTTCCTATGGGCAAATAGAATACTGAAAAACGAAACTGATCTAGATAACCTCAGAGAATTAGCACTAAATTCGAGCGATGGTTCTCCATTTGAAATTAATTGTATATCTTCATTCTACACCTTATGCCAGCTCTACAGTCCTTTCATCTATGGATTTAACCAAGAAAGTTTCCTGAACAAACTATCTGCAGTCCATTGCAATATTGAGTCACATGGAGATGTTCGATATAAACTACCAGAAATCTATAAAGACAGTGCATCAGAGCCAAATATTGAATTCTGGAAAACTCTTGAAATAAAACACACCTCAACTGGTGGTGACACAATTTCTCAAATTAATCAAATAATGTTAGAGGGTATATTTTTATTGAATGTTGAAGAATCATCTTGCAGTGTTGAAGATATTATCTCTGTACAAATTACTCAAGATTATATGGTTATAACCTATTCTCTAAATGAACTGAAGGAGATGCAGAGTGAAACTGTTCTGATTTCTCCTGAAATGCATCAAGGTTCAGTCGGTGCGAGGTTCCAACATTTGTTGAAACTGATTCTTAGTCTTTCTGAAATCGTTTTGAAGTTCCATAAATCTGGAGATGTGCTGTTTCGAAACAAAAAACTAGCTTACTCTTGTGATTCGACTGATATTTTGTCAGAAGATATTAGTTTCTTGAAAGGGAAGTACAATTTTTTTATTATTACGCTTGAACAAGCACGTCAAAAGCATTATTATCTAAACTTTTTTACTTCTTCACAGATTCTAACAATTCAGATAGAATTAGAGAGGTTACGGAGATTTCCTTCTAAAATAATAGAAAAGCAAGTTTTTTATTTGTTAACCTTCTTATCAGAAAACTTAAGCGAGGAAGATGTTCGTGGTGCATTCAACAGAGTTAATAGAGGATCTTCATTATCTGGCTACAGTCCGATTAGTAGCATAGGTTCAGTTGCACCCGACGAAATTGAATCATCCACTAGAATATCTCAGCAATCCAGGTTAGAAACTTCACTCATACATGTACCTACATCAAAACCTACTAATGATAAACAAATTAATGAGCCATTATCCCTCATGGTCTCTCCACAGAATAAATATGAATTAGATGAGACTCTTATCAAACATACATTTGAATCACGACTGATTAAAATGTATCAAAATCAACCTGAGTATATGTGTTTGAGTAAACTAGAGAAACTTTTTAGAATTTTAAGTTCAAAAAATTATCAAGAGAAACGAAATTTTTCTTTAACATCAAGTGAACCCAATCTTATCTTTGTTCCCAGTCATCTCATCATGGATTCCATCTTATCTCTCTATTACCCTTCAAAACAGCTCCCATACCCCCACGAAGTTCTCATCTGTTCTGAAAAGACTACTCTAGAGGAAATAGAAATATTCTGGAGAAGATCTCTCAACAATGCTTCTAATGCTTTTATTTTCTGTTTAGCTTCAATTGAGAAGTTGAACTATGATGTTGCAGTGAAGAATGTATCTTCTCTTAAAGGTTTTCTCAACTCTGCAAGTTCTGACAAATCAGAATTTCGATTAGTGTTGATATGCTCTGAAGAACACAAACATTCTAGTTACATGGCATCAGCTCTTGTCAGATATGAACGAATCTTATCAGAAATCCAGAGCCTAGAAAATCTCAAATATTTTGTTTTTGATAACACTTCTTCTTGCACCAATCGTTCATTAAAGAAAACTGAACATTTTCCAATGAAATCAGCTTCGACTGTCGATCCAGGTGAATGTTATGTAAGAATTGTATCATCTGAATCACATGGAAATGGAAAATCTCTCGCGATAAAGCGATGGGTTGAGGCTTTAAAAAATTTATCAAAAACTGTGGATCCCCATTTAACTCCTTGTACAATCGTATCTCTCTATGAGAGTAAAGGTTGTGAAGATAAAGCTACTGACAAACTCCTCGCTTCACCAGTATCAGCAGGTGAATATGGACGAATTTATCATTTTGACATTATTTGTTCATCAGATAAACAGCTTCGCTCATTTCTATTCAAGTTGCTCATTATGAGGACAATTTGTGACCGTTCAGGTCGTATTTATCGCTGTAGCAAGAATAACTACTATGTCATTGAAGCTAACATGTCTACACTCACTCCAGAACTGATGCATTTCTTTGAATTATTTCCTGTTTGGAATTGTTTGGGACCAAATGAAATATTAAGAAATGAAAAAGGAAGAAAATTCTCGGAAATCGAGGGAATAACTTTGCGCGACCCTATCGAATTTCAATCTGAACCATTCCAGAGGGTTTTTGCATATCTATCCAAATTAGAGTCTCGAGCGAACATAGACGGGTACATATACACAAATTGTCCAATTCAGAAATGCGAAAATCGATTAGATCTTCTTCTGAAATACTATGATCAAGATAATCCATCTTGGAGTGAAGTAAAACATTTTATTTCATTTTTCAACAAACAGCTGATTGCTTGTGAAGAAAATATTTATTGTCAATCATTTAAAATAGAAAAAGCTTGGGGTGGATTAAAGAAGTTTTAGTGGATTGTATGGTTCTGATGTCAAAAGATTTTACAACTCCCTCACTCAGGAATTCATTACAGTCTCCGCCTCCAGATGCAGTTGCTGGATATGGCATAGACGAGAATAGGAAGTGGGGACATAAAAACTATCCTAACATTTTCATAAATGAAGATTTTCAGTCAATGACTTTCTTTGGAATATCAATCTCTCAAGATCTAAGTAAGTTAGATAATTTTGATTCAAACAAAATAATTGCCAAGAAGGTTATTCCTAAACAGCTGTACAATCTACTCAAAAAGAATGAAGTTAATTTAGAAGAAGATTTTCACAATTGGGATCGCCATAAGATGCTTTCAATATTAGTGAATGTACTGGGTGTTCCATCTAATTCCTCAGATGCTCCTCCTGATCCAGATCCTAATTACGTACTGACTGTTGACAATGTTAAGAAAATACTGGCCATTCATATGCGTTTTCGTTCTAACATTCCTGTTATCTTAATGGGAGACACGGGATGTGGTAAAACGCGGTTAATTCAATTCATGTGTAAACTTCAAGCGAGGAATCCTGATCTACACAACTTAGTTATTCTCAAGGTACATGGTGAAATCACAGAAAATGATATCAAAGACTCTTACAGAAATGCTTTAGAATTAGCTGAACGGAATTCTTCAAACAATATCGATACAATTCTTTTCTTTGATAATGCAAACACAAGCTACTCGATTGGATTGATAAAAGAAATGCTTTGTGACAGAAGAGTTGATGGAGTGTTCATTCCAAATCGTCTACGATTACAGTTCGTAGTGGCTTGCAATCCTTATCAGAGACACTCAGACAAGATGTTAACCAAGCTGACTTCTGCTGGTCTCGGAATGCTAGCTTCCAATGATCAGGTGAGAGAACACTTCATGGATATCCCTCTGAGGGAGCTGGTATACAGGGTGCTTCCTCTCCCCAACAGCCTTCTGCCTCTGGTGTGGGATTTTGGAAACTTAACTCCTGAAAGTGAAAAATCTTACATCTACAACATTGTTGATGCTAATCTGAATCACGATACTTCTGAACAACTAGTATCATATAGTAGAGTTATTTCAGAGACGTTATATCACTCCCAAATGTATATGAGAAAGAGGAGAGATGAATGTTCCTTCGTTAGTTTACGAGATGTTGAGAGAACTGTTCGTGTTATGTTGTGGTTCTACAAATGGCTGCCAAATCTTCAGATCTCTAACATGACACTTGACCTAATAACGTACAGTCTCATCTTAGCTTTAGCTGTGTGCTATCGAGCTAAACTGAGAGAAAGGAAGGAATTCGATGAATATGTCATATCTAATGTTGAGCATCTTCGAAATCGGATAACCGAGATTTCTCTAGTAGTTAGAGAGATAGATAAGTTTCAAGATGTTGTAGTCAGCATGATGAATATTGGAGAACACATTGCTATAAATAGAGCACTGAAGGAGAACTTATTCATGATGTTCGTGTGCATTCAGTTGAAAATTCCTTTGTTCATCATTGGTAAACCTGGAACTTCCAAGTCATTAGCCAAGTATATCATCAGTCATTCGATGAATGGTGATCTCAACATTCACGGGAAGAAGGTTGCTGGTATTCAGTTCACACAAGTTAGCATGGAATCTTATCAATGCAGTCAGCTGACTACTTCAGAAGAGATCAAGTCTCTATTCAGGAAGTGTGAGACTATTCAAGCTCAGAATGATCCTTCTTGTGTGGCATGTGTCGTGTTAGATGAAGTGGGACTAGCAGAAGATTCCCCAAACTTACCTCTGAAGATCCTGCACTCCCTCCTTGAAGATGGAATGGATTCAGAGGGTCAGGGACCAGGTGTCGCCTTTATCGGTCTTTCAAACTGGGCGCTCGATCCCGCTAAGATGAATCGGGGCATCATGCTGCATCTGGAAGATCCAACTGCTGAAGAATTAGTTAACACTGCACACTCCATTATCAAACCTTGTGGAGAGAAACACGACAGTTATTCACAGACACTCAGTCCTTACATTAAGAGTTTGGCTGAAGGATATTTGAAATTAGTAGAAATGCAATTATTGAAGAAAAGACATTCAAAAGATTATTTTGGACTCCGTGATTTCTATCATCTCATAAAGATGTTATACTTCCTCTCTAAAAAGTTTAATGTACTTAACAAACGGATAATAATTTATGCAATTGAAAAAAATTTCAGTGGAATTCCTGATATCAATGCAGTTGTGATATTCAATCAATACCTCAATATTCCAGATTCTGAAGATGATATTGTTCTTCTTTCTGATCCTCTATCCTTAATAACTTCTTCTTTAGAGTCCACATCTCATGAAGATCCATACTTAAGATCTAGGTACCTTCTCCTCTTGACAGATGGTTACGTAGCACTGGACATCTTGTTTAACTCGCATATTCTGAATGAAGACACTAAAGTGATGTTTGGGAGCAGCTTTCCTCTTGACCAGGAGTACTTCAGCATATGTCACAATCTGAACAAGATCAAGATATTCATGGAGATAGGGAAGACAATGGTTCTGACGAATCTATCCAATGTCTATGAAAGCCTTTACGAGATGCTTAACCAGTTTTACGTGGAATTGTTCGGGAGGAGTTGGGTGGATATCGGGATTGGATCTCGTCGCATTAAGTGTGCAGTGCACCCTGACTTTCGACTGATAGTGCTCGCTGACAAAAGCACAGTTTTCGAGAAGTTCCCTCCTCCTTTAATCAACAGACTGGAAAAGCATATCTTGACCATTTCTACCATAATTGAGGACGATGTAGTGATGATTAATATTGTTTCCAAACTAACGGAATGGCTCCAGCATTTCAATACAGTTCACATTAATGTACAGAATGACACACTTCCTTTTATGGTCTACTCTACAATTAATAAGTTAGGGTTGAAAGGAAGAGAATTGGAATGGGAAGAACATATTTTGAAATTTGTAAAATTTGAACTCCTGAAGATAGTTACTCCCATTTCTATTCTTCGATTATTAAAGTCAGATTTAACTAGTGAAGTTACTGCTATTTATCAGAATTGCTGTAAGATTAAACTTTATAGTCTCGTCGATTATTTGCAGGAAATACCAAATATTAAAAGATATTTCAATGAACAATATCGAAGTATTACTGGCAGAAAATTTATTAAGGATAGTCTGAATTATGTCTTTCATTCAGACTTTAACTCCAGTACAAACGAATATATTCCATTTCTATCGTTTGTCACAACTCACTCAGTCCTCTTGACAGAATCTGACATCTCAGAAATAGCCAACAATCTAACCGCACACTTTGAAATGAAGCCCAACATCTCCCTAATGAATCTGTCTCAGTTCCGAGCAGAAAAAGAATTTATCTTTTCTATCAACCAGGACATCTCAATTAAATTGAATGAGAATGAGAAAAAGATGATCATAATTCAGTGTGAAGAAAATAGTAAAAATTCAGATCTTATTTCGTGTGCTAAGTATCGATTGGTTGAAATTATTATGGAGAATAATTGTAATTTAAATTCGAACTTCTACTTTATCTTGATCATCAAACTGGTACTGACAGAACCTGGTTCTGGTTGTTCTAGTTTCTGTGGTGAGCCTTGGGACAGTGTGTATATTGATGAACTCAGAAAATCTTATCTTTATCTTCTTCCTCCATTTGATCAAATCACTCAACTCTCTGTTGCTCAAATATTCGACTATCATTATCAAGATATATCGGTTTGTTCCCCTGTTATAATCTAATAATTTATTTACTCATTGATAACGATTTAATTTAATTAATAGAACCTGACATCTATCTCTTCACATGGAGACAAGTATTACTTTAAGAAGCGGAGATTGCTCCGTTGCGTGCAGAAAGCTGTCTCCAGATTATTTGACCCTTCTGAAAATACCAATAACAGAACTGCGCTGAGGATTTCTAGACTTGCTCAATTTCTATCTCATCATGGTAACACCTATGTTCAATGAACATCAAAAATATATTTTTAGTATACGTTTATAACACCTTTGCATAATCAAATTATGTTTTATTTTGTACCTTAATTAACCTCCTTTTTAAAAATGTATCCTAGTTTCCTCAATGACCATTAACAGCACTACTATTTGTACTATTTTGCTTCCAACTCAGTGATTATTTTGAATAAGTAAACAATAAATTTTACTCAACTTATGCTACGATAGGCCATGATAGGATTCTATAAGAATTCAACAATTAAACGGAACTTAGCCAAAATTAGAGAACAAAATGGTTTGCACTGTTCCATCAAATAATTTATTCCAGAAGTCCTCATTATTTGTAATTAATCCATTAATGCCCTAGAAAATCCTCTTAGATTTGCCACTTTCAATGCTGTGCATTTTGTCTGCGGGTACCTTCTCGTTTGATTTTAAGCTCATGTACTATATATATTACGTATATACATATATATTACGTATATACTCGACCTTTTTATACTGTTAATTTAATAAAATGGAAATAGAATGTTAATTGTGCTATTTTAAGGGGAAATAAAATGAAATTTCGCAAGAGGGTAATATAGTGAAAAGTAAGAACCTATGCCTTAGAAACCAGCATAAACTCTAATAGTTCAATTTGAAACTTCTTAATTGTCTGATCTGTTAGGTAACTTGTGGTTGTGGCGGTCTTACTAGTTTAGAACCTAGTCGCTGAAAATATTCAATTTTATTCTTTAACCAATTTTACACCTTATCGATGTTGTATGGGGACTTGTACCTTTATTAACGAAATGATTTACTTATCTAGAATTAGCTGACCTAACGTGTGATAAGATTTCCAATCTCTTGAGTCAGATCACCTCTACAAAGTACAGTGCAGAATGGGCCTACATCAAAGCTCTAGAACCTGACTGCTCCACCTGCTGTGTTAATTTCATGAAGACTTTGTCTTTATATATTGATGATCTCATCGTACCACTGCTGGTAGGTATCTTGGCTATCCTAGACACTCACAACAATTTGGATTTACCATTTCATAAAGAAGAAAATATTAGAGAACTCTGGGGAATGTTTTATCGAGATGAGAATATAATTAATTTGAGTTCTTTGATTACAGAGCGATCTTTGAATTCTCCTTACTCAATTCTAAATCACTCAAGAAAGATAAAACTGGTAAAAAACTGTTTTCCTTTTTTTCAGAATATCTACCAGCAGGTCAACCATCTTTTTAATCAAATGTGCACAAATCTTGGTAAGTTGATTGATTTCTGAAATATTTATGACATTATTCATTCTCATAGGCGTAACTCCAAGGGTGGCAGGGGTAGAGTGCTAACCCGTCACGAAAGATTATGTTGACTTGGGGTGGCGTGCCATCCCAAGTAAATTTTTAAATATATCATCAATAAGCATGTCAGCTTGCTTGGGTAGAACTGGAGGAGAGCTGGGATGGGTACATTCGAGCCTGATAATCTTTTTCCGAGAAGTGATGACCCCGTCCTCAAGGTGATCGCTTTCAGGGCCAGACAGATCACCCTCGATCACAATAGAGTAGTCATTATCATCAAATTCGTTCGAGGAATCAATGTCTGCGCCAGCGCCAGCTAGACTAGTTGTTTGATGGTTGTCCGGGTGGGTGAATGTAAATATGAGAGGTTGAACGCTTATCTTAAGCTGGAGAAGGTAGTTTATTCAGGCTAATGAGGCACAAAATGTTAAAATAAATTTGTCCAGGGCGCCAGGGAGTGACCTGCCCTCCTTTACCTCCACTAATTAGTATTTCTAGTTAAATCACATTTAAACCCCGTCGGAACACAATTAGTCGAATCTTTTTGATATATATTCAAAAATCTCGCCACCCCAGCTAATCATGAAAAAATCTAAATAGTTACGCCTATGTTCATTCTATTTCTGGCGCGTTTAAAACTATATATTATATATATATATATATATATATATATATATATATATACGTGTATAGTATATATACACACACACACCTTAATCGAGTTTTAATAGTATGGATTCCAGGTTCCATGTGCCATGATTTAGAACTGAATATGATTAGTCCAGACACGAGCCCTCAATGCTGAAAGTGTTATTTGATCTCTCATTACTTCGCTAGATTATTATTTCCAGCCTCTAGGTATATCCGATCTGGAAGGCTCCTTTTAATGTCTTTTTAAATGCATGTTGTCTCTATAGGCATTAATGAGACCTTTGAAAGATTTGAAGATAGTTTCAATCAATCATCAATCGGTAGAGCAGTGTCTACAGTGAATGACAGGAATACTAAGAACTCTCTTTCTATTCAAGAAGCATACCTATGGGACTTTTCTAAATATCACATGTCATCTGTGGATGGACAATTATTCCGAGTAATTTTTAATATAAAAATTTAGTTTTACTTTATAACAATTTAGTTAGCTGTAGAATGCCCAGCATTTATATTTATATGGCTTCAGTACCATAGAAAATGGCTGGGAGACATCCGCGATGTATGTATGTATGTATGCCCGTACGCGCGCTACTTCCAAATCAAACAGTCCGCCTTTTACCAAATTTCGCATGTAGGATCTCATTATGCTGTAGATGTGCACCATCAACATTTTTTCGCAAAATATCATCACTTCCGGTTTTTATAAGTACAAGCGCGCTTCGCTTGCTTGCGCTGCGCGGCTGGCGGACACTTCGTGTCCGCCGGAGGCTCCCTTCGGTCGCCTGGAGGTGACATTGGTTAATTATAAGGGAGATATCATCTCTAAATATGTCCATCTTAGTTTTAAAATCGTTCTCACTCGAAAAATCACCAAATTTGTCATTTTTTAAATTTTGATGAGTAATGATGACGTCACGACAAAGTGATGAGTCATCAATTTTTGACGATAGTCGTATACAGATTCTATTAAAATTTCAGCCTTCTATCTCCTATAATGGCTGAGTTATGCCCGAATAACTGTGTTGCTTAACTTTTAAAAATGTGACAATGACGTCATAATTCCATGATGAGTCGACATTTTGCTCTGAACTCAGAACTTACTGGAGCCATAGCCAAAAGACTCCCACATGCCAAAAATCAGCCTTCTGCGCCCGGCAGTTTCTTCAATCAATTCGTTACAGATATATATATATATATATATATATACAATCATCGAGTTTTAATAGTAAGGATATATTCATATTTTAACTTTTTTATTAGCATATATACATATCCTTACTATTAAAACTCGATTAATGTTTGTGTATACACAAACATTAATCGAGTTTTAATAGTATACATATATGTATATATATATATATATATATATATATATATATGTAACGAATTGATTGAAGAAACTGCCGGGCGGAGAAAGCTGATTTTTGGCATGTGGGAGTCTTTTGGCTATGGCTCCAGTAAGTTCTGAGCTCAGACGAAAATGTCGACTCATCATGGAATTATGACGTCATTGTCACATTTTTAAAAAGTTATGCAATACAGTTATTCGAGCATAACTCAGCCATTATAGGAGATAGAAGGCTGAAATCTTAATAGAATGTGTATACTAACATGCCTCACATATTATGCAACTATCATCAAAAAAGATGACTCATCACTTTGTAATGACGTCGTCATTACTCATCAAAATTTTAAAAATTGATAATTTTGGTAATTCCCCATATAATTAATCAATGGTAACCACAGGCGCCCAAAGGGCGCCTCCGGCGGACACAAAGTGTCCGCCAGCTGCGCAGCGCAAGCAAGCGAAGCGCGCTTGTATATACATATTTTCACACCTATTTTTTAAAAATCTTTATTTGAGCTAAAAGCGAGCTGTCAACTGCTTTTCTCGGGTATTTTAGTATGTAGAATCCTAATTTCACACTTAGAATGCCCTAAAATGTGTATTTCCCAATATATTCCGATATTCGCATTTCATGTTCCTTGGAGTCACTTCCTAGAGCTGCACTATCGATCTGTCGACCGACATTTTTAAAATTTTAATTTTTTTTTTAGACTATATACATCATGTTGTCCGTTGCTGCTTCTAAACACAAAACAAGAATGGATAGAAGTGTCACTGACTATGTATGCCCTGATAAACTACCAGAAATAACGATTCCTAGTATACACATAGCTTATCATCTGATACGGAGAAGAATTGTATTTGTTAATGAAGTGTATAATCTCGGGATTCGGTTTCCTCGTGATCATATTATTAATCTTGGAGTTTGGTACCAAAACCCGAAATTTTTTTTTGACTTAAAAGATGTTGACTTTATTATCTTTAAAATTGCGATTGGTAGTTGTCTAGAGAAAATACAGCATTTGAAAATGGATGTACATCCTGAAGAATTTTATAGAAATGTTGTCCAGTATCGTAATTTTGTTGATATTGTTTCAACCTACAGCTGTTTGATAGAAGAAAATTGGGATCTGTTCCAGAATGACTTTAGTGATAATATGGATTCTCTGAGGTAAATCTAATGATATCTTTGTTTATTTTATG
Source organism: Aphrocallistes beatrix (assembly GCA_963281255.1). Lineage (NCBI taxonomy): Eukaryota > Metazoa > Porifera > Hexactinellida > Sceptrulophora > Aphrocallistidae > Aphrocallistes > Aphrocallistes beatrix. Next base: position 8,365,991 of record OY725488.1, read on the forward strand.
CATTTATATCCTTTACCCTGGGATGTGTTTGTAAATTTTAGACGTAAATTAAAACGCTAGGGGTTTTTGTTTTTTGTTTGTTCGAATTGATTGAAAAACTGACTCTCTCTTTGGAGGATATGAAAATTATCATATAAGTGTTAGATAAACTAGTCTACGAAATATTTGAAAATATTCAAGGACAATGTAGGCAATGTAATCTGAACCTATACTCTTGCAGAAAGCACTAAGGATGTCATCTCGTTTAAAGGTAAAGTTAGGTGCTTTCTTTTTTGCCTACTGATAGCCGAGTTTTTCTCTGTAAAACGCGCTATCATATGCACACACATGCTCATGCACCCCACTCTGCAAATATCAGTAGGTTTAGCACCTCACCAATATTGTAAATCCCTCGACAACATGGATTCGGGGATATATAAATCTATGAACTTTACTTTACTTTATCTGTACAGTGCAGTAAATGTCCTAAAATCAGCAAATTTGGAAATTTGATAGTACCATGGTTTGGTGATGTTTTGCTGGATGGCTTAGAGCATACAATTACAATAGATACAGAAAGTAAACCAATTTGAAAAATATTTTAGTGACTAGTTTTCAAACGGTTGATCTAGGGTTTTTACTGGTTTAGATCCTGAATATTGTTTTTCGAAATCGTATCAATAGTTTATTTGTTTTTCGTTCTCAGTGATTTGATAAAGTTAAAGAATCCCCTCACAAGCGGAATAAAAGTGTGCTTCCAACTTATTGTGAAAAATACACGTGAAATATTATGCTATTTAGTCACTGTACCCCATTTTAGATTTTTGTTGACTCATCATGGTGACGTTCGCATAATATTGTAAAAACATTCCTACTAAATATTTCATGAAACATATGTTCACTTGTATCTCATTATATTCTCGAGATATGATTCTTATTAGAAAATAATGACTTAGATTTTCTCTTATTTTCTGCTAAGTCATCATAATATTATCATGACGAATTCAACATATATTTTAGAAAGATCAATACTAATCATTTTATTAACTACACGTTTTAAATGAAATCTAGCACCCTTCTTGCATAGAAATGAGCTGAACTCATTACGCAAAGACATTTCTTATAAAAATGTAAACAAAGTTTTTGCATAATAGTAATTGTAATTGCAATTGAAATTCTAAGGACACCATAATTGTGATTGAATTGAAAAACTTCTTTATGGAGGCATTATTCTAGGCCAACTATTTTTCGAGTATTTACGATATTTCAATATTATATAATGTATTAACATATTTACCCTTCACATCCCTCTAATTATTTACTGAATACGATGTTCTAGTATCGATTGACATTTTAGGTATTTGTACTTTTACATTTTTTAATTTCTTATTTAATCGTATGCCTTTATTTTTTATTGTTTAGGTCAAAATGGGAAGGTACTAAATGCCTGGAAATATTTTTCACTCACTTTTTTAGCGAAAAATTGTTTGAAGAAGAAATCAGTTTGAAGCTGAAATCAACAATAATCTTGCAAAAAGCGCTTAACAGAATTTATAATGTAATTACTTGTAAATACTATATTTTAACTCAATTAATGTTGAACTTCATATATAGAACATTTTTAGGATATATCTTTGTGTATATATATATACAAGCGCGCTTCGCTTGCTTGCGCTGCGCGGCTGGCGGACACTTTGTGTTCGCCGGAGCCGCCCTTCGGGCGCCTGTGGTCACCATTGATTAATTATATGTGAGACAACATCTCTAAATACGTCTGTCCTACAGTTTTAATCGATATTGCACGAAAAATCACCAAATTTATCAATTTTTAAAATTTTTGATGAGTAATGATGACGTCATAACAAAGTGATGAGTCTTTATTTTTTGATGATAGTTGCATCATATGTGAGGTATGTTAGTATACATATTTTATTAAAATTTCAGCCTTCTATCTCCTATAATGGCTGAGTTATGCTCGAATAACTGTATTGCTTAACATTTAAAAAATGTGACAATGACGTCATAATTCCATGATGAGTCGCCATTTTGCTCTGAACTCAGAAATTAGAGCCATAGCCAAAAGACTCCCACATGCCAAACATCAGCTTTCTACGCCTGGCAGTGTCTCCAATCAATTCGTTACATATATATCTTATATATTAAAACTCCAGGATTTTTTTTTTTTTTTTGTTTTGTTTGTTTGTTTGTTTGTCCGAATTGATTGAAGAATTGGCAAGTCGTAGAGATACGAAAATTGGCATGTAGGTGTCAAATGGTGAATCTAGGATTAAGTTCGAAGATCTAAGCGAAATGTTCACACCTCGCCGAGATAGGTGACAAAATGTGCTGACCAATTAAATTCGATTATTTTATAATGCAAATACATTGGAACAAAATAGTAGTGACTTATGCATACAATCAAAAGAACTAATTGTGATTGAAATTCATTGGTTTATGTGAACCAATCAATTATCAGCCTTTTATAATGCCATTCACACGGTTCTATTTCATATAAATGATTGAATATTGCTATTTTGAGTCTATAATTTGATTGTTAACAACAATTAAAGTGTGTTATACGCTACGATCAATCAATTCGATCATAAAATAACTTTTAACGACATGGACTGGAATTGATTATTCAAGTATAATAATCTTTAGCAATGTGAACTTTGTGTATTCAAATTGAGCTTACATTCAGATTAGTTGACTTAATACGAAGTAAATTATATTTATCACGAAACATTTTCTGCTACAGTTCTGATTTCATCAACGTAGACAAATGACAATTCAGCGTACTAAGTATAAAACAAGAAAGCGACGTATTCTTTCTCTAATATCCGCAAGCGCCCACTGGGTAAATCTGCGGACACGCAGTGTCCGCAAGCCGCGCAGCGCAAGCAAGCGAAGCGCGCTTGTCTTATATTAAAATGCTAGGATTTTTGTTTGTTTGTTTGTTTGTTTGTCCGAATTGATTGAAGAATTGGCAAGTCGTAGAAATACGAAAATTGGCATGTAGGTGTCAAATGATGAATCTAGGATTAAGTTCGCAAATCTAAGCGAAATTTCCACACCTCTGCAAAAAAAATGGAAACAATTTTTCACACCTTTTCTATACAAAACATATGACTACACTATCACAATAGAAATCATTGTACAAGTACGACACTACAATAAATAGATCGTCATTGTTATTAATACTTCAAAGCCACAACTTATGTTTGATATCTTAAATGTATTATAGTGTGATGGCAATAAAAAAGATTATGTGCATATTTTCACACTTTTATATACATATTTTCACACCATTTGATGAATTTTGAAAATAATGCTAGAGACTAGCTTCCAACGGGTGACATGGGGTTTTCAGGGGTGTAGATTTCGAATATCATATTTTCAGATTTATATGATAAATTATTTGTTTACTTTTGTTTGCAATAGATACATAAAGTAAACAAATCTCAAAAATATGCTGGAAACTTGCTTTCAACGGTTGACATGGGGTTTTCAGGGGTGTAGATTTCGAATATCATATTTTCGAGTAAATTTGACGATCAATTTGTTTACTTTTTTAAAAATAGATACATAAAGTAACAAATCTCAAAAATATGGTATAAACTTGCTTTCAATGGTTGACATGGGGTTTTCAGGGGTGTTGATTTCGAATATCACATTTTCGAGTAAAATTGATGATCAATTTGTTTACCTTTGTTTACAATAGATACACAAAGTAAACATATTACAAAAATGGGTTAGAGACTAGCTTCCAATGGTTGACATGGGATTTATAGTGCTCTAGATTTCGAATATTATATTTTCGGATCCATATGAGAAATTATTCGTTGACCTTTGTTTACGATATTTATATAAAGGAAAAATTCCCAAAATATGCTAGATTGAGTAACTCCAGGCGCCCGCAGGGCGACTCTGCGGACACGCAGTGTCCGCAAGCCGCCCAGCGCAAGCAAGCGAAGCGTGCTTGTATATATATATATATATGTTAGGACAAATTTGCGAAATCAAAAATTATGCATAATTGTCGACAAATATGTAAAATCGTTCATCTAATATGACAATTATGAATAATTGTTGTGAAATGAACAGTTTTACATAATTGTTTAAAATGAAAGCAACAATTATGCAAAATTGTTAATGGTGCTGTCACGAAAATTTTGATCCAGGGGACCAATTTTTTTCATGGAAAATTGGTCCTATGCTGAATGTTTTGATCCTGCATGGACAAATATTCCATGGAATATTGGTCCGGGGACCATTTTTTTCACAGTTAACCCGATTTCTCCAATTGAGGATGTATGCATTGTATAAAAAAATTAGATAAGCTAAACATGTAGTATATCTAATTAGATGATGGTCAATGAGAAACTCAGAATACACATTCTGTTGATTTTCGATATTACTGGTAACATCTTCACCCAGGAGTTTTGGGTCTAAATGAATTTTAACCCTAGCATTTAGACCTGAATCTTCCTATAAGGATTTATAAAATAATTTGAAGAACTTGGTTGGTAGAACAGTTTTCACTCATTTTGTGGAATATATTCGACGAACACACACACTGTCCTAGAACTAATAATAAACTAGAGGGATGGCATAATAAATTAAAAAGAATGGCTCGAAAAGTGCAGTAAATATCTACGAAATTGTAAAAATATGCATAATTGTCGCATTAGATGAACAATTTTGCATAATTGTTGTGAAATGAACAATTATGCATAATTGTCGTATTAAATGAACAATTATGCATAATTATTGATTTTGCAAATTTGTCCTAATATATATATATACATTAATCGAGTTTTAATAGTAAGGATATATATATATATTTATTTATTTATTTCAGATAGTAACTCAGGAAAATGTGAATTTCAAATCTTTATTAACAGTCGAATCTATCTTAGACGCACTGAAAATATTCACGTGAGTAATTTTTCGATGTATGTAATACATATTTGCATTCTGACAAAAGCATTGGTATAATTTATTACAAGCGCACACTTGTGTAGTCTGGCTAGCGAAGATCTTCGTGGGTGTCTGGGAATATCGACGAATTCAGAAGCCCCTACGAGTGCCAAATATTGATTATGTTCACTGCCATATTTCAAATTTTCATATTTTGTGAATCTATTGTAAATATAAACCCTGGCTATGCCCCCAGCGGCGCAACATAAAATGTCATGTTACTAATGCAGAAGCATACTTCCATTCATAGGTGTAACTAAAGGGTTGCTAGATGTTGCTGGCAACCCCAAACGAGAAGTGCTAGTTATGCCTTAGCTTCCATTCCGCATATGTTCCTATGGCGTGTTTTATTTAAAATATTTTATCCATGCTGCAAAAAATAAGGGTGCGCCATTGTCCTAGTGTGTAGAACGTCTATGCTTAAATAGTACAATAACATGTTGGCTACTATTGGTGGACTGATACATATATATTTTCTCTATTCATTTTGTATTCTTAGATCGGTTAAAACAGAAGATATCATCCACGTGTGTAATCTTAAAAATCAGAGTAAAAAACTGTCTTTTATCCTCTTCGAAACTTGCAGGTGCGTATTTGCTAGATTTCTAGAGAACTCGTTATTTCATTACTTCCAATCTGTTAATTCGTAATGTTGCAAAAATTTGTAGTTGCCAGCTTAAGATGTTGGATTTCTTCCAAGATCTTTCTTCCCGGTTCTTCTTGCAGATGCTTTTGAATATCACTTTTATAAAAGGACTTACCTCAATTCGAGAAGATCTCAGAAATTTTCTGATTGAATTTTTGATTAAAAATCAAATTCCAAAAAAACAGGGGACAGATACACTAGCCCCTCTTTATCTATTCAAAGACAAAGAAATGAATCCTTCTCCAGCTCTTCGTTGTATTCTTTTAGAAGTTCTATTGAGAGACAGGTAGGAATCCTTATCAATTCAGATATTTTATTTTCTTCTTTAGGGAAGATAGAACTGTAGTTTTAGAGATCTACTTTTAAAATCTAATTACTCTTCTGTGGCGGACAAATCGATCAAACCAATCAGGGCATGGTCTGACTCTGACCACTTTTATAATACTCTCTTCATATCTATATTTCATCTGAATTCATGTGAATGAACTAAATTTTTATAATTTTAGAAATGAATCAATCCAGAATCAAATAAGAGAAAACTTAAACGCGAACTGCTTGATGTTGGGACAAGAAGAGCGCACTTATGGAGACAATCTGGCATGGATATATCTTCAAAGTTTAGAGGTAATATCTTTATATTATAACACTATTATTTCTGTTTTGAGTTGGAAATGTCATGTTAAATATCAAATGGTGAGTCTAGAAAATGTTTAAATTTCTTTGAAAATCCCTATGCATTCCTAAGGCTCGCAAGTCGCAACACAAACTAGCGAAGCGTACTATATTCGCCTAGATTTACCAGGAAATTTTGCGTAATTTCCGGATTAAGCCATTATCCTTGGGCAAGCCATAAAATTGGTGTCCAGATATTATAAATAGCAAATCCCAGTTTAAGTTAATAATATACAGTGTTCTGTAGCATTTATGAATCGCAAGGCCAAATTTCTACAACCGAAATCTGTGCCTGCCACAAAAATAGGGCATAATTTTAATAAATCAATAACTAATTTGTAGCTTTACAACTTATTGGGTATAAATATTATGATTTTAAAATGCCTGATAGCTCTAGTCTATATTGTAGAAACTACATACAAGAAATTAACTAGGATACTCGTCTACTTAGAGTCAAACAAAATATTCTATATCTGTTACAGTTAAAACGTCGAATCAGTTATTTATTAAATACTCGAAAATGTCAAAAGGGGAGCTACGATTACGAAACACCGATGAAATAGAATCGTCAAAGGATGCCTACACCCAAGCGTTTTCCTAACGAATTGATAAGATTAGACATAATTTACATAAATATGCAAAATTGCGACTGTGCATTCTATTATTTGATTACTCATATTCACATATTATTTGCAGCATATATTGTATACACAAGTTTATAATTATATACCTTTGTATATATCACAGGATTCGTATCATCAAAACCTTTCAAAAAACAAAGAGAATATTAGTAACGCTTTATCGAAATTTGACACTTTACTCTGTCCCATCTCGTCCTCGAAAGCTTTCACTTATGAAATCATCGAATCAGTAGCTGCAATACGCTTTGCTATACACTGGATTGTAAAATGGAAGACTGCCTTCCATTTACGAAGAAAGTACCTTAGGAGTCAGAAAGGAGGTTTTGTGTCAGAGAACATTTCTCAGAATCAAGACATTCCAGTAAATAACGAAGAATTGAAGCAATTGATAATAGATCTCGAAAGATTTGTGAAGGAAGATCCAAATATCCAACTATTCTTATCAAAGACGTTTTACTTTCATGTTGGTTATGGTGAAATGTTAAAATACAAGAAACATGATGATATGAAGTGTTTTTTTCCAAAAAATTACGGAGCAATCCAAGAATCAAAGGTTAGTAAATTTATAAATCCAGTGGCGGGGCTAGTGCACCGTCACTGATGGGACTAAGTCCGGCTAAATTGTATATGACGGTGGTGGCGCAACACTGCAATTAGGCATTGCAACTTGTTGATCATTCAAATACTTGTATTAGATAATAATTTACCTTTTTTCCCCGAATAAATACTGGGGGCTTGAAGCTCCGAAGGTTTCAATAGTATGAAAAAAGCGACGGAGCATGAATAAGCGGAGGTTTGAATAAGCACCGGAGCTAATGTCCATGATCTTTCCATGATCTTAATCCATGAACTTAATGTCCATGATCTACCTAAGTGTATTTTCATTTTAGAAGTGGTATCTTGATCTATTCTATGGCATTGATGCTACATACATGACAATAAAGGATTTACTCAGAACAAGCTCTACTAAAACCCTGAATCGATCAACTCAGAAGGAGGTTACTTTTTAAAACTTGTATTTTCTATGCTTTATATTAGTTTTTTATCTACCAACACGCTATGCGCACTTGCGCTGCGAGACTGGCAAACACTTCGTATCCGCATGAGGTGCCGGCGCTTATTAATATTGCTTTTTTTCACTAATACATGCACAAGTTAAAATCACAATGAATGAAAGGTAATTGTGAAATCATAGTCATTATGAGTAAGCATTTCTACTGACTTGAATTATAAACTTTAGTGGAATAACAAAAATGTCAGTCGATAGACCGATAATGCAGCTCCATTAAGTGATTCATACACGTAGGACACGAAATGTAAATATTCTAAAAACCTTAAATATTTATTTTGAGCTTTCTAAATGATATTTGAAAGCTGTGAACATTTTGAAGAATTGCAACCCAGGTTCAAATCTCCGCCATATAAGGAATAATATATGGCCAAATTTGGTATTTGGCCATTTTGGTGCAATTTGGTCCAATAGAATTTCCAGGAGCGAGCCTATGGAGGTACGGACGTTACACGCCGATCATGACAAAAGTAAATATTTATGGTGGGTAGGGCCAAAAAACTGATCCAAAAGGTTCTCAAAATTCTGATCTAAAATAATATATTCTACAAATTTAGAGTGTTCGAGGAAAATGTGTGAACTAATTTTTCCATTTGAAGACTCTGGAAAGATAATTTGAAAAGCAGTTAGACTCAAAAAATCTCTTAAAATCATTGGAAATATTCGAATTACAATCTCTATAATAACCAAAATAACCAGAGACCATAATAACCAAGACTGTTCAAGTTTTAGAAATTTTATATCCAATAGAGTAACAGAACTTCTTTGTCACCCTCTAGTGTCAAATGAATATATTTGAAATTAAGATTGTGAAAAAATACATTATAGAAAATCTGTAACTGCAGAAAACGTTAATATTTTCGCATGTACCTTATGTAACCAAAATTTGATGATTTTGCCATCATGAATTCCGTGTTTAACATCTTATCTGAATCTTCAAAGATATCCCATTTTGTAATTTGGTTTCGGATCAAAAATCTTATAGTAACTTCGTCTGCCCATGAAGAATATACACCTATCTAAATTTCATTAATTAAATTTCATTCTCGCAATTGGTATTCCCGAAAAATCAATTATGGAGAAAACATATCATAGGGAGGCACTCAATTCAGAAGTTGGCTGCTATACATAGTATAGTCGGCAAACTAAAAATTAAGGCGTGTAAACAAAAATATTAATTTTACAACCCCGCTATACACAGTTTATTAAATATCTCAGCTTCGGGTCCTCGAAAACAAACAAATTATTAGCACCAGTTGGATATTCTTTGCTGTTTGAACAATTTGTAATTAAGGAGAGTAATTTGCTGTTAATGTTGTTTGGCTGGCTGCATATGTTTTTTCTGGCGGGCCGGAGCCGGAGACCCCTGCAATATACGAAATAACTTTCAATGTTCATTATAATGCCTACATAGTATATAATCCATCCCTCTTCCATGATCATGAAATATTTCAACACTTTACTTAGTTTTCACACCTCTCTCTTCCCGGTTGAGCGTGACAGCATTACCTTTTGTTTAAGTTGACTATTTGACGAATCCATTCCATCTACTCCTTAATCAAAAAGCGAGTTCTCATTTCTCAACTACTAATATAGGGTATTTCAATATGTAGATCCCGAATTTCACGTTTAGAATGCTCTAAAATGAATATTTCCCAATGCATTCAAATATTCACATTTCATGTTCCTTCGAGTCACTTCCTGGAGCTGCACTATCGGTCTGTCGATCGACATTTTTTTCCTTGTATTTTCAATCCATATTTCATTTCTTAATTTATTTTCAATTCCTAAATATATTTTATTCTCACATTTTGTTTTATTTTTCTTTCTTCATAAAGCAGCGATTAAGCTAATCGGGCTAACGAAAGCATGCAAATAAACTTGAACCTAATGTCGATTTTGAAATTTGGACTATCTGAGAATGGAGTTGCCATTATTTGCCGCACAAATAATTTCAGTTCTGTTGTATCTCGATAACCTGTGGTCAATCCATATTTATGTATGTTCCACATCGCTTGTGTAGAGTACGATAGAACCACATTATGATATATTAATATTTTATTAACAACTATTTGTGAATGGTATTCTTGAAAGAATTCAAATTTGGGCTGACGACAACATCCAAATTAATTTGGACTAGTGCCGATTTTGAAATTTGGACTAATGCCAACATGTCGAATTTGGACAAATGCATGCGCCTCTCTAGCACACACATCGAGTTTTATATCTAAGATCTGCAATTTTATAGATGGGTGTGAAGAGGTTCCAACAGAACATCATATTCGCTATCTTTAGTGAGTTTGTGCCTTATCACCTGGAATCTTCAATTCGAGAACTAACTTCAGAGAAAGTAAGGATATAATTAGAGAACTAGATAAATCTATTCTAGTAAATTAACTCTCTTTCTTACGTTAAATTGTTTTTTGGATAAACGAAGTTTTGTAGTTTGTGGTTCAAACGAGACTATGGAACGTGTTTGACAATAGAGGCATTCCATATCATTTCACCCACCCTAAATATTATTTCCTCCGAATCGTTCACAAATTTCAACATTGAAATTTTTGGCGCTGAAACCCTTCTGGAAGCCAAATTATAGCACGTACAAAATTCGACTTTTGAGTGTCGGACTCATTTGGTCCCAATCGACTTTCCACTTAAATTTCAAAACTATTGTCTCGTAGTAAAGTATTTTAATGATATTTATAACTTTCTAGGTATAATTTACCTCGTAGAATTCAAATTCGGCACTAAAAAATACCCCAAAGTGGCAAATTACTGGTCAATTTTTGCTTTTAATGTAAAAATCCGACATTTTCATCCTAAATCTTCTTCAGGTCGAAAAAAAATCTTTCAAAAAAGTTTTGTCTGATACTTACAGAAAACCTAGCAAATAGATTGTTATTTAATCCTTACTATTAAAACTCGATTGTTATTTGTGTATATATATATATATCTGTAACGAATTGATTGAAGAAACTGCCGGGCTCAGAAAGCTGATTTTTGGCATGTGGGAGTCTTTTGGCTATGGCTCCAGTAAGTTCTGAGTTCAGAGCAAAATGTCGACTCATCATGGAATTATGACGTCATTGTCACATTTTTAAAAGTTAAGCAACACAGTTATTCGAGCATAACTCAGCCATTATAGGAGATAGAAGGCTGAAATTTTAATAGAATCTGTACACTAACATGTCTCACATATGATGCAACTATCATCAAAAAATGATGACTCATCACTTTGTTATGACGTCATCATTACGCATCAAAAAATTTTAAATTCACAAATTTGGTGATTTTTCGAGTGATATCGATTAGCACAGTAGGACAGACATATTTAGAGATGTTATCTCCCTTATAATTAACCAATGTGACTCCAGGCGACCGAAGGGAGCCTCCGGCGGACACAAAGTGTCCGCCAGCCGCGCAGCGCAAGCAAGCGCGAAGCGCGCTTGTATATATTAAAACTAGAGAGGTATTTTTTCTTATTTACAAAATACATTACCATTCGTAAGTTATGCTAATGAATTGGAAAAATGCTGATAAGTTGTTTGTTAGCCGCAAGAATTATGATAGAATTGATTTTTATTTACTTTTAAATCACTTTTTAAAGTTTTTAAATCATTATCCTTCATTCTATTCCAAAATATGCGAATAAATTGAAATTACAAAAATCGATGGTATTATTAATTACTTTGTCTCTATCCTACATTTTCATCAGTGATATTGTATACAGCATGGCAACACAAAAAGAACAATTGGTATGCACTCCAGGTAAGATGAATTAGAAACCACAAATAATTGTGTCCTCACCCCTGAAATATAATATTATTCTACACAAGTAAGTGTGTTGTGAAGATTCATAATTAGTTAAATACATTCAGATCACCATGGTAACATAAAATACGATAGTTATTTATATCCTATTTTCGAAGACTCAGCTAACTCCAGTATATGGGGATTTGATTAATTTCACAGCAACATGAAGGTTTGATCAACAACAATCGTATTACAACAAAGATTTTAATTCTCCACCACACCGAAAGGGGAAATCAACTCATTTATTTAGTTGTTCGAACAAAACCTCAGGTGAGTTTTTAGAACCCTGTTAAATACACGGTTCAAAAATGGGTTCACACAATTGATAATTATCCTTACTATTAAAACTCGATTAATATATGTAATATACATAGGGCATTCCAAAAGTTCTCGTCCCAAATCTGTATTTCAAATGAGAGTGAAAATAGGATATTTTCAATTTGTCCATTGTATTCCTTAGGGGATCAGCTTCCAATTTATATATTGGTTTATATTAAAAGGACAATTATTGTGGTTCCTATATTAGATTTTTGTGCATCGATTTAGGGCACTGCCTTTGAACGTGATTTTGGGGTTCCCTTTGATATATTTCAGTTCTGAGCAGATTTAGATTTAAACTGATCCCGCCATCCAATTCTACGCATCAACTAACATATAGATTGAATTCTCTGAAGTATTATAGTTTGAGGCTGAGGGAATAATTGTGTTTTGAAGTGGTTTACTACCATTTTTGTCCCACTTTTTGAGTGGCGAAAATTGACAAAAAATCCACTAAAAGTGGCATGATATTTTTTCAACACGAGCAATACTATTGAACACCTCCCGATTACTTTTTCACATTGGTTCTTAATTATTTCACCTTTTAATGACCTTATTCTACGATTTTCTACTTAAAAACTTTTATTCTCCAAATTTAGTTTTAAGCCATTTTCAATGGGAAGATTCCAACTTTTCGACACTACCCTAAACCGATGCATAAAAATCTAATATAGGAACCACAATAATTGTCCTCTTAAAATAAACCAATATACAAATTGGAAGCTGATCCCTTAAGTTAACCCTGCAATGCCTTTGGGGTCAAAGGTATAAATAGAAAGACCCCATTTTCATTTTCACTTTCAGTTCACTTTCAATTTACTTTCACTTTCGCTATGGGCATGCAAGTGTTAAGGAAAACAATAGACAAATCGAAAATATCCTATTTTCACTCTCATTTGAGATACAGATTTGGGACGAGAACTTTTGGAATGCCCTATATATATATATATCTGTAACGAATTGATTGAAGAAACTGCCGGTCATAGAAAGCTAATTTTTGGCATGTGGGAGTCTTTTGGCTATGGCTCCAGTAAGTTCTGAGGTCAGAGCAAAATGTCGACTCATCATGGAATTATGACGTCATTGTCACATTTTTAAAAGTTAAGCAACAAAGTTATTCGAGCATAACAGCCATTATAGGAGATAGAAGGCTGAAATTTTAATAGACTATGTATATATTATACCTCACATATGATGCAACTATCATCAAAAAATGATGACTCATCACTTTGTTATGACGTCATCATTACGCATCAAAAATTTTAAAATTGACAAATTTGGTGATTTTCCGAGTGATATCGATTATCACAGTAGGACAGACATATTTAGAGATGCTATCTCACTTATATTTAACCAATGTGAACCCAGGCGACCGAAGGGAGCATCCGGTGGACACTTTGTGTCCGCCAGCCGCGGCAGCGCAAGCAAGCGAAGCGCGCTTGTATCTTAGTAAGTATTGATCACTGTTGTTTTTTCATTCATCAGGTCATCTTGACTTAAATTTTTGGATAATTAAATTATATCTGCTGTAGGAAGTATATATTGACGGCTAGATGCTGAGGTTGTTAATGGTGCATTTATCTTGCACAGAATATTAGTGATTGGGATCAAACATACATCCTCCCTGCTAGGCCACTTAAATGTTCTCGTTCGAGGGTTAAAATGCATTAGTTTTATTTCTGTGTCCCCTTCTTCATCAAACACCTGCTCAATAATGTCAAACCACCAATTGTTGTCATAGACACAAGCCACATAATTTCCAATTGAGGCTAAGGGAAACTCTTGCGCCTCTTTTTCAAAATCGAATCTGAGTGAAAAATTTTCTTGATCACTTGTTCGCATAATATCGAGCACAGACGAATTCAATGGTCTGAATCGGTGAAAACTTCTTGTTCCTGGGATTGTCTTGGCACTCGCAAATCTAGCTTGTAGAAACTTTCGTTCCGTATCCACGTCGCTTTTGGACATATAAAATAAGGTTATGTCCCTACTATGTACTTACAGAAATTAAACATTCCTTCAGGAGTTATAATTTGGTTATTATGCGTTCTCTTCAGACTTTCGATTGCTGTAATACGTTTAACAGTTCCTCCTATGCCATCACAAGGAGACTTCCCATGTGCAGTAGCAAAAAAATTCCACTTGGCATCCAATCCAAAGTCGTCCTTATGTTTACACAAATTAATGAAATTGTACTTATTTTTGTACTGAGCTGCACATCCGTCTGAAAAATATTCAATTTTACTGATCTTGGGAATATACTTTTTGACGTAGCTGAGGAGCATTTTTTGAATTAAATAAACCATTGAAGTATCGTGGTGCATATCATCAGAAATAAAGCAGAATTATTGGTGCTTCAACAGATTGTGAACTTTGAAATAAATTACAATTGGGTGAAGGTTGCTTGCTGCTTGGACCAGTGATAGCTTTGGATTTCATCTTGTATAACGAAGGTAAAGTTTTCGGCGAAGTCACCAAGACAAATGAGTGAATTTTCATCAAGATTTTCCATACGCATTTTAAGATATTTCGATTGTGCTTTTGCAGTATAGGAGTGTGTTGTGAGGGTGTCAATTGAACTGACAATCATATCTATTAAGTGATGGAGAGAAGTTGAGTCAGATATGAGTGTAGTTCGATCTGTACCATTCCATTGTTGATAGACAATATCAGAATCAGCCTGAGTTTCGAGAGAATCGCAAAGATGATCTCTAAGTTTGTCAATCCCAGGACACTTCTCACACCTGAAAATTATATATTTGTATACATACGATTTTCCCCATATTTTCTGCATAATTCCAAAAGTAATATGATTAAATTTAATCATTACAGAAAGTTTATTAACACTACCTGTGTATCATGCAATCTCTGTTTTCTTGTGCACACACAGCGTAATTCATCAAGTCTGAGTAATTTTCTTTAGTTTGGATTGCATCAACTAACAACTTTACATTTTGATGAATGGCACAAACACATACTGAATGAGTCCCACTTGCACCTGGTAAAATGCACCATTTAGGGCGTAGAGAGCAAAATTTAGAGAATCCGATTTTAACCTAAAAAGACTTGAAATGACTACAGAGATTTTATATTTTAGAATCTTGTAATTAAATAATATAATATAACGTATGTATGATGTTAAATACAGTCGACTCGATAATGCGAACTTTACAAGGCAAAGGCAAACTAATTACCTCAGGCTGTTTCTGAAACTTCTGCAAAAACTGTTGGTATAGTTCTTTTAAGCTAAGTAGCATTAGACGTTTTTGTTTATACTGCTTTCTCCCGACACTGACAACATCCTTTTGACCAAAATGT
This sequence comes from Aphrocallistes beatrix, assembly GCA_963281255.1. Taxonomy (NCBI): domain Eukaryota; kingdom Metazoa; phylum Porifera; class Hexactinellida; order Sceptrulophora; family Aphrocallistidae; genus Aphrocallistes; species Aphrocallistes beatrix. The sequence goes on from OY725488.1 coordinate 8,381,427, forward strand.
AGTAAAAAATTGGTTAAGTAAATAATATAACGAGATATGTTGAATTACTAATTGTACAGTCACACCCCACATAAATGCATGAACATGAGAATATGCTAATTTGTAAGGCGCCTAAAACACTCTCTACGCCCCTTCACGTGCCAATACAAAAATTCAAGGGAACTCTCCACGAGTTGCAAATAAGTTTTTTAGACAAAAACAAATAAACAGTAAATACTGCTACTAACCAGGCATCTCACGCGAATATTCATCATCCTCAATAAAATACGCGTAGAGTGATGTCTTTGATTTCCTTAGATAGTGCTTTTCCCTTCTTGGGTTGTGGAAATGATAGAATGCCTTTTTCGTGAAATAGCATCTTAGCTTGTTTTACCTGATATTCTGTTACCTATACGAAAATAAATAATGTTAGGGACTCGACACAATCGCACAACTAAACAAGGCACTTATACCGTCTATAAAATGCCATAATGACTAAATTCATTTTTTCTAGCCTGCGTTTTAATAGCTCTCTAAAATAGTATTTTCATATTCGGAAAAAACTCTGCACACTCAGGGAACAAATAATTTTGCTCCTTATTACACAAATGCATTTCAAATATAGCTATCCAAAAGGACAATATTTGTTTGATGAAAGTCTATCTTTAGGTTTAGAAATACGTACGATAATTTAGAATTTATTAAATGTTTACTCTATCAAACAATTACCTCGAAATATTCTTGAATTTTTGGACCAGTTGCTTGGCGGGAGAGTTAACAAATGAATTATAGTTCTTTTATCTTCTGATTCGTGTATTTTAGCTTTAACCATTGCCATTAAGCTATCAAAGTTGGCTGCTTTTTCAATAATGTCACTATCCGGAAATGAAGGGTCATATAGTTTAAAATTTGTGTCTCTACCAGTATGTTCGATGTTTGAATCTTCTCTAAAATTGAAAATACATACCATTATAAACTCAAAAAATAGATTCCATTATAAACTCATTTACAACTCATCTAAAAACTTTTATCCTTAAATACCTTGGTGATTTAGATACAAGTGCTGAATCAAATAGTTCCAGCTCGAGAGGTGCATTGGATGTTGCTAGGTGTACTTGTTTAGTGAACTTTTTTTCGATACGTTTAAGTTCAATATCTGGGGAATCGAACCCCGGGCCTGTATATTTTGTTTCTTCCTCTTCAACTTTGTCCTCGTCAAAATTCCGCAACGTTTCAAACATTTGAATCTTGCACCGGACGCACAATCTTTTTCCAGGGATCACGGTAACATTCAGAGTTTCGCTCAACTTTAGAAATTCGCCTAATCGTATTTCTCTTCCTTGCCCTAAACATTTATAGTTACAGGTTAGTCACGATTTCCAACTTTTAATTAAGCAGCCTATTAAAACGAATTAGAGGAATATCTATGAATACAAATTTTGTTGAGACACTGCTTACCTTTGGATAAATAGAAGACTTTTATGTGGAATCCGAAAGGATTTGCGCAGGATCTTTGCAACTGCACATAAGAAGTTAAATACATAGCGAAGTGATGGCCACAAATATTATCAAGGGTGGTTAACTTTAAGCTTGTGCGTAGCACAATTAGCTGTTGATCGTTTTGATCGAGGTCACCAAACATCATGAGCTTATCTTGTTTGATATAATAGGATTTTAAATGGCAAGGAGTTTCCAGAAGGATGCCAACTGTGCAATTTGGGAGTAGAGACTCAATAGAGAATGAAGCCATCTTATAATAATAGTTGATTGAAGTTAGAGCAACGATTGATATGAAATAGAATTAATTGTTTTACAGGTCTATTATATTATATTATATATAGTAATATGTTGCTGAGTCTTCGAAAATAGGATATAAATAACTATCGTATTTTATGTTACCATGGTGATCTGAATGTATTTAACTAATTATGAATCTTCACAACACACTTACTTGTGTAGAATAATATTATATTTCAGGGGTGAGTACACAATTATTTGTGGTTTCTAATTCATCTTACCTGGAGTGCATACCAATTGTTCTTTTTGTGTTGCCATGCTGTATACAATATCACTGATGAAAATGTAGGATAGAGACAAAGTAATTAATCATACCATCGATTTTTGTAATTTCAATTTATTCGCATATTTTGGAATAGAATGAAGGATAATGATTTAAAAACTTTAAAAAGTGATTTAAAAGTAAATAAAAATCAATTCTATCATAATTCTTGCGGCTAACAAACAACTTATCAGCATTTTTCCAATTCATTAGCATAACTTACGAATGGTAATGTATTTTGTAAATAAGAAAAAATACCTCTCCAGTTTTAATATATATTAAATAACAATCTATTTGCTAGGTTTTCTGTAAATATCAGACAAAACTTTTTTGAAAGATTTTTTTCGACCTGAAGAAGATTTAGGATGAAAATGTCGGATTTTTACATTAAAAGCAAAAATTGACCAGTAATTTGCCACTTTGGGGTATTTTTTAGTGCCGAATTTGAATTCTACGAGGTAAATTATACCTAGAAAGTTATAAATATCATTAAAATACTTTACTACGAGACAATAGTTTTGAAATTTAAGTGGAAAGTCGATTGGGACCAAATGAGTCCGACACTCAAAAGTCGAATTTTGTACGTGCTATAATTTGGCTTCCAGAAGGATTTCAGCGCCAAAAATTTCAGGTTATCCTTACCTTATATTGTTGTTTCAATGTTGAAATTTTTGAACGATTCGGAGGAAATAATATTTAGGGTGGGTGAAATGATATGGAATGCCTCAATATGGAAACTATTGCTTTCAGCAGGGGCGCCGAACTTTTCGAAATCTATGAGAAATTTTGGAGTTCTAGGGGGGTGCTCAGCACTAAAATTTGTATTGCATCTATGCATCTCCGAATCCAGGGGGGGGCTCGAGTCCCCCAGCCCCCCAGGGCTCGGCGCCTATGCTTTCGAGTACGATACTCGTATATTTACTAAAATTATTTTTTTAAAAATATTACAGTTCTGAAGCATAAATTACATACCAACTTTGGTTGAAACACTTAGTAGGGCTGTTTGGTTTTTGCAGCATTGTGCATACTGACGGGAGTGGAACACTTCCATTCCATAAGTGCATTTCCCCATTAATACTTTAGATGTTTTTTAGGAAAAGCAATTGAGAGAATGCATCTACAATATTCTGCCTAAAGAACCCATCGACTTACAAACATTAGCTACTGACATCATGGGAAATAAACTCTTCAACTTACCTCAGTTAAGGATATCACGAGACACACATCTAAATACAGTTTTCATAGCAGGTGTATTGTGTCACATCGGTGTTTTTCTGCAGCTGACACGTGGAAACAAATTCTTTAAGCCTCTCACACTAATTCACTTCAATCCAACTGAGCTTCATAATCATTTTTTTCCCGCAATTTCTGAGGAAGAGTATACATCAACCAAGACTAAAACCTTAACAATCAAACATCTTGCTGATCCTTCTGAATCAAATGGAAATGTAATGAACTTTGACTGTCGACTCTAATGACTAATATTCGCATGGGCGTAAATTTTCTCATTTTTCACTGAAAATGATAGGAGCCAAGAACGACGGAATGACGGCGAGGGAGTCTGGGGAGACCAGCTCCCCAGACCTTTTGTTGAACCTTAGACACTCAGACATAGATTTACATCAAGCTTTACGCCTATCAATATACACATGCGTTTTATTTTTGGGATATCTCTGGTCAACGATTATAGCATAAATCAATTTGGACTGCTGATCAGCGGAATAGAAAATAATAATCTGATATTGTCTGTAGAGAACAAGCAAGACCAAGTCTTGCTCAGATGAGTCTACATCAAATGTCAGATCTCAGACCGGATTGGAGGAATCAAAAATGGACAGTTATTCAGCTCCCATACACCCACATGTTCTCGGAGATCCATTTGGTAGATCAACTTCGCTAGCTGGGATTAGGTATGTATGTCTGATATATTGCATGGCAGTGTTGCCAGATATCTCCAGCATCAGAAGGCCAAATTGCTCACTAAAATAGGCCAAATTATTCCGAAATCCTCCAAATTCCCCAAATGTTAAATTATAGTCTTATCAGAATATACAGTGTTGTATCTAGGACTCGGGGTGCTCAGGGGCCAGTGGCGTAACGTAACCAGAATCATTTGCTCTAACCTTATTAAATATTGAATAATTGTAATGAATTTGGGTGTTTACATCTAAATTCCCCCTCCGGATCTCCGGATACCCCACCGCTAAACTATCTAATGATAGTTTAGTTTCGATGATAATCTACACAAATTTTGAGAAATTTCTATCTGAATATACTAAAGTGTTCATTTTCTAGTCATATAACTGTAATGCTTTAGATATTAAGACTAACAATTTGCATAAATCTTATTGCATTGATTTACAAGCAATGTTAAGCAACTCTCTATGAAACAACCCGGATAAAAGTATAAAATAAGACGAAAGAATGGAGTTCAAGTTTCTGAAGGCGAAATGGCAACCCTGTTACATGATGAAAGTGTGTCTTGTATGTTCTTTTAGGAATTTGGCGCCTATATCAGTAGCTCTCATCCGCACGTTAATGCACAGCATATTCATTTGGACTCTACAGTCGAAGCACAAGGAGCATCCTTCTGAAATCATAAAGCTGGTTGAACCTATTTCACCTAGAAACACCTACTTAGAATATTTCTATCTCCACCTAGTCCAGGATATCATAGATATAACCACCATCAGTAACAACACATTTGAAGAAGCTATTCTGCACGTACACTTGCTAATAGATCTGATAATTCATCAGGAATTAGAGCCTAAACACGACGATCCACGTACGTACTATATAATTATCGAATTAAAAAAATGAAATTTATTTACTATTCTTTGACCTATGCTCCATTATATTTATACAAAAACCCCCAACTTTGTATGGCTCCTCAGCCTAAATGAATCAGAAGTGAGCAGCAAATTATTCCATATATTTAAATAATATTTATAAACTCACAAAATTTATTTTCCCACTATTGAATGAAATACGTACTGTCATTAATGAATGAATTTTATATAGTTCGGATCCCCACATATTTATTGACCTCAACTGATCGAGATGAATGGGAATACTTTTTTGAAAATACTTTTAGTAACCAATTTGAAAAATCTAGTGAAATGCTACTTAGAGAAATAATGCTGATTGTTATTTCAAAGTCGGACAACTGTGACATTCCTTTATTGAGGTAAGTCTTATACAATCGCATATATGGTAAATATATCTAGGTATAAAATATGCGACATTCTAAAGAAGTGGGAAATTTTGAAAAATTTTCTACCTCGATTCTTTCAAACATGCACAAATCTGAAACTGTTGAAGATTGAGGATTTGGTCTCATTTGAAGAAATCGATTAAGCAAGATTTTCCACTTCTAAAGAATGACACAAACAGCTCATTTTGGAAATTATTGAAAAATACTCACCAGTTTTTGTACTTTTGGAAGTAAAACTAATTTGAATCTCTTTTTGCCCGAATCCTAGGCTACTAAAGATATCTTTAGTAGGCTATTCCCGAATATGTTATTTTACAATTTAAAAAATAGACATTTTAGTGCTCTAAAGATACATACAGTCAGGTTCGCTTATTATGAACCCGCTTAATATGAACATTCTTTTATTATGAACTAATTCTCTGGTCCCAATTGAACAGGTTCCATAGGATTTGTATTAGGTCCAGTTCGCGTAATATGAAGTCTCTCTATTATGAACATACTTTTTGGTCCCAAAGGTGTTCATAATAAGCGACCCTGACTGTATTTATCTTATTCGTCGAAATCAATTTGGATAGGATATTTTAGTATGAACTATCGATTAAAACCAGGGGCGGTCCCAGGGGGGCATTTGCCCCGAGTTTGATTTTGTGGCCCCGGATTTCATTGAACAGATCTAAGCCAAATCATAGTAAGGACCCGGATTTTTTCTTTTGGCCCCGCCTTGCCCTGGGCTTGGTAAATTCCTGCGACTTCCTCTGATTAAAACCGTTTACCTTTTGTTGCGATTGACAGAAATTTTAAAATTCAAGCATTTATGTCAATATTTTGAATAGAATTGGTACCGAATATATGGCAATTTAAAAGTGTTTTTAATTTATCAAAGATGGAGACTCTTTTTGCGATTAACACTTGTATTCTTAGTTACCAATATGCTGTTTATCTAATTCTGAAATAGCACAGAAAATCAGTCCTACCACACAGTTGCAGTAATACCATACATCAAATAATTTTTTTGAGATATCATAATAATTCCATGGTGGAATGTGTAGTAACCAACATTTTTTCTAATGGCGCCATTTCCTATTGTAGTATAATGATAATAGCAAAGAAATCTTATGTATTTTTTGTAAATCACAATATAGGCTTCAAAGAAAATCTCTAAAGTTTATTTGAGTGAAATATGGTGTGGTTTCTGGAATTCATATACAGTGAACTTTGGATTTAATGACATCGGCTTTAGTGACAGTTCACTAGTAATGACTTTTTTCTCTTGCCTGTACATCCACAAAAGTATTTTGTACACAGCATACTTCGGGTATAAGAGCTGTCAGATAACGACATGTTTTCTATGCCCGCTACCTCCAAATTCCATCGGATATTACGACTTTAGTGTAGTCTGTACTGTGTACTGCAAAAAAGCTTACCGTACATGCCTGCAGCTCCTGGCTAGATTAGTCTAATTAGTCAATAATTAGGTTTTGATCATCTATTTTTTAACCAAGTAAAAATTATCCTGTTTTGAATAAACAGCTGGCTTCTTACCACAATGAAAACAGTCCGTCTGCGAGCTCCTAGACTTCTTGGCAGACCGACTGCAGAGTCTACTGCAGCAGTCCTCAATTACAAACTTCTTCCAGTCTGTTGACAAACAATGAGGTCTATCTATCAGTTTTACTAGTACATTATGTGTATTGGCTTTGTGCTCACAATAATGCTGGACCATATCAAAAATGAATAAATTTAGGGTCCATCAAGGTGTATAATACATATTTGGAGCTACTTCGGATTCAGTTACATATCGGATAGAGTGACCTTTTTGCTCGCCCAAACAAGTGTCGCTAAATCCGAAGTTCACTGTATGCGTAAATATCATGCGATATCAGTCAACCATTCGAACTGTATTGTTATCATAGTTTAATTAATACTATCTTCAACATCACTCTTGTACTTCATTCCCCATTTCCAATCTACAATTTAGACTATTTTCCCTCAAGTTCACATTCACCCCCGTTGAGAACCACTTGTTTAGATTATCTGTGAACGATAGCTTCTCTGATCAGTCTCAAACTATCAACATCCTTACTATTAAAACTCGATTAATGTGTGTGTATATATATCTATATATCTGTAACAAATTGATTGAAGAATCTGCCAGGCGTAGAAAGCTGATTTTTGGCATGTGGGAGTCTTTTGGCTATGGCTCCAGTAAGTTCTGAGGTCAGAGCAAAATGTCGACTCATCATGGAATTATGACGTCATTGTCACATTTTTAAAAGTTAAGCAACACAGTTATTCGTGTATAACTCAGCCATTATAGGAGATAGAAGGCTGAAATTTTAATAGAATCTGTATACTAACACGTCTCACATATGATGCAACTATCATCAAAAATGATGACTCATCACTTTGCTATGACGTCATCATTACTAATCAAAAATTTTAAAAATTGACAAATTTGGTGTTTTTTCGAGTGATATCGATTTTAAAACTAAGATGGACATATTTAGAGATGATATCTCCCTTCTAATTAACCAATGTCACCTCCAGGCGACCGAAGGGAGCCTCCGGCGGACACGAAGTGTCCGCCAGCCGCGCAGCGCAAGCAAGCGAAGCGCGCTTGTTATATCTAATATGACAATTGCATTGATTATTTTAATCGTTTCTCTTCATTTTTGAAACTCTTTAGGAGTTATGTAGCTATATTGTTGATACTGTTACCCTTAAATAATATTAAAATGATTTAGAACTTTCTACGAAGATGAAAGGGAAACAAATCGAAATTCAATGCTGTGGAGACATAGAAGTATCATAGGCTATGAACATCTCTCACAAGTCTTTAATTACCAGAGTTTACATACTAGAGCCAAATATCCACTATTAGAAAAGTTTCTCAAAGAAGAAACTCGCTTATCTGCCACAAAGTACCTGCCTGATCTCGTGAATCTGAGGTTTCAACTCATTCAGAAGAGCATGGAGTATTGCAGCGAGAGGAGAATATCAGAGTTATCTGTTTCTGAATTTATTGAATTTATCAAGAAAAGTATGTGTTATGGTTCTGAACAGTTTTGTTATACGTTTTAAGTTTTAAAGGTTGAGTATCTGGTTGCGTACTTGAAGACTCAAACCGCTAGCTCGGCGCCACTGGTGGGGCACAGCTTATTTGTGGTTGGGCACACATTTCTTGAAAATATTTTTTGATAGCTGTTGTCTTTTTACGGTGGACTTTGGATAGTTTTCGTCTTATAGCAAAAAGGGAATGACAGCTGAAAAACCTTTGACGATTTGTCATTATATGTTCTTATGTTGTTTTGAATTTGAGTGTCCCCCACTGCGGGTGGGACACACTCCAATTCTCCTGGGGCTTGTACCCCATCTGGCCTCACCCTCGAGCTGCTGCTGACTCAAAATGTTGTAATTCTTGTAATTTTAATAACTAGGAATCTTTCTAATGTTAGCTGGAATCTATTTCCTGTGATTTATTGGCAGAAAATATCTTCGCTTCGGTCATTCTGAAATACCAATGAATGCAATATCCTCCATCATTTTGTTATTTTTTAACGTTGGCAAATCTTAGCTTTATGCATGTTGATTATTAGTGCCATTATTAAACATTCTTGTCAAGTATGATTCAATTTTCTTTTTAGTGGAAACTACTCACTCAGCAGATGAATATAAACAAGTCTTCAATACTTTTCAAATGATCTGGAGTGAACTCAACGAGCACAAATCCATCGTTGAATGCAGTAATATGCAGATCGGTGATTTGGTTGGAGTTGGAAATAATGGAGGCCTGCTGACGAAGCTGATCTCTAGCCTGGTTGATATTCACAACGGTTTTATATCTCAATACAATAAGTCGTTTTGTACACCTTCAAGGTAATTATCGTTTTGTGAAATAAACAATATTATTATTATTATTGCATTAGCATAAACAGGCGCCAAAAAATCCGAACACGAAGTGCTGTCGGATTTATAGAATGTAATTTAGTCCTAATTAAGCATATTTATTTAAGTGCTTTGTATTAGCTTCTATGTATTTGCATGATTCTGTTCAAAAAAAAAAAATCCTATTGATCTTTAATAATATAGGCCTACTAAGAGAGTCCACAATATTTCAAGAGTTAATCGTAAATTACATTGTTTATTTGAGAACTCTTAATCTTTCCGGATCAAAATATAGAGATCCGATGTGACCCGATCAAGCAGAGTCAGCTGTATTCAAATTTTTGCCAGTACTTTAAACGCTTAGTAAACATATTTCGTGTTTTTTTTAAATGTGCTAAATGTCGACAACATTAATATATCTGATTAGGTCTAAAAGAAGTGTACCGCTGAGTCTTGTTTCTCCTTCACACATGATCAACTATGAAGATCATCTTGACAGTCTCATATTCTCTAACGCCACTTACTCCTTCCAAATGGGAGAAGGGACACACATCCACTATAACTTCAGTAATATTCAGAAGGACTTTGCCACAAGATTTATGTCCTCTAAACCCACAATAACACTAGAAACATTAGACACAGAGTATCCAGAACAGATTTCTATGGTTGATTATTTCAAAAGACTCAAACTGAAAATTCCTCAAGTCAGTTCAGTTGAATTTACATGTGTATATAAAGTACAGGGTGGCTCATAAGTTCTGTGACAAGCTTCGTTAGGTATAAAATTTCTTATACTCAAACAATCTTAGTTATTATGGTCTTTAGAGATTGTAATTCGAATATTTTCAATGATTTTAAAAGATCTTTCGAGTCTAAGACCTGGAAATATTTTTTGTATGGTGATTTTTATGGGGAAAAATTGTGTCCTAATGCAGCGAAAATCAAGAATCAGGGCCCAATGCTTTTCAAATGATCTTTCTAGCGTCTTCAAATTCTGGGAAAAATTGGCTCTTACATTTTTCTCTAACACTCTAAATTTGTAGAAATATAGGATGTTTATATCAGTGCATATTGAGAACCATTTGGATCAGATTTTTGGTGATGTGAAAAAAAAGTGCAATTTTGGGTGATTTTGCAAAATGTACCAAATTTGATCTCGTGAAATAATAGCTTTCTTTCGTTTCTGATAATGAATTCAATGGATTTATGAAATATTTCCATGGTGAATGAAAGGTATGTGGTGCTAAATCGTCATAGAACATCGATTATGAGGATATTTTTTACAAAAGCAGTGACCTTGATTCTCGATTTTCGCTGGGTGCCAGGACACATTTTTCCCCATAAAATTCACCATACAAAACACAGCTCCAGGTCTTAGGCTCGAAAAATCTTTTAAAATCATTGAAAATATTCGAATTACGATCTCTAAAGACAATAATGCTAAGATTGTTTGAGTTTAAGAAATTTTATACCTAACGAAGCTTGTATTAGAACTTATGAGCCACCCTGTAACATATGAAGTTAATGTTTCATTTTAACATGTAACTTGTTTAGGAAGAATTACCAGATTGGGATACGATTAGAGAAGAAGTGATGAATCCTGTTGAAATATCTGAAGTTATTTCTCTTATTGAGATGGTTCTTAAGTTTGTATCTTCTATGGATGGCTTTTCTCCAAAGATGAAAATGAAATTTTATTTACACGAAGTACTCGGATACCCGAAAAAGAAAAATCTAATCAGCGAGAGAGTTAGTATTTAGAATTTTGAACCTTATTTATAAGTATTTTAAACTAAGATATCACATACTATATACATACATCTTAGGCAAACGAAGTGTGCTGTCTTAAACACTTATCATCGCTGTGGCACAATTTATCCATCCACAGAGCCAAGCAATTAGTGCTTCTTCATCAGGTAATTAAAATAAGTGATTTACATGCTGCCATTGCAAAAGTTATTTAAATTATTATAGATGTATTAGATTACAAATAGTAATTGGGTTTGGAACCGATTATTTATGATTTAATTTAGAACTTTGTATCTATTTTTTACAATCTTTAAATCATTTAATTTATTTTAGCATTATATCTCTATTTCTAGTCTCCATTTCCCTCCATATCTCACATTTATTTGGAGAATTTGAAGCCAGTAGATATTCTGAAGTTAATGCAAGACATTAATGTGACAAATGTAGATGGGATTCTCGCACTGATACACGATTTTATCTTGTTTAATCTGAATGTATCAGATCTGGCAGTTTATTCAGCTAACAGGTGAGTAGTACTTAGGCTAGAAATATTTTAATATTGTAAATAAGTTCATTTCATTTTTATGTAGAACACGTTGCCTCCTCAATATATTGAATCTCTATCTAAATGAAATTACGTAGGTACTCTGTAGAGATGGTTGATTTGTCCTGTTGCATACAGGATCCTCTACATTTCATATATACAATGTAGAGGATTCCGTATGCTACAGGATAATAATGTAATCAATTATTTATCATTATTTACATTTCCCGTTTAGTTTGCAAGAGAGTCTCGATCATTTTTCTAAAGGAGAAACAATTTTCATATCATCTAAAGGAACACCTGACTGTAGCATTATTCCAAAATATATCTCTGTCTCCCAAACCATTAGTGTTTGGACTTATATCGTCCAGGAGGCAGGAAGAAGGTTTATTTGATTTTTTTAAACGGATTAATCTTACTTTTTATGTGAAAATATTATCTTTTAATATAATCCTATTGTCTTGCTTTTGAATTGAATTGTGAATACGTATTATGATTTTGATTAATTGCCAATGTTGATGTATATAATTGCTATATAAGGTGTACCAATGTATTTGTATCTTCCTCAAATTATTAACTTAAACGATATTATTAACAGGTCTCTCAAGGCCAATGTATATGTTGTGGTCCACCCGGTTATCCATTTTTTGAATAAGCATTACAAGTTATTAATAAAACGTACGGCGAAGACATAAACTCTAAATACAGGAGTTCATGCACATAGGCGATTTGAGCAAATTATTGGGGGGGGGGGGGGCGAGATTTTTTTCATCATCAGAGATAACATAATTAATTCACTATCATTATAGTAGTATATCAAATAACATATTAATTTATTAATGTATATAAGCGCGCTTCGCTTGCTTGCGCTGCGCGGCTGGCGGACACTTTTTGTCCGCCGGAGGCTCCCTTCGGTCGCCTGGAGTCACATTGGTTAATTATAAGGGAGATATCATCTCTAAATATGTCTGTCCTACTGTTATAATCGAAATCAGTCAAATCACTCGAAAAATCACCAAAATTGTCAATAATAAAATTTTTTGATGAGTAATGATGACGTCATAACAAAGCGATGAGTCATCTTTTTTGATGATAGTTGCATCATATGTGAGGTATGTTAGTATACATATTCTATTAAAATTTCAGCCTTCTATCCCTATAATGGCTGAGTTATGCTCGAATAACTGTATTGCTTAACTTTTAAAAATGTGACAATGACGTCATAATTTCATGATGAGTCGACATTTTGCTCTGAGCTCAGAACTTACTGGAGACATAGCCAAAATACTCCCACATGCCAAAAATTAGCTTTCTATGACCGGCAGTTTCTTCAATCAATTCGTTACATATATATATATATATATCCTTACTATTAAAACTCGATTAATGTATATACCGGTATATATATACGTATAAATATATATCTGTAACGAATTGATTGAAGAAACTGCCAGGCACAGATGCATTTAGAGATGTTATCTCCCATATAATTAATCACTGGTGACCACAGGCGCCCAAAGGGCGCCTCCGGCGGACACAAAGTGTCCGCCAGCCGCGCGCAGCCCAAGCAAGCGAAGCGCGCTTGTATATAAATAAATCCTTACTATTAAAACTCGATTAATGTGTATATATGTGTATATATATATATATATATATATATATATATATGTAACGAATTGATTGAAGAAACTGCCAGTTATAGAAAGCTAATATTACTTTCTAAGCGGGAAAATCAGATCCTACATGGTGAAATACCCTACATTAGTCGTTGAGATCTTGCTTATATCTTTAAACAAAGCTTTGCAGTGGAGGTGTTAAAATATGAATATATACTTATAAAAACCGGAAGTGATGAGATTTTGCGAAAAAATGTTGACAGTGCACATCTACACCATAAAGAGATCCTACATGCGAAATTTGGTAAATATCGGACTGTTAGATTTCGCAGTAGCGCGCGTACGGACATACATACATACATACATACATACATACATACATACATACATACATACGGACGGACGAGATACTCCGTCCATGCCATAAGGGCATCTCTCTATAGGAGCTGCACTAAAAAATGATGACTCATCACTTTGTTATGACGTCATCATTACGCATCAAAAATTTTAAAATTGACAAATTTGGTGATTTTTCGAGTGATATCGATTATCACAGTAGGACAGACATATTTAGAGATCCTATCTCCCTTATAATTAACCAATGTGACCCCAGGCGACCGAAGGGAGCCTCCGGTGGACACTTTGTGTCCACCAGTCGCGCAGCGCAAGCAAGCAAGCGAAGCGCGCTTGTAAATAAATATATATTAATCGAGGTTTAATAGTAAGGATTGGTAGCTAGAAATATAGCAAGGTCCAGATATGAAGTATTTTAACTCTATATCGAAGTTTCAAATATATTTTGTCTCACTACATTTCGACTTATAAATTCCTTCAATAATTTCTTCATATTAAGGAGATCAAGTTCTTTATATGTTGATAAAGTCAACAGCGATTAATTTTTTGAAACCATATAATAAAAGTTTATAGTGAACACCAATAATATAATAATAGTGTGCATTACTTAAAAGCCATGTTCATTCTACAATTTATTATATAAGGAGCACATCCATATTAATTGACATTACTGAGTTTAAAATTTATTTCTGTTAATCTGATATTTGTTCTCATGGTTATCTAGTTAATCGGTTATCTAGTTAATCGGCATCTCCCAGCAATTGAGGAGTTCAGTCAGTTGCCTCTGTCCAGCGCAACCCTTCAGCGTTTATTCTTCGAGATGAAGACGAAGAAAGCAACTCTTTTTGCTGCTTGTAGCTCCGTCGCTGACGAGATAATGTCTTTTTGGGCTCGTACAAACATCTTAACAACCGAGAAACCTCATATTGTCAGCAAACTCAAGGTTCTCTCCATCAGCAGTACTTCCGAGTTGCTAGGAATAAGCATCGTAAGAGTGCCACAGCAGAAGTTATATACTCAATTTACGATGCAACTCTGTATGCTGTTTGATATCCCCATGCAGACTGGCAGAAAGCGACCAAAGTACTCGTTGACCGCCAATTCCTTGTTGATCAACGTGGGCCCGGAAGATGGCAATGTCTACTGAGGACACCAACTTCAGACGAGTTACTGAGAAATGCCATAAACGCGAGCTGTCAGAGCAACAACGTCTGATAACTGAATCAGAGCCTTGCATTTCCAGTCAATCCAATTGGACATATTACATAGCGAGTGACAGCGAGTCTTCCATCACTGACAATGACTATACTCCAACAGTGGATACATTACGTAACATAAAATTGTTGTCCCGGCGCTTGCTACAGCAGGACTGAACGTCAACCAGCTCACAATGTCTCGCTCCACTACTATGAAGCTCGTAAATAGTAGCGTGGGTTGATGCCTGCGAGCGTGAGGCAGAATTTCCAGCCAATGGTCCCACTGATTGCACATTTCGACGGAAAGCTTTTGCCAAATCGAGAAGGGATGAAGAGGGATCATCTGATAATTATGTCTGGTCTGGATACCAGTACTCGACAAAATCAAAATATGGTGGTGGCTATCTTAGCCACCATTTTACTTTCCTAGCTGCTTTTAGCCACCAAATTCTAAATACGTGCTACAAATAGGCCAGTACTTCATAAAATTTGGTGGCTTATCGTTAAATTTTAGTGGCTTTCGCCACCAAACCACCAGATTTGTCGAGCACTGCTGGATACGGAGAAACTGCTGGGCATCCCTATCTTAACTAGTGGAAGTGGACAGGTGATGGAGTTCCTACACGAATGGTCAGGAGTCGAAGATAATCTGGCATGCGTTTGCTTTGACACAACAGCGAGCAACATGAGAGTACACACAGGAGCGATCACAATCGTTCAGGAATTCTTCAGACGCAGACTGTTATTCCTTCCGTGCCGACATCACACGCTGGAGCTGTACGCAGCTGCAGTCTTCGACACCTTTACTTCGTCGGGACTAGAGATAGAGTGGAACCTGCTGAGATGACTTGGCTTGAATCACATCGGGACGAGGTCGTGGAGAAACTTAACTATCATTTGGATGACTATAAAGAATTCGCTTATCTGACTTTTCGCTTGTTGGGGAAAAAATTGATGTCAAATTTTCTGCACCGGAGGCTTATCATCTGAGAATGAAAATAAATCAAATTGTCATGGAAATACTCTTATGCCATTTCCAAAAATTGGATAATCAGAAGTTGACAAGGAGATTTGTCTAAATAAAAAAGTTCTATTATTATGAAATACAGGTACTCTATTGGTTCTTATCAAATAAAACACAGTTCATTCCGACATGTACTCCATTATTTAGAAAAATTGGATAATCGGACTGACTAGTACAGACATAATGACCTTGAGACCTGTTAATAATGTCAGTTTTAGCTACTAATTTGAGGGAGTTAGTTTAGTATATAGGTCCAACTTTTGAGAGGCGAATATCCCTGTCTCTAGACGACACATTTGCTTGTGCAAACCAGTAGCAGTATTGCAAACGTTTCCCTTCTCATTCCTATCTTCTGCAATTTCGTTCAGTACCTCCATTATCACTCTATACCCTTTGAACACTCTGCGTGGGCTGACCAACGGATGTTGATTAATCTTTTTGGTACTGGCAGTTTCTTCTCAGCTAACTTGGTGTTGAGAAGTTCATAACGCGAAGTGGATGTAGTGAAAAATGTATAAAGCTCTTGTACAAAATCGAAAAATGCAACAGCAGATCAACAGGAATCCACTGCAGCCTGACCCACTAAATTCAGCGAGTGGCTGAAACATGGAATAAAAACAGCTAGGCTGTTTCTCTCTCGTAATATTGCTTGCATTCCGTTATATCTACCACTCATATTCGACGCATTATCGTAAGATTGACCACGACAATCACCAAAATTTATTCCGTTCTCCGCCAGTACGTTCAGAAGCGAATCGGCCATTCTCTGCCCTGTGTGACCACGTTTATCAAGAAACGTTATGAATCGTTCAACTGACTCGTCGACTTCAATGTAACGCAATATGACTGTCAGTTGATCAACATGAGCGATATCAGGTGTAGAATCTACTGAAACAGAATAATACTTGCTGCGTTTGACACAATCTACTATGACCTTCAATGTCGCTTTCCCCATGATTTCTATTAATTATTCATATACAGTTGATTACAGATAGTTGGTGTGACCACTGCCTTTGTTCGCATGTAAACTGATATGTTCCGCTTAAAACTTGTCATACTCAGTGATCAGTTCTAAAATACCCACAGGAAATTTCCGTTTGTTGATGATCCAACAATTTCATCTGCTCCACGAAATGCTAAGCCACGCTCAGCAATTAGTCTTGTCACGCTGACACACCTCTTCAGGATATCCTGCCAGTAGTTGCACCTATCTTCTAAATGTTTCTGTTGTTCAACATCGATCCTATCTAGGACATTCCCCCTCTGAATCAGACTAATTGTGTTTGCAGTATGACGTAGTGACAGTTCGTGTTTAGCAAGACGTTCACCAGCATGTTGTGCTATTCTCCCGCCTTGGTCGTGTATAATGTTACATATGCAAGCTCATGGCTGGAGATGAGCAACAACTGACTAAAAATTGCCTTAGTACATCGTCTTATTTCGTTTTTATGTCCTGATGTCAACTGAATTTCTGACTTATCGAATTCACCCTCATAATTCTGTAATTTCAATATTTCTTCACTCGACCTGATTGCCCAATAATCGATCATCATGTTCGTTGCTTTACCTGGCCATAATCCAATATCATATCCAAATCCATCAAAAGGAGCGACTCTAATCACACCAACAGAATCTGCCGAATTGGCGATATCACCAATACTTAGATCGTTCAGTGGTGGCAGGATAAGCAGATCCTTTTTTTGTGAAGAAAAATTGATGTGATGCATTTATTTTTCTTCTGTTCAGCTTCCTGTCGTATCGATTTCTCCCTGGCGGCTTTCCGTTTTGATGCCCTGTTTTGACAGAAATGGTCCGGGGGGACCATTTCTGACAAATATCCATGGTTCATGACAGAAATTGTCCCCTCTGCAGATTTGGTCCCCCCTCTTTTGCTATATTGTCGAGTCATCCCTGCTAGCATGATAGTCTTTATTTGATTATTACGCTTTATTGTCGAGTCATCCATGCTAGCATGATAATATTTCTTTGGCTGTTACGCAATTACTCTATCGTTTTAACTTGCTATTAATTAAGTGAATTTTGGGAAAATAATGTTCGTCTTTCGACAGAACTACACAGAGAATAAAATAATGAGCAACTAAGAACTTTGAGAAGAACGAGAAGATAACACATAGACAATGCAATTTATCCGTCCAAGCGAAGGCCCAGTAGGATTTGATTCTACTCTCTTGAGTTTCGGGCGTTCTATACCATCGTATGCATACCAATCATCTTGTAGTTTGGTTCTTAGTGAGAAATGTAAGCCATGATGTATAGTGTACCCCAGTAGTGAGTAATGTAAGATATCTTTATCGTGAGGAACGTAGATCTGATTTTCAATGTTGATTTCACGAATCAGAGAAGCATCAGTAAGATGACCAACCTCAAGAATGATAAGAGGGGAAACTTGAACATATTCCTGGGTAATGGATTCTAAATTGGCATTTGAATCGCGACATTTCAAGCATTTAAAGCTTGATTGTATTTGGTTATCAATAGTATTTTGACAATTTCCTTCAAATCTTAACACAGATGTCAAGTTAAGTTTCTTCTCCGATTGACAGCAGCAACTCCAGCACTGGAAAATGACTTTGTAGCAATCGGAGCTGAGGGAGAGTTTAGTCAACAGTTGAACCACGGCCCCCTCGTAGCCAAGAAAGTCATATCGCATGTTACATTTTGAACTCCCAGTTGAGGTGCTAGCCATATCCTCAATTCGTCGAATATTCACGGTGTTTAATATGAGATAACATAGTTTGCAAACTGGTTGTTGGAGAAACATCAGATAAGCGAAGAGCTTCAGATATGTGATAATAATGTAAACATAGCAGAGTTATGAATTTATCAACAGGACAAGTGTTGATTAATTCAATTCCTTCGAATTGACCACCCCAAGTTACACATAGATCTTCTAGGTCAGTTGAAGCAGGCGTAGGTAGCATAATACAATCACTTTTGGACAAAGTGTGTGAGGTAAATAGCAGCTGTTGAACCACAGGGAGCAGAATCTTGGTAGAATAATCCATGCTCTCCCTTGCCCAGTGAGAAGAAAACTGGAAATCTTCATCTGTGTATTGGTGTTCTGGTATTTTTACTTCAAAACTATCTAAATACCACTGAGCCAACAAATTAGACATTTCGTAGGAGGTTTCTAACTGACTGTCATTACTATTAACTGGATAGGTGGATGGGTAATGGTCAGTTCGCCAATTGAATAAGTCAATGAATTTCATATCTCGTCGCAAGTTGAGCTCTCGATGGAGATCAGAGAGCGGGACATTCGTTCGGATTGAGTGCATAATGCATAAGTCCACCTGTCTACCCTCCTCACTACGCCACTGACTTCCAGCTAGTAATTCGTATCTCATCTACCAACTTTGGTTATGACTTGATTCTGTTTACTTTTATCAAACGATTCAATTTGATAGTTTATTATCTAACGAACTTTGTTACTAAGATGCCTCTTATACAAATCCCTCTATACTTATCAATAACATGTTGTTTCCTGCTCTTTAGTTCAATATTGAGTTGTAAGATAGTTTTACTGACAAATCATATGTACTAATATTAGAAGTGTTAGAAAGAGTTGATACAATCACACGACACAACTACTAGTGCCTACACCACGTTATCATCAATTGCTTCGTAGAAGTAAAATTCGTACATTTGCAAACCCCGGAATCTATACTGATTGTTCTCGGGGGTTTACAATCTGAGTGCAAAACCTACTGGTAGTTGCAGAGTGGGGTGTATGCTGCATGTGTGTATGTATATGATGGCTGTGTCAAGGCCAGAGGAGCCGCCCGGCTTTAGCCGCAACAATATATTCAGTCGATCTAAACTTTTACTAACTTTTAAGATATTTTTCAAAACATTGTGTTGTCTATATTGATGATGTAGATTCAATTTTAGTTCTACAGGACAAAATTAATTAGTTGATTGAGTCATACATATATACAAGTACATATTGACCCTCTGTGCATATCAAACATGGTTCATTGTATCTTGCTAATATCCTAAGCATAGGCGCCAAGTGTGGGTACCTGGGGGGGCAGTCCCCCAGGTTTGGAACCTGTGGAGGGCCGTGGTGCTGGGCAATGGAGCAGTGGAGGAAGCTGTGGTATGGCAGGACCTGAAATTATGTTAATTGAGTCTAAATATAGATCCCAATTACATTTATCTTCCACTATAGTCCGAGATTTTCTTTTCCTTAGGTAACAACAATAGCTGTATATCGATATTTGAGCATCTAAGATTCCCCCCCCTTACCGTCGCTCGCTTCGCTCGCTCTTGACCTCCCCAGGTTTTATTCTATTTTCCAAAACTTTGCGCCTATGATCCTAAGTACCAACAGAGATTCTAAGTAAAATTGGTAGATATGTCGATCGAGGTTGGCGGACTAATAAAAATTTGCTTCCGCCGGGCCTGGTGCGTATGCATATGATAGCGCGTTTTACAGAGAAAACTCGGCTATCAGTAGCCAAGAAAGATCCTAACTCTACCTTTAAACGAGATCATCCTTAGTGCTTTCAGCTCACTAAGGTTCTGCAAGAGTGTAGGCTCAGATTACAGAACAGAAGTAATGTAACTGAGAGTTTTATTATTATGCGCACCATTGCGTTCTAAAATGAGCTATTATTTCATAATTTGAATTCAGTATTACGGAGCTACGAAGTAGCAGAGGTAGGTAAATTTGTAAATTACAAATTCATCGCTTTTCTATGAATTTTATTAACGGTCAATATGATGTTAGCAACAAGGTTAGATCTACTTATACTCGTACTCTGGCCTACCGAGCAGTTTTATCACCAAACTGAGTGAATAAATATTTTATTCTCAATGGATTAAGCATCATTTAGATCAGGCTTATCTAGCATTTTTCTAAACAAGCAAATTAAGAACTCTTAACTACTTGTGGGCCAGAGGCCAGGTGCCATGTGTGACCCCAGGTGCCCAAAGGGCGTCTCTGGTTGACACAAAGTGTCCGCTAGCAAGCGAAGTGCGCCTGTAATATAATAACTCAAAGGAACAGAATCTCTCAGTACATATATTCCAATCTGAATCACACGTTTGTACTACTTGATTTGGTTACTTATCAATTTCCAATTATATTACACTATTTTAGGTTAGAAAAATCAGAAATACCTGAATATTTAATTCTAGAAAAAAGTAAACTCTAATTAAATCAATGTTGGCAGGAGAGGATGGGGCTAAATCGGGCACAAGCGCTAGGCCCCAGAAGAATCTGAGCGTGTCCACCTCTGGTAGGGTTCACTCAAAATTTCACACAACTAAATAACATGACAGCAATACCAAAGAAATACTTATATGAAACTGACATTTGTTTTGATAAAAAAATTGTTTAGAATGAGTATTACGAAGCAATTTTTCATCGTGGGAGGGCGTAATGATATTTTCCCATCTAACCTTCTACGTTCCTTGGAGCTCGACAGTACGAAGACGATCCAAAATCCACTGTGAAAAGGAAAGGATCAAAAGGGTCACAGCCTAATTGAAGTGGGAGCGATTTCCGTCACTGAATGAGATATCTGACATTATTTTGTTTGTGCAAATGTACAGTTAGTTGATGCATATGTCGCAGTCAGAATGGTGGCTGTCAATTCTAGTCTTGGACTTGGTTCCTTTGTGTAATGACATTATTATTGATATCTCGTAATTCGTTCAAGTTTGACATCGGAAATGTATTATTATTAAAAGGAAGTTATATTTTTGTGCTAACTTATCTCAAATATTTGTGGAATTATGTGGTTTTTGTACCTTTTCCACATAATCTCTAAATCTCGAATTCAGTTCGAGTTCGACATCAGAAATTTATTATTTTTGAATAAGAAATATTCCATTATAAAGATGATATAGGCCAGTGATTCTCAACGGGAGATCTACCGCTCCTGAGGAGGTATACTTCAGGTTAGCGCACATCTTTTCTTATTTCTATTGTAGAGATACTATCAGTCTGTCGTTTGACTTTCTTAATGCGACGAATGTTCCATTTTTGCGACTTTTTGGGCCGAGTTCTCCAGGTACCTCAAAAAGAGGTACCTATTAAATATAATATCTCAAAAAACTTCTTATACTTATTTACATTATTAGCCAATCTAATAATCTTGTTTTGCTAAAATATGGTACAATTTTGTGGAGATTTAAAGTGTAAGTTCTACGACACCTTTCCTGATGGTAATAAATTCTCGTTTTCCCTGAAGGCAAATCGATCCAGTACTCTTGAAAAATACTGTCAAGTACCATGTGTTTTTTCTCAACCTATGATCAAAGTTAAGATAACCTCTCTCACAGGATTTGTTATACCCATTCCCACGGTAACTCTTAAATACTCTATCAATTAGCCAAACTAAATTCTTTTTAAATAATCGTTCGCTACCACCCTCTCCTTCATCCAATAGCATACCTGCCAACCGTCCAAGGGTCTAAGGATTTTTTGTTGAGCTATTTCGATGAAAAATGTTCACTCGTTGATTATTCGTATCCACAATTATTTAAATTGTATTTGGACAACCCAAATTGGTACTTTATCAATGAATCTCTGGATGCGCTTATTTTTTCATTATTGTGACAGTTTTCTTAGATTATCCGTATTAAAAGCAAAATGAACGTTTGGTAGGTAAGAGAATCATACGAACCAAGATAGGGCCTTTTATAAACATTTTTAGGTATGCAATAGAGTAAACATAAGCGAAAATTTCACTTTACTCTTCCTATTTCCACGAAATTACTATCTTTGACAAGCACAATCAAAGTCCGTAACAGTTAAACAAATTTCACTGAAGTTCTTGACTTCCGGACTCAATCATATGTGATGATCAACAAGCCTACGCGTCACTGTCAATGTACTCGTTATTCTTAGTAGTGGCAGTGAACATTACTTATTAAATGCTGTCATGAAGACTGTATGTTTTTTACATCCTTAAAACTCGCTAAACCGCTTCATCATTTCCTAATTAGATCTGTATCTCGCGAATAAGATTATATATGATTGATGAAATGTTTAGTATAGAGGTCTCAGGTCACTGCCGGGATATTATTAACCATATGGCAAAAGGGGCATATGCCGGAGGGCCCCGGGCTTGCAATTTATGTTCTACACTTCATTCCTAAAACCACCCTTGCATTCATAATAGTTTTTTGATTTATCATGACTAATATGCAATTTCTTTTTAACATTTTATCATTGCAAGAGCATTGAGTTACTTAAATTTATTTATCAAGTCAGTTGTTTGATCTTTCCCAAATTTGAAGTATATAGTGGAACACGGATATAACGAATCATTTTGGACTGAGGATTTTTTCAAAATTTCTAGCTTCATATCTAAAATTATTTTCTAGTCCATTTTAATCCATTTCCACATTAAATTGGAGAATTAGAAACAAGTAGCTATTCCGAGGATGGCAAATACTACTTTAATTTTATCATTTGAAAGGTTAAGACAAACCGAACAAAAAAATTTGTTTACTAATCAATTATCTCACAATTTTTTTATATCTGATTTTCTACTTATTCATTACTAGCCAATCTAATGAACTTGTTTTATTAAAATATGGCACAATTTTGTGGAGATATAAAGTGTGAATTTTATGACACCTTTCCTGATGGTCTTAAATTCAAGTTTTGTCCCAGTTGCGCGAAACCATTAGTTGCTGAGAAGCCTTCTCTTCCTGAAGTTACTGATCTTCAACCTGTAGACCAGACCATTGAAAGAGAGGAATCATTCGTGGAAATAGAATCCTGTCCAAATGTTGTAAGCAATCAATTCATTACACCTATTTATAATTGGGGAGCTACCGGGCGAGAAAAAAATCTAGAGTCAAGACATGATATCAGATTTGAAGATGTTATTGTTACATTTTCTTCTTCCGTCTTAAAGAAACATTATTTACAATCAAATGGTTGCATTTCTCTCAGATTCAAGTCTTCATCCATTGGAGAATTCAAGTTTGAGCGAATAGAATTCAAAGGCTTTAGACAAGTGAATTACGAAGGGAATGAGTTTATATTACTCGAAGAAACGATCAAGATTAACAAGAGCATACTTGCTGATATGAAAGATTCTGAACAGCTCCTTATTCCCTACAAGTATTACTTCTCTGATAGTGAAGAGGAGCTCTACCTGAAAAAAGGTGATTGCTATCGAAACTTAATTATTGGTCAGTATAATTTTATCGAGTTGAACACCATTCAGAAATTTGACATGGTTGTTTTACCAGAACTTGAAAATGAATATTATTGTTTAAAACAAATCGACACCCGTCTGAGTATTATTTTCAATATTTATGTGCCTGGAGAAAAGAGATTATTGCTTCTCCCAATTAGCACCATTAAAGATGAAGTTCAGACCATTCTCTTCTCACTCTGTAATGGGTATTATACCAAGATATCAAGGAAGTTATGGAAAAAGAGAAAGAACTTTCAAGTTTATGATTCAACAGAACAAATCAATAGTGTATTGCGTTACATATTCTATAT
The DNA here is from genome assembly GCA_963281255.1 of Aphrocallistes beatrix. Taxonomy (NCBI): domain Eukaryota; kingdom Metazoa; phylum Porifera; class Hexactinellida; order Sceptrulophora; family Aphrocallistidae; genus Aphrocallistes; species Aphrocallistes beatrix. The sequence goes on from OY725488.1 coordinate 8,405,544, forward strand.
TTGGTTGAAAGGTTTAATGAACGCTTCTTTACCTTTCCATTCCAAAATATTACTTTCCTTTTTTACATTTGAAAAAGAACTAATTCAACCACATTCTACTGAATTTTTCATTCTTCTATTTCAAGGAGTGAATAACGATTTTATTCTTTCTCTTATCAATTCTCGATGTGATGCATTCTCTGATTATATATCTGAGATTAAATCACGTCCGTACTTACTCCATCATGCTATGCAGGGTATTTCTAGTAAGGATTTCTCTCAATTAGTTAAGTTTCTTCCTCTCTATCATTTCCTGTTTGATTCAAAAGAGAATTTCAGCATTGCTCAGTCTAATAATGCATTCCTTGATAATGCTTATTGGGGTCTCCCATCTAATGTGAAATTTCAATATTATGACGATGTAGATATATCAGTTATTAGAGATGCAATGTCCATTTTCCACACTACAGATCCTCTCCTACCTTATTCTATTATCCTCCTCGCTCTAAGATCTGACATATTCCTAGATCTTTTAGAGATCCGTTCGATTCCATATCTGCCCTTTTTCAGCGTTTTACTCTATCGTGTCAAAACATGGTCATTGATACAACAAGACTGTGAACTCCGTGAACTTGTATTCACCACTTTTCTTGAAAAATCTGAACAAACTCCAGGTTTAATGAATGAAGATCACATCTGTCAAGCGTGTGATGTTATTTTCAGAATGCTAGATGTTATTAAGGATAGTCCAGTCACACTTCTTGATAAACTTAATTTAGAACAAGCAAAAAGTATATTACATGTGTTAGCTAAACTTCTGGAATTATTTATTGAAAAGCATCCTACCATTTTACCTTTACAGTACTTTCATCGTGCCGAATCGATTATTATAAGTCTGAAGACTGCTCCAGTTCTTCTCACGACGATAAGAAGCTGTCTCTGTGAAGATGTTTTACAATCAAACTTTCAATCTGAATGCACACTTTTCGAAGAAATTACGAATGTCTGGGATGCTCTGTGTTGCATACCATTCCCACTGGGGTACGACTGGACTTCTGAAGTTTGCAAACATTTAAGTAAACGGTTATCTGAACAAACTCTTGAGAGTATTTTAATTACTTTTGTTGAGATATGTAATCACTATAACAAGTTGAACATTAATGATTCAATTATGAGCTGTTTCCGTAATGAAATATTAGGGAAATTAAGGATGTCAGAAATAACTAAGAAAGATCAACAAACAACTGTTGAGCATATTGTTCAAGTTTCTAAAGAACAGTTCAATTTAGTCGCCGATATTATTGCAGCTATTTTAGCTTCTAACTCAAGCAAACTTAATGAGAATCCTGTGAATCATATTCTTACTCTTCCTTGGTGGTCCCGTTTAGTCAAGTTTTGTAAACCGGATGAATTTACGCAATCACATCCTGATGCAGAAAATATAATGGAATTGGTTAGGAGTACCTTTTCCAATCTTTCTTTACAATATCACATCCTGACAATAAAAACAAAAGACTTAACTCTAATTATTGATAACCAGGATAATTATTTTTCAATGTTACAATCAATGCCTGAAGGAGATCCTCGCATCCTTAAACAGTTGGATAGAGTTATCTTTAACAATTCTATACAACACCGTAAAATGCTTAGGGATGCTTTCGGAGAGTTTCGTGCACTCATGCACGATTTAAAGAAATTGTTAGATTCCACAAACTCCCAGATTCGTTCTCAAGAACTCTCGCAGTTTTTAGATTTTGATTTTGAGAACTCTTCAATCTCTACTCTCTCTCGTATCTCTGAAGATGAGAAGATATGTATAATGCCAGATTGGGAACATTCAGAAATTATAAATAATTCTATGTTTAATTTAATGCTCAGAACTTTGCAAGATCTTCTCAAATCTCAGTATTTTTTATCCACATTTAAACAAAAGGTGGAGAGTTTAGAAGAATTTCGAAAAAGTATAAAGGAATTGTATATTCTTTGCATTGGAGCGGTTGGTACTATTCGAAACACAATAAGAGATCTTTTTGAAATGAAAATTCTCATTTCAACAGTATACACACACTTTTACATTGATACTGCTATAGATTCTGATTTATTTGAAAGAGAAATAGACCATCTCGTGTCTGCTATTGAAATATTATATCAGCAACCTTGTTATAATAAAGAGAATAAAGCTGAGATTGTGAGAAGGGTGAAGCTTTGTTTTAAACTTAAGCAACGGCAGAAGTTTACTGAAACTATTCTTGAGGTGAAAGACAAGTTCTGTATTGAAGGTAATTTTGATAGCATTTATGTCTTAAATGCATTAAGTGATGAAAAAAAGGACCTACAATCACTTACACAGGAAATGTTTGATATTTCAAACCAACTATTTGAGTTTACCGATTTACATCAGCGAATTCTGAATAGCATTCTAATTTGCGTCGACCTTTTCTTATGGACAAGTAGAATACTGAAAAACGAAACTGATCTAGATAACCTCAGGGAATTAGCACTAAATTCGATCGATGGTTCTTCTTTTGAAGTTAATAGTATATCTTCCTTCTACACCTTATGCCGGCTCTATAGCCCCTTTATCTACGGATTTAACCAAGAAATTGACCAAGAAAGTTTCCTGAACAAACTATCTGCAGTCCATTGCAATATTGAGTCACATATTAGGTCACATAGAGACGTTCGATATAAACTACCAGAAATTTATAAAGACTGTGCATCAGAGGCAAATATTGAATTCTGGAAAACTCTCGAATTAAAACACACTTCAACCGGCGGTAACACAATATCTTCACTCAATCAAATAATGTCAGAGGGTATGCTTGTATTAAATGTTAAAGAATCATCCTGCACTATTGAAGATATCATATCTGTACAAATTACTCAAAATTACAAAATCAAAATCTACTCTCTAAATGAACTGAAGGAAATGCAGAGTGAAACTGTTCTGATTTCTTCTGAAATGCATCAAGATTCAGTTGGTGCGAGGTTCCAACATTTGTTAAAACTCATTATTAGTCTTTCTGAAATCGTTCTGAAGTTCCATAAATCTAGAAATGTGCTGTTTCGAAACAAAATTCTAGTTTACTCTTGTGATTCAACTGATATTTTGTCAGAAGATATTAGTTTCTTGGAAGGAAAATGCAGGATTTGGAATGACACACTTGAACAAGCACGCCAAAAGTCTAATTATCTGAACTTTTTTACTTCTTCACAGATTCTAACAATTCAGATAGAATTGGAGAGGTTAGAGAGATTTCCTTCCAAAGTAATAGAAAAGCAAGCGTTTTATTTATTAACTATCATATCAGAAGATTTAAGCGAGGAAGAAGTTCGTAGTGCATTCAACAGAGTCGAGAGAAGATCTTCATCATCTGTCTCCAGTTCGATTAGTAGCATCAGTTCAGTTACATCTGACGAAAGGAACTCATCCAGAAGAATGTCTATGCAATCCAGCTTAGACACTTCATACATACATGTACCAACAACAGAACCTACTAATGATACACAATTTCATGACTCATTATCCTTCATGGTTTCTCCACAGACTGAATATGAATTAGATGAGACCCTTATAACCGATACATTTGAATCACAACTGATTGAAATGTATCAAAATCAACCTGAATATATTTGTTTGAATAAATTGGAGAAGATTTTCAGAATTTTAAGTCCAAAAAAGAATCAAGAGAAACGGAACTTTTCCTTAACATCAGGTGAACCCAATCTTATTTTTGTTCCGAATCATCTCATTATGGATTCCATCTTATCTCTCTATTACCCTTCAAATCAACTCCCATATCCCCACGAAGTTCTCATCTGTTCTGAAAAGACTACTCTAGAGGAAATAGAAATATTCTGGAGAAGATCTCTCAACAATGCTTCTAATGCTTTTATTTTCTGTTTAGCTTCAATTGAGAAGTTGAACTATGATGTTGCAGTGAAGAGTGTATCTTCTCTTAAAGGTTTTCTCAACTCTGCAAGTTCTAATGAATCAGAATTTCGATTAGTGTTGATATGCTCTGAAGAACACAAACATTCTAGTTACATGGCATCAGCTCTTGTCAGATATGAACGGATCTTTTCAGTAATTCAAAGCTTAGAAAATCTCAAATCTTTTGTTTTTCATAACATTTCCGCTTCCACCGATTGTTCATCGAAAAAAAGCGAACATTTCCCAATGGAATCAGTTATGACTGATGAATGTTATGTAAGAATTGTGTCATCTGAATCACAAGGAAATGGAAAATCCCTTGTGATAACGCGATGGGTTGAAGCTTTAGAAAAATTATCAAAATCTGAGGATCCCCATGTAACTCCTTGTACGATCGTATCTCTCTATGAGAGTAAAGGTTGTGAAGATAAAGTTACTGACAAACTCCTCGCTTCACCAGTATCAGCAGGTGAATACGGACGAATTTATCATTTTGATATTATTTGTTCATCAGATAAACAGCTTCTCTCATTTCTATTCAAGTTGCTCATTATGAGGACAATTTGTGACAGTTCAGGTCGTATTTATCGCTGTAGCAAGAATAACTACTATGTCATTGAAGCTAACATGTCTACACTCACTCCAGAACTGATGCATTTCTTTCATTTATTTCCTGTTTGGAATTGTTTGGGACCAAATGAAGTGTTAAGATCTGAAAAAGGAAGAAAACGCTCGATAATCGAGGAAATAAGTTTGTGCGACCCAAGTGAATTTCAATCTGAAGCATTCCAAAGGGTTTTTGCGTATCTAACCAAATTAGAGTCTCGAGCGAACATAGATGGATACATATATACGAATTATCCAAATCAAAAATACGAAAATCGATTAGATATTCTTCTGAAATACTATGGTCAAGATAATCCATCTTGGAGTGAGATAAAACATTTTATTTCATTTTTGAATAAACAGCTGATTGCTTGTGAAGGAAATATTTATTGTCAATCTGTCAGATTCAATAAGAATTGGAGTGGATTTAAGAAATTTTTAGTGGACTGTATGGTTCTGATGTCAAAAGATTTCACAACTCCCTCACTCAGGAATTCATTACAGTCTCCGCCTCCAGATGCAGTTGCTGGATATGGCATAGACGAGAATAGGAAGTGGGGACAGAAAAACAATCCTAACATTTTCATGAATGAAGACCTTCAGTCAATGACTTTCTTTGGAATATCAATCTCTCAAGATCTAAGTAAGTTGGATGGTTTTGATTCAAACCGAGTAATTGCCGAGAAAGTTATTCCTAAACCGCTTTACAATCTACTCAAGAAGAATGAAGTTGATTTGGAAGAAGATTTTCACAATTGGGATCGCCATAAGATGCTTTCAATATTAGTGAATGTGCTGGGTGTTCCATCTAACTCCTCAGATGCTCCTCCTGATCCAGATCCTAATTATGTACTGACTGTTGACAATGTTAAGAAAATACTGGCCATTCATATGCGCTTTCGTTCTAACATTCCTGTTATCTTAATGGGAGACACGGGATGTGGTAAAACGCGGTTAATTCAATTCATGTGTAAACTTCAAGCGAGGAATCCTGATCTACACAACTTAGTTATTCTCAAGGTACATGGTGAAATCACAGAAAATGATATCAAAGATTCTTACAGAAATGCATTAGAATTAGCTGAACGGAATTCTTCAAACAATATCGATACCATTCTTTTCTTCGATGAAGCAAACACAAGCTACTCGATTGGATTGATAAAAGAGATTCTTTGTGATAGAAGAGTTGATGGAGAGTCCATTCCAAATCGTTTACGATTACAGTTCGTAGTGGCTTGCAATCCTTATCAGAGACACTCAGACAAGATGTTAACCAAGCTCACTTCTGCTGGTCTCGGAATGCTAGCTTCCAATGATCAGGTGAGAGAACACTTCATGGATATCCCTCTGAGGGAGCTGGTATACAGGGTGCTTCCTCTCCCGAACAGCCTTCTGCCTCTGGTGTGGGATTTTGGAAACCTCACTCCTGAAAGTGAAAAATCTTACATCTACAACATTGTTGATGCAAAATTGAAACATGATACTTCTAAACAACTAGTATCATATAGTAGAGTTATTTCAGAGACGTTATATCACTCCCAAATGTATATGAGAAAGAGGAGAGATGAATGTTCCTTCGTTAGTTTGCGAGATGTTAAGAGAACTGTTCGTGTTATGTTGTGGTTCTACCAATGGCTTCCAAATCTTCAGATCTCTAATATGACACTTGACCTAATGACGTACAGTCTCATCTTAGCTTTAGCTGTGTGCTATCGAGCTAAATTGAGAGAGAGGAAGGAATTCGATGAATACGTCATATATAATGTTGTACATCTTCGAAAACAGATAAACGAAATTAATATTATAGCCAGAGAAGTAGAAAAGTTTCAAGATGTTGTAGTCAGCATGATGAATATTGGAGAACACATTGCTATAAATAGAGCACTGAAGGAGAACTTATTCATGATGTTCGTGTGCATTCAGTTGAAAATTCCTTTGTTCATCATTGGTAAGCCTGGAACGTCCAAGTCGTTAGCCAAGTATATCATCAGTCATTCGATGAATGGTGATCTCAACATTCACGGGAAGAAGGTTGCTGGTATTCAGTTCACACAATGTTACATGCAATCTTACCAATGCAGTCAGCTGACTACTTCAGAAGAGATCAGGTCTCTATTCAGGAAGTGTGAGACTATTCTACCCGAGAATGATCCTTCTTGTGTGGCATGTGTCGTGTTAGATGAAGTGGGACTAGCAGAAGATTCCCCAAACTTACCTCTGAAGATCCTGCACTCCCTCCTTGAAGATGGAATGGATTCAGAGGGTCAGGGACCAGGTGTCGCCTTTATCGGTCTTTCAAATTGGGCGCTCGATCCCGCCAAGATGAATCGGGGCATCATGCTGCATCTGGAAGATCCAACTGCTGAAGAATTAGTTAACACTGCACACTCCATTATCAAACCTTGTGGAGAGAAACATGACAATTATTCACAGACACTCAGTCCTTACATTAAGAGTTTGGCTGAGGGATATTTGAGATTAGTAAAATTGCAATCATTGAAGAATAGACATTCAAAAAATTATTTTGGACGCCGTGATTTCTATCATCTCATTAAGATGTTATACTTCCTCTCTAAAGAGTTTAATGTACTTAACGAACGGATTATAATTTATGCTATTAAAAAGAATTTCAGTGGAATTACTGACATTGATGTAATCGAGATATTCAATCAATACCTGAATATTCCAGATTCTGAAGATGATATTGGACCTTTATCTGATCCTTTATCCTTAATTACTTCTTCTTTAGAGTCCAAATCTCATGAAGATCCATACTTGAGATCTAGGTACCTTCTCCTCTTGACAGATGATTACGTAGCACTGGACATCTTGTTTAACTCGCATATTCTGAATGAAGACACTAAAGTGATGTTTGGGAGCAGCTTTCCTCTTGACCAGGAGTACTTCAGCATATGTCACAATCTGAACAGGATCAAGATATTCATGGAGACAGGGAAGACAGTGGTTCTGACGAATCTATCCAATGTCTATGAAAGCCTTTATGAGATGCTTAACCAGTTTTACGTGGAATTGTTCGGGAGGAGTTGGGTGGATATCGGGATTGGATCTCGTCGCATTAAGTGTGCAGTGCACCCTGACTTTCGACTGATAGTGATCGCTGACAAAAGCACAGTTTTCGAGAAGTTCCCTCCTCCTTTAATCAACAGACTGGAAAAGCATATCTTGACCATTTCTACCATAATTGAGGACGATGTAGTGATGACTAATATCGTTTCCAAACTAACGGAATGGCTCCAGCGTTTCAATACAATTCACATTAATATACCTAATGACACACTTCCTTTTATGGTCTACTCTACAATTAATAAGTTAGGGTTGAAAGGAAGAGAGTGGGAATGCGAAGAACATATTTTGAAGTTTGCAATATTTGAGCTTCTGAAGATACTCACTCCCAATTCCATTCTTCGATTATCAAAGTCAAATCTAACTAGTGAAGCAACTGATATTTATCAGAATTACTGTAAGATTAAACTTTATAGTCTCGTCGACTATTTGCAAGAAATACCAAATATCAAAAAATATCTCATCGAGCAATATCGTAGTAGTTCTAAAAAAAAAAGTGTTGAAATGAATCCTGTCTTTCATTCAGACTTGAACTACAATACAAGCGAAGATATTCCATTTCTATCGTTTGTCACGACTCACTCAATCCTTCTTACAGAAACTGACATCTCAGAAATTGCGAGCAATCTAACCGCACATTTTGAAATGAAGCCCAATATCTCCCTTATGAATCTATCTCAGTTCCGAGCAGAGAAAGAATTTATGTTTTCCATCAACCAGAATATCTCAATTAAATTGAATGAGAATGAGAAGAAGATCATCATAATTCAGTGTGAAGAAAATAGTAAAAATTCGCACCTTATTTCGTGTGCTAAATATAGATTGGTTGAAATTATTAATGAGAATAATTCTCATTTGAATTCAAACTTTTATTTTATCCTGATCATCAAACTGGTACTGACAGAACCTGGTTCTGGCTGTTCTAGTTTCTGTGGTGAGCCTTGGGACAGTGTGTATATTGATGAACTCAGAAAATCTTATCATTATCTACTTCCTCCATTTGATCAAATCACTCAACTCTCTGTTGCTCAAATATTCAATTATCATTATCAAGATATACCGGTTTGTTCTCCTGTTGTAATCTGATAATTTATTTATTCATTGATAACGATTTAATTTAATTAATAGAACCTGACATCTATCTCTTCACATGGAGACAAGTATTACTTTAAGAAGCGGAGATTGCTCCGTTGCGTGCAGAAAGCTGTCTCCAGATTATTTGACCCTTCTGAAAAGACGAATGACAGATTTTCAAAAAGAATTTCTAGACTCGCACAGTTTCTATCACATCCAGGTAATACCTATTTTAGATGTCCGTGTAAAATATGATCAATCTTTTCTGAATTAAAATAAGCATTTACGCTATCATAACTGTTGACTTGACTGACTTCTGCTCTGGAGTTCCTATTATGTATATTGCCTTAGCCAATTTAACATCCATTAACTGAAAATGTGAAGTTTATTCTCACCTTTTAGTTATTATTAGTGCATTAAGTAAACGCTTCTCAAAATTAGGAGCGCGCTCCCCTCTAACATAATGGTAGTTTATAATAGTACATGCTTTCGATGACTTCTGGCATTCTATACATTCATACACTAAGTACAAATGTCGTGAGTTAGCGTTACTTTAACAAGTTCTTTGTAATAGACTTCAGATCAGTATGCTAATAATTATAGACGTATTGTACGTCTTGGTCTACTAAGACGTACTGGTGTATGGTTCTTCTTGTGAAGTAGCGAATTATTATCCTCAGGATCTGTGTGCGATTCATCAGTCCTGATTGGGGTACTTGTTTCATTCAGAACAAATTCCACATTTTCCGAGTAGCCTCCTATTGCTGATGTATTCTCGAGCTTGCACCGGTCCAGGTGAACACTTCTGAGCTAGATCTCCCTGTATCAATAGATACGTTGGAACCTCTAGCAGAGGTTACAGGGTAAGGTCCCTGAAAGCGTGGATCTAAACTGTCATTCTTAGCGTCGTTGCGTAAGTATATCTTGTCACTTATCTCGACCTTAGTGCACTTTCTTCCCTTGTTTGCAAATTCAGACATTGAAAGACGGTATTTCTCCAGATTCTGTCTTGCAGTCTTATCTGTTTCGGTGATAGAGTGTGAGAGTTCGTCACACCAGGTCTGTGGGTCTGGAGTTTCCGAGTTGGGGACGCTAAGATGCATTGTGGGTAGACGTCTGGGGTCAACACCAAACATAATACGGAAAGGCGTGAGCCCAGTTCCTGCGTTGGGCATCGTATTCAGCTGTATGCATGTTAGGCCAGCTCTCTTTTTCAAGCTTTCTTTCTGCTGGCATACACCTCATAGTCTGCTTTGTCGGTCGTCTGGATGCCCCGCTCTGCCTGTCCATCTCCTTGGGGATGGTACGGTGATGATCTACGTTTCTCTATGCCCCAACTATGAAGAGCATTTCTCACTTCAGCCCCATCTACATTGGGATCCTGGTCGCTGAGAAATATTTCGGGTGGGCCATGGCGCATTATCCAAGATACCTCCAATGCCTTAACGATTGATCGAGAAGTTAGTGTTTAGAATGCTAGGAATTATAAAGAATTAAGAAATTTATATATAATTTATGCTCACGTATGTAAATCGAGGAATAAAGTTCAATGAAATTATTGTGCATCTTAGCTTTCAATATTTCGTCAATTCGAGGTTCCGTCTTTGTGAAACTACGCAGAGGTCAGGTTCTACGCTTAAACGGGCTTAAAATCCGTTTTTAATATGTATAGAATAAATTTCCAAAGAGTAATTTTGCTTGCGCTTCGCTGCTAAAGTTTATGGTCAGGAAGACCAAGTTACTATACTATTTTCTAAATGTTCAGCGTCTGATCGATGAAGCATATTAACGAATTGATATACTTATCTAGAACTAGCTGGCCTAACGTGCGATAAGATTTCCAATCTCTTGAGTCAGATCACCTCTACAAAGTACAGTTCAGAATGGGCCTACATTAAAGCTCTAGAACCTGACTGCTCCACCTGCTGTGTTAATTTCATGAAGACTTTGTCTTTATATATTGATGATCTCATCGTACCACTGCTGGGAGGTATCTTGGCTATCCTTGACACTCACAGCAATTTGGATTTACCATTTCAAAAAGAAGAAAATATTAAAGAACTCTGGGAAATGTTTTATCGAGATGAGAATATAATCAATTTGAGTTATTTGATTACAGAGCGAGCTTTGAGTTCTCCTTACTCAATTCTAAATCACTCTAAAAAGCTAAAAATAGAGAAGAATTGCTTTCCTTTTTTTCAGAATATCTATCAGCAGGTTAACCATCTTTTTCATCGAATGTGTACAAATATCGGTAAGTTGATTCTTTTCCTAAAAGTTTCATATTTGTCAAAAGCCCCTGACAGAAGGGATGGGAGTATGCCTTGGTTCGAGCAGCCTAGGTTTCTAGAGATAAATAAGCAACCCCTAGGAACCCATTCTTCCGATTGACATTCTTACTTTGTAGCTAAGTTGACTAATTCATGAATTATCAATGAATTACTCAAAATTTGAAACTAAAATAATGAAAAAAATATTTGATATTTCGCTTAGGGACTGAGCAATGTTAGAGGTATATAACATGTGCAACCTTTTAACCACTTTTGGGCATAGAATATGCACTAATGTTTGATATTTTGAATAATTCATTAATTGAATAATTCATAATTCTTCATCATATTTCAATGAATTAGTCAACTTAGCTTTGTAGATATTGCATTATGAACCTTCGAGACAGTGGCGGTGCTAGCATGGAGCTAGATGAGACACTGGCCCCATCACTTTTTTTGCCCCATCAGTTGATGGAGCTGAAAAGCTCACGTCTAAGACTGAAATGATTACTTAAGTGTTATAAACTAGAAGCTTAAGAATTAATATCAAACTGCTTTGTGCATTTTATAATTCTCTAGTTTCAAGTACTATCCATCCAGTTTCTCAGAATTTTTCCGATAGGTAATATTTTATACCTCCCTCGATTGTGACTATCATAGCCTATTAATTTGTAATCGCAATCGGATGGGGCGTAGATGTGCTCAATGTTTAACAATATCTATTAAATAACCTCCATTGATTTGATTTACTAATAATGTCTCTATCTTCAAATGATCTATTTGATAAAATTTGGGATACTGCGAGCATGCTCATATACTACACGAGATACCACAGCCACTGGAAGAACGTCATCGAAGATGTAGAGATGATGCTATCAATCCAAAAATGTGGATCAAATCGGATTATGAAGGAATATTATTCCAGTAATCACATATTTTATTTCTATAACTTAACAGACATTTTAGTAGGACACGGTTCCTACATCTACAGATTTTCTAAGATCCAAATAATCATTGATTATTTGGATTGCCCGTTTTTAATGAATTTTGTCTGATTCAGTTGCCCTTTGTAAATTTTGGAGGTTAGATATGAAAAGCTTATACTGAAAATTTTAGCTCGAAATTTTAGGATTTGACCCCTGCACATTTCGCTCGAAATTTTCTACATTGCAAAGTACGGACAAAAGTCCCCTTTTTAGTAAATCCTAGTAAATGATGACAGTGTTAATATGTGCATATAAGTGTAGCGGGGCAACACAAGTGGTCACTTGATAGGATAAATACGAAATATTAGATTGGAATGTTGCTACATTCCTGTGTTGTCAGGGAAAATTTTGTTCAAATATAGTCATGTGACCCCTCGGATTTCCACAATTTTTATGCTGAGTACGAATATAAATTACTCCTAAAATAGACGCCCTAACCTCAATTCTAGGATGGCTTTTCTTTAGAAAATAATGAATTCAGAAGTACTAACATCAATTTATCTAATAGTAGATCACTTTATACATTTATATTCGTACTCAGCATAAAAATCGTGGAAGATTGAGGGGTCACATGACATATTTGAAGAAAAGACTTCCTTGACAACACAGGAATGTAACAACATTCCAATCTCATGTTTCGTATTTACCCTATCGAGTGATCACTTGTGTTGGAGGTAATCAACTTTATTGAGCCGCACAAAGTTGTACAAGACATACCAGATTACCTGGACCATCCCTGTTATACCACTGCTGAATGTGAACGTTCATTCTCCTGCATGAAACGTGTTAAGACGCATCTTCGGAGTACAATGAAAGACGATATATGAGAGACCTTGCAACTTTGTCTACTATCAATAGGGAACGTACGTTGAAAATTGATATGGATGAGATAGTTGATCGATTCGAAAAGACTCGAATCACAGGATACTATTGAGTTGATTGGTAACTTTTTGTTGCTGAAAGTATGGGCGCAATGTTTTTTATTTGGTTTTTTTTGTGCAAAGTTGATTGAGGAACTGGGAGGTGCTAGAAATGTGAAATTTGGCACACAGGTAAACAATAATGAGTCTAGAATAAGTCTATTTCATATACACCAAGCATAGGCGTCGGAAATGGACCCGCTGGCCCTTTGGGCCGCCCGGCCCAAAGACTCCGGGGTCGGCCCAATCGATTCCGGGGCCGCTACATCCACTGTATAAATAAATATCACACTTACAATTCACTAACATAACTAAAACTCTATAGAAATCGACTATCCTTTCTGCTTTCTCCGGTCATCTGTCATAATGTTAGTTGCTATGTTTTAGTGGATACAGTAATTAAACTGCATACTACACGGTTCTAGGACTTTGGGAATGTATTAGGTAAGCTTGTACCTAGCCAGCTAGGCCCTTTGGACCTATTCGGCCCATAACCGACGATGCCGGGTAGAGCCAGGTAAAGCCGGGCAGCCCCTTAGGGCCGCCCGGCCCATGCCGGGTAGCCGGGTGGGTCCGACGCCTATGACACCAAGGATGGACTAGTATACGTAGTTAGGGGATTTCACACTGAACCAGTTTTTTCCTAGGCACGATATATCTTAAATGTATTACCAGCATACATAAACCACATATCAGAGTACACGAATCCGTAATCCAAATGTTCATCGTCCAATTAGTGATTAGTGAAAATAATAACAAAATAAATGAAAAGACAAAATTGATACAAAGTCTAACAAATCTAATTATGAAATTAGCGAAATATCTCACGAAATCAATAAATGAAAGCAGAATCAGGGTATTATACAGCACTCCAGAGATACGCTCCTAATCTCAAATCCCTAAATATTTATACGCCTAAATCGATAAATAACATCATAATGTACAGTAAATTGGGTATTATTCTGGATTTTCACGCTCCTAAACACTTTGAAGATAAAAATCATACGCCTAAAGGAGCGTCTCGCGCTCCTAGATAATCCCTTGAGCAGAATACTTATATTCGGTTGGCAATCGTTCATTTTCATCCTTGATAGATAAACAATAGTGATCGAATTCTCGAACATTTTGAGTTTTGAGTTGAGAAAATTATGTCTTTGCTACTTACCACCACTCGAGTGCAAAAAATAATCCGATAGAACGAACATATACTAATCGAAAAGTGATCATCCAAGGTTACTAAAAAGAACTGAAATTTAATTGCCTTTTGAGATATATAGTTGAGTCTGAAACTTATTTAATGCTCGACCAATTGCTTGCAAAGAAGTTGGATTTATCTAAAAACTAATGTAAATCGAACAATTTAATCATATCAAATCTTTTCATTAATTATTTGTCTTTTCACTAATTTTGTTAGACTTTCCAAAAATGATTCATTAATTTTGAGAGTTTTCACTAAGTTTGGTAGTCTTTTCACTAATTTTGGTAGGCGTGATTTGTTAGTGCAATAATTAGAACCTTATAAATTATATGGGTATTCTCACGGGAATAATTCGTTCCTATTCCAATTCTATTCCATTCCCATCCCATCATGGGTTTGGGAATTCCGATTTCCACGGCAACCCTGGTTTGACCCTTAATGCTTGTTGCCTCTTTAGGAATTAATGAGACCTTTGAGAAGTTTGAAGATAGTTTCAATCAATCATCAATCGGTAGAGCAGTGTCTACAGTGAATGACAGTAATACTAAGAACTCTCTTTCTATTCAAGAAGCATATCTATGGGACTTTTGTACTTATCACATGTCATCTGTGGAAAACCAATTATTTCGAGTAATTTTTAATATAAAGATTTAGTTTTACTTTATAACAATTGAGTTTAAGGATAAACTTTAGTAATTTTGTGATTTTTTATTTTCGTTTACATTTCTAGACTATATACATCATGTTGTCTGTTGCTGCTTCTAAACACAGGAGAACGATAATGGATGGAGGTGCAACTGAAGACTATGCACACCCTGATAAGCTACCAGAAGTAACGATTCCTAGTATACACATAGCTTATCATCTGATACGGAGAAGAATTATGTTTGTGGAAGAAATGTTCAATCTCGGGATTCGGTTCCCTCATGATCATATTATTAATCTTAGATATTGGCATCAAAAGATTTTTTCTGAGTTAAAATATATTGATTTTGTGATTTTTAAGATGGGGATAGAAGAATGTTTTGAGAAAATGAAGCGTTTAAAAATATCCAAAAATTTTCATGAACTTGTTGATCAGTATCATAGCGTTTTGAATTACAGCTGTTTGGTAGAAGAAAATTGGGATCTATTTCAGAATGACTCCATTGGAGATATGAATTCCCTAAGGTAATTTAAATGTATTCATTCTTGTTCAAATTTTATCTAATCCTCTTTTGAAACCGTTCTATACATTTTATATTTCTATTATGACAGCGGTTTTTATCCAATATTAACCATAGACTAGGGCATTAGTCGATCCTCAAAAAAAGGATCTAGATCCAGATCCCGATCCTAACCTATAAAAGGATCTTCGATCCGATCACGATCCCCAAAAAGATCCTTTCAATAATAGTCAGAGGATATCATTTTTAGTACAGCTCCTGGAAGATGCCTTATGGCATGGACGGCGTGCAATGTCCGTCCGTCTGCTGCAGCCTGGGCATACTTAGTGCTTAAGTTAGTATTCAAACCATAAAACACATTAAAAAACATAACATAAATTTCAACACTTTCACCTCCAACTTGGGAATTAAAAAGAAAAAGGATCGGATCGAATTCAGTAAAAGTTTCGATCCGATCCCGATCCCGATCTTACTTTTAAAAAGGATCGTCGATCCGATCTCGATCCTCAAAAAAAGAATCGCGATCCGGATCTTTCGATCATGGATCGAAAGATCCTAATTATATTGATTTCACAACTCATAGTACTAATTCACTCAGCTAGGATTTTTTGTTTGTTTGAATAGATTAAAAAGAACTGACAAATCGTAAGATTGGGGTTTTTAGGGGTGTAGATCATATTTTCGAATCTATATGCCAACTTATTTGTTTACTTTTGTTTACAGTAGATACATAAAATAAACGAATCTCAAAAAAATGTTGGAAACTAACTTTCAACTTTTGATCTGTGGTTTTCGGGGCGTAGATTCCTGATATTGCATTTTCGAATCTATCGAATTTGAATTTGTTGATACCAAAATTCAGTTAATTGTGAAATAGATTGCACTTTCGAGTTGCAAGAAATACAGCCTTAGGGAACCCAAAAATCACGTTTGAAGGCAGTATCCTAAACTGATGTACTTAAATTGGATGTAGGAACCACAATAATTGTCCTATCACAGCAACCCTATATGCAAATCGAAAGCTGATCCCCTGAAGCATACAATGGACAAATCGAAAATATTCTATTTCCACTAATGAATACAGATAACGGCTCAGTACTTATGAAATGACTTATGAAATGAAAGTATTCCGAATACATTTCAAAATATACAAGCGCGCTTCGCGCTTGCTTGCGCTGCGCGGCTGGCGGACACTTTGTGTCCGCCGGAGGCTCCCTTCGGTCGCCTGGAGTCACATTGGTTAATTATAAGGGAGATAACATCTCTAAATATGTCTGTCCTACTGTGCTAATCGATATCACTCGAAAAATCACCAAATTTGTGAATTTAAAAATTTTTGATGAGTAATGATGACGTCATAACAAAGTGATGAGTCATCATTTTTTGATAATAGTTGCATCATATGTGAGGTATGTTAGTACACAGATTCTATTAAAATTTCAGCCTTCTATCTCCTATAATGGCTGAGTTATGCCCGAATAACTGTGTTGCTTAACTTTTAAAAATGTGACAATGACGTCATAATTCCATGATGAGTCGACATTTTGCTCTGAACTCAGAACTTACTGGAGCCATAGCCAAAAGACTCCCACATGCCAAAAATCAGCTTTCTGAGCCCGGCAGTTTCTTCAATCAATTCGTTACAGATATATATATATATATATATCCTTACTATTAAAACTCGATGATTGTATATATATATATACAAGCGCGCTTCGCGCTTGCTTGCGCTGCGCGGCTAGCGGACACTTTGTGTCCGCCGGAGGCTCCCTTCGGTCGCCTGGAGTCACATTGGTTAATTATAAGGGAGATAACATCTCTAAATATGTCTGTCCTACTGTGCTAATCGATATCACTCGAAAAATCACCAAATTTGTGAATTTAAAATTTTTTGATGCGTAATGATGACGTCATAACAAAGTGATGAGTCATCATTTTTTTATGATAGTTACATCATATGTGAGACATGTTAGTATACAGATTCTATTAAAATTTCAGCCTTCTATCTCCTATAATGGCTGAGTTATGCCCGAATAACTGTGTTGCTTAACTTTTAAAAATGTGACAATGACGTCATAATTCCATGATGAGTCGACAACTTACTGGAGCCATAGCCAAAAGACTCCCACATGCCAAAAATCAGCCTTCTGCGCCCGGCAGTTTCTTCAATCAATTCGTTACAGATATATATATATACACTACCCGGACAAAAGTATTCGACCACCACGAACACTTCCATACAAATAGTATTAAATTAGATCTTTTAAAGAAGGAACATGTCCCTAAACACTAGAAAATAATATATTTTTTATTTCAAATTCGTAATCTACACATTCTAATTACTCATAATTGAGAGTTTCAAATCAATTACCTATTCTTATGTTGAAAATTATCAACCTATGCCACTTTGTGTCACTAAACGCCATCATATATAATGGCTGTGATTTGGGACAAGTAGCATCAAGTAGCAAATGTTGATATTTATTAACTTGGGAGTTAGTAATTAAGCTGAGGCTATCAATTATGAGTAATTAGAATGTGTAGTTTACGAATTTGAAATAAAAAATAGAGTATTCCTTACAGTTTGAGAACATATTCTTTTATGAATATACCCACTTTAATACTATTTGTATGGCGGTTTCTGTGGTGGTCGAATATTTTTGTCCGGGTACTGTATATATATAGATATATATACAATCATCGAGTTTTAATAGTAAGGATACAAAATCGAACTTGAGGAATAAAGGACATTGTGGGTCACATTAATGTAGAACAGATGACTTGATCGATTGTTTACCAGAGGAAAGTTTGTTCTGATTTGGTAAATTATCTGAACATAATACGGCAACACGGAGATTACATTCTTCAATATCAGAAATTACAGCAGTTACGACTTCTAAAATCTCTTTAGCATCGGTAGAACCACAGAGATAAAACTGTTTTTAACTGTTTTGGCAGGTAGCTCTGATTTTGAAAAGTTTGTTAATCTTAGACGCTCAAATATCGATCTACAGTTATTGTTGTCACCTAGGGAAAAGAAAATCTCGACTATAGTGAAATAAAAAGGTCATTGTTATATATATCTAGACTCAATTAACAAGGAAAAGCTGAATCTGTCCTACGCCTGAGTTCGGAATCTGTCCTACGACTATTTCGAGTTCGGAATCTGTCCTACGCCTGATTTCGGAATCTGTCCTACGACTATTTCGAGTTCGGAATCTGTCCTACGCCTGAGTTCGGAATCTGTCCTACGACTATTTCGAGTTCGGAATCTGTCCTACGCCTGAGTTCGGAATCTGTCCTACGATTATTCCGAGTTCGGAATCTGGAATGGGAATCTGTGGGTATTCCCATTGGAAAACCGACAGATTCCCATATGGAATGGGAATGGGAATGACTTTAAACCTATGGGTATTCTCACATGTGGGTTCTGTGGGTTTTTCAGTGGGTTCCTGTGGGTTTTCTGTGGGTTTCTGTGGATTTTCCTGTGGGTTTCCTTGGGCTTTTCTGTTGGTTTTCCTGTGGTTTTTCTTTGTTTTTTTCTGTGTGATTCTGTGGGTTTTCGTGGGGTTTTCTGTGGGTTTTTGTGGGTATTCCCACTGATATCCTGTGGGAATGGGATGGGAATGGGTTTTGAAATTCTAGTCGAACGGCAACCCTGACAGATTCCGAACTCAGGCGTAGGACAGATTCCGAACTCGAAATAGTCGATTCCGAACAGTTTGGTCCTAGGACAGATTCCGGTAATATCGTTGTACAGAATCAGGCGACTCAATTAACAACTATATGTAACCTATAAGTTTGTGTGAAGTCCTGCCATACCACAGCTTCCTTCACTGCCTGCAACTGCGTTCTCCCGGACTGTTACACCACTCCTCCAGATCCAGAGCGTCGGTTACCTCTTTGTGACAAGCAATTACAGCCAGGTGGTTAGGACGTGCCTGACTCATTGTACTTCGCCAATACGTCTTTAGGCGACGCAGCGACGAAAAACTCCTCTCTGCAGAACATGACATTGCCGGTACGAGCAAAGGAGTTTGACAATGTATACTAAGTTTTCAGAAATGGCCCGAATAGTGGCGTTCTCGACAGAGATTCTTCCAACTTGCTCTAGTGTGGTAACTTGCGCAGCTCGTAAATTGGACCTTCTCTGCAAATTTTGGTCTGACCCTGAGCATCCGCTCCATTTTTCTGGCACTTTGAAGTGGACCCTGAGGCTCAAGGTCAACTGATATTGTGGATTAAGATTAGAGGAATTCGTTGAGGTTAGCCATGCTAGAATCTAAGATGAAAATTCATAGTAATTGATCAAAATATGACCGATATGTTATTGGAGCCCCATCGGTCCCAGCTCTCCCGGCTCCAGACCTGGGGGGGCCGCTCCCCCAGGTACCCACACTTGGCGTCTATGCCTGTTAGCAATTACTAATCCTCACCTTTAATGCCAAGATTCGAATCAATAAGAATATACTAGAAGTTCCAACATCAAAAATGAATCCTTTTATCTGTGATTTGAAAATACACATAACATCTTCGGAGAATGCCATAAAAACCAACCGTCTGGAAGCCTATAGTCATTCAGTTTCAGCTGGAGTTCGTCAAAACTTCTGACATCATATTTTTGAACCTCGAGTCGAAATTTTCGCTCGCTCTCTTCAATTCCCGTAAAAAATTATAAATTAAAAACTGGTACAAAAAAGGCATTAATACAATATTAATACAATAATTAATACAATAAAGGTCAGGAATAGAGGTCACAACGGGCCTGCTGGACTTTTGGACCGAGCTTTAATTATAGGTATCAACCTTTGGTCCCGACCCAGCCCGACATGGACAGGTCAGAGCCGATACAGAGAGGCCTGAACACGATCGGGTTTCGGGTTTCGGGTTCGGGCTTGATTTGTGACCTCTAGTCAGGTTGACAAAATAATAATTAGAGATCACTCGAACTTTTAACCTGCAGCTGAAGATTTCGAGGTGCCCTTCTCATGATTATTATTTATCATAACATCCAAACTAAAGCTGTAAGTCCTGTATTACAAAGTTCCCGAATTATGATTTATTTCTTTTCTTTGAACTATTCTGATATTTTGATTATTTCCTCTGTATAGGTCTAAGTGGGAAGCTGCTAAATGCCTGGCGCTGTTTGTCTCATTTTTCGAAGAGAAATTACTTGCAAAAGAAAATATTATTAAATCAACTGTAATCATACAAGAAGCGCTTACCAGCATTCAAAATGTAATTACTTGGTAATGGCTATTAGTTTTCTAATGAGAAACTGTTTAAATTATTTTTTTATATAAGCTAAAAAACATCTAAAAAGCTCCCTGAAGAGGTTTGTATATAAAAAATGCAATGGATTTGACTATTCTCAAGTTTAAAATTTTCAATTTAAATGCAACGAGTATAACACCTTTCATAATTGGGCTCCTCATTGAGGATCTTTGACATATTGTGCATGTTCTTTCATCTATTGTTCAGAATCATGTTAAAATGTACCATTTGGAAGTTATTGTGTTTTGAAGGCATAAAGGCCTCCACAGTTTCAGACTATTTTTACTTTCACAACACTAAACTCCCAAATGCAAGCTTTTATCATGATTCTGATCCAATAGGATTAAATAACATACAAAAATATGTAAAAAGGACTCAAGAATGCTATATTCTCATCAGTTTCTGATCTTACCCGCTTGAATGATTTGAGGCGAGATTTTTTGAAAATTTCCAACTGCAAAATAAATAGTATAATTATTTGCACATTTTACACAAAAGCTTTCGACAGATGACTATTTGATATTTTTGGCATGAAGCAGCTAATTTTAGCTGTTTTTCATTTTCCATTAGAAATGATTTTCTGAATTATTGAAAACATGTTCTTTTCTCATTGTATACCAGATTTAGAATACTAGTCCGTTGCCCATATTCTAGCCACTTCTCATATAAATATATAAATTTATTTCTACTTTGAATATCTTCTTCAGATAGTATCTCATGAAAATGTTAATTTCAGATCTGCATCTACAATTAAATCTATCTTAGACAAGCTGAAAATATTCACGTGAGTAATTTGCTTTTAGTTACAAAGACTTTCTTTTGAACACTGCTACATACAGTTGAAAATTTATGAAAATCTCAAAAACTGGTTTCAACCGGATAAACCGGACCTGGATTATAATTGGCAAATTTGAGTTTTTATATTATATACATACTACGTACAAGTATTATTTAGTAATAACTGTCCGGATTTGATTGAAGAAACTGCCAGTCCCAGGGATGATTTTGGAATCGAAATTTAACGAAAACTACAATGTAACAATTCTCCACACCCTGTTTGTTCTGCTAGAGCAGCCCAACTTTTACCAAGATTGTATTTTTCCATTATTATTGCGCAAACTTTAGAGACCGATTTTTTTTTCATCTCAAATCTAAGTATGTTGTTTGACACTTTATGATACTTGTAAATTTCCAAAATAATCGATCAGAATTAGACTACCATGAAAGTTAGGAATAGTAATTCATAAGCTAGTATTTGTACATTGGAGAACTAATGCCATATTTTCTCAATTAATTTTCTATTCTTAGATCGGTTGATTCAGAAGATATCATTCACGTTTGTGAACCTAATGAGCAGGAGACAGAAGTGGCTTCGATCCTAATTGATTCTTACATACATTTTCAGTATGTCTTCAAATAGTAGCCGATACGATTAAGTTTTGTCTCAGTTTTTACCTAATGGAGTATTTAAATTTTCAGATAAAAGAGCCTTCTAATAAAACACCAGTGCTCGACAAAATCAAAATTTGGTTGTGGCTATCTTAATCACTATTTTACTATTTCTGGTGGAGTATAGACACCCAATTATAAATGCGCTATATAAATACTAAACCACAGTACTTCATAAAATTTGTTGGCTTAGTTAGCCACTGGGCTCAAAAATTTGGTGGATATCGCCACCAAACCACCCGATTTGTCGAGCCAGACTGGTAAACACCCGAATGATTTGATAAATGAGGATAAGTGATAAATTACTATCAACCGTTATTCTGAGAGTTTAGGACCATTAATTTCAGAATAAAGCTACTATTCGAGTTCGGCATTATATAGTATTTACTATGCACAAATTTAACACTAATTTTGCTCAGAATTTTGAACACAAATTACGGACGTAGTAGTTGTACTATGTCATAATATCACGGCCTATCGTTAATCTAGACTAGAGGTGGCGCCAGGAATTCCTGAACGGGGGGCTAGCGTTTCCCAATGGGGGGCTGTACCCCCCCTGGCGCCACCCCTGATCTAGGCTCCAGTGATTCATGTTCGCTTTTTGTATTTTGCTAAATGATTTATGTTCTAAATATTCGATAGGTGTGACTGTTATCGCAGGGTGCTAGAATTCTTCCAAGATCTTTCTGCGCTCTTCTTCTTGCAGATGCTTTTGAATATCACCTTTTCAAATGGACCCACCTCAATTCAAGAAGATCTAACGGATTATTTGCTTGTATTTCTAATGAAGAATCAAACCTCTAAAAGGGATAAAAAGGATAAAACTCCCCTTCTCTATCTTTATAAAGGAAAAGAATTAAATCCTTCTCCTGCTCTACGTTGTATTCTTTTAGAAATTATATTCAGATGCAGGTAGGATCTCTGAATAGATATGTTTTGGGGAGGGGGAAAAATGATATCTTATATTAAACAATTGAGTGCGCTCCCCGGCTGGCGGTTACAAAGTGTCCGCCAGGACGTACTTTGGGTGCCTAGGCTCACATTCATTAATTATATGGTAGATAACATCTCTAAATACTTACTTGTACGACGCCTGACTTACTGTTATAATCGATAATCACAAAAAATCACAAAATTTTTAAAATTATCACTTTTTGATGTATAATGATGACGTCATAACAGAGTGATGAGTCATCATTTTTTGAGATAGTTGTATCATATGTGAATAATGTTAATAAACACCGTTTATTAAAATATCAGCCTTCTATCACCAAAATAACTAGTTATAGTCGAAAAATTGAAATTTCTGTACCATCAAATTGGGTCGCGTAACACTATTTAGTGGCGATGGTTATCAAGTTATGATGAAACCTGTTGA
This sequence comes from Aphrocallistes beatrix, assembly GCA_963281255.1. NCBI lineage: Eukaryota > Metazoa > Porifera > Hexactinellida > Sceptrulophora > Aphrocallistidae > Aphrocallistes > Aphrocallistes beatrix. The sequence goes on from OY725488.1 coordinate 8,428,862, forward strand.
ATCACAAGGTCTTTTGAGTAAACGAAACAAAATCTCACGATTCTACGGATAACTCAGAATTCTACGCTACGAAACCATCCATGATTATGTAGTATAAGAATCTCACATGGATCTACGCAACAGGCCATATGCAAAAGACTCCCACATGTCAAAAATCAGCTTTCTGTGCCTGGCAAATTATGGATATATTTAAACGCTTATTACTGCCCGTATCTTGGAGGTTGAGAACTAAGAGGTGCCCGTAACTCAGAAATGAAATTGTTTAGAATGAATACGTAAATGGAATAATAAGGATAGTTCATTCTGAGAAAATATTAATTCTTAGTTGTATATATGATAGAGAAGTATACCTATATATTTCAACTAAAGTTGAATCAAATATAGCTTTTTGAACAATTGCAATTCTAGGATAGATTGATCGACTTTGTATCAGGATCAATTTGGAATCAATCCATAACACGGGCACCTCCTTCAACCGGGAGGATGCCCGCCCAGTTGAGGGAGGTGTCCGTAACTCGGAGGTCCTGGATCTGAGAGGTTCTACTGTATATATATATGATTAGATATCATAAGTTAAAAAAAGTGCGTTGGTTGACTCTTAATACGACTACTTATTAGTTACTACTCTATCCTTACTAATAAAACTCGATTGATATATTTATATATTAATCGAGTTTTATTAGTAAGGATAGAGTAGTAACTAGTAAGTAGTCGTGTTAAGAGTCAATCAACGTACTTTTTTTTAACTTATGATATCTAATCATTCTTGTCTAAAAGGGGTTGGTACACTTAAGAATTCATAAGATTTATAACATTATCTTTTTTGTTTTAGAAATGAATCAATCCAGAATCAAATAGCTAGATACATAAAGGATAATTGCTTGACGAATAAGGATCAAAAGGAGTGTAGTTGGGATAATTTGACTTTTCTACTTCTTCAAAGTTTAGAGGTAAAATATTTGTATGTATTTAGATTTAAACATTAGCAAAATAGTAAAATACAGAAATTACGAATTTGTTTTAGTCTCATCCCAGAGTGTTTAAATATATTATTGTTTGTTATTTAGTTTAAGAGAATCAACTGATAAGATTGGGAGTTTATATATGCTTAGTTCTCTATCATAAATTGCTAGTGTGCATTATGTAATTTGAATGAATGGCAGACACTTCGTCACATGGACATTTTGTCGCGGACATTTCGTCACATGGATATTTCATCGCATGGACATTACCTCCTCTGAATATTAGTTCGTCCCCTGAAATACCCCTTTCGCACCTACTTATTTCTCAATCAAAGGCCCTAATTTTCACCCTTTTTTTCAAACAAACTCCACTCCAAAAGCCTCAACTTCCGTTCCTTACACATTAGTACCCTTTTATTTTAGTCTCTAATGAGGTGAAATTCCCGTGAGACAGAGACAAAAATTCCGATAGCCATTGTCCGGCAACTAATGTTCAGAGGACGAAATGTCCAGCGACGAAATGTTCATGGGACGAAATGTCCGTGCGACGAAGTGTTTGTTTACCAATTTGATTAGTATTCTCTTATTCGAGTATTTCATGGACAGAATAGTAAGAACTTACTAATTATGTATTTTTCCATTACAGGATTCATATCATCACAACCTTCCAAAAAACAAAGAAAGCATCAGTAATGTTTTATCGAAATTTGACATTCCACTCTGTCCCTTCTCATCCTCGCAATTTATTACTTATGAAATCATCGAATCAGTAGCTGCAATACGATTTGCTATTCACTGGATTGTAAAATGGAAGACTGCATCTCATTTACGAGAAAAGTACTTTAAAATTCGGAAGCAAGGTTTTGTGTCGGAGAATATTTGCCGTGATATTCCAGTGGATAACAAAGAGTTAAATGAATTGATTAAGAGACTTGAAAAAATTAGACTCAAAGATCCGAATATCCAATTATTCTTATCAAAGACCTTTTACTTTAATATTGGTTATGGTGAAATGATAAAATGCAAGGACATTGGGAAGATGAGTTTATTTTTTCCTCAAAATTACGAAAGTATTCAAGCAACAAAGGTTAGTGAAATTGTAAATTCCACAAGTGAGGAAATAGTGAGAAATAGTTCGTCAGGAAAACTTATGATACATATTGTTAAATCGGAAATCATATATAGTAAATTAATCTGTCAAGACCATTCTACGTGTACATATTGTATCAAGTTTCATCTGTCTCACACTTATGTCATTCCCGAAAAACCCACTGAACCTACAGTGTGTTTCATAATTATTGGCACTTTAACTTAATGTAGTATCAAACTTGTAATTAGAAAGAGCATTATAATTTCAGGATAACTTCATGTATGTATGTTCTTACTATATATACATTGTTTTGAGTCACACTATCATACCATGTGATTACCCAGCATATTTTCTAGAATGCAAACTCATTCTTTGTCTCAGTTTTTTGTCAAAATTCCAACAACATTTTGCTATGGTATAGCAATGTTTTCTTCTATACCGCTTAATTTAGTTATAGAGATATCTAAGCATGTATATATCTTGTAGTTGTGCAATTCTTAAAGATTTGTTCAAAGTATTCAGCAAGATATAGGTTCTGAAAGTCAGAATTAGGAGTGTAACTAAATTAAGCGGTATAGAAGAAAACATTGCTATACCATAGCAAAATGTTGTTGGAATTTTGACAAAAAACTGAGACAAAGAATGAGTTTGCATTCTAGAAAAGATGCTGGGTAATCACATGGTATGATAGTGTGACTCAAAACAATGTATATATAGTAAGAAAATACATACATGAAGTTATCCTGAAATTATAATGCTCTTTCTAATTACAAGTTTGATACCACATTAAGTTAAAGTCTAGTGCCAATAGTTATGAAACACACTGTACTATGATAGGAAACTGGGTATTTCAGAAGTAGGCCACTACTATATACAGTATAGCCGACACACTAAAGATTTATATTGATTCTTTTTGTATATTTCCATTTTAGAAGTGGTATCTTGATCTATTCTATGGCATTCATGATACATACACAGCAATAAAGGAGTCAATCAGTACAGGCTCTACTAAAAAAATGATTCAATCAGTTCAAAGAAAGGTTATCATATTTTTAATTTTATGCTATTGACTCTATTTTTACTTTTATCTATGTACATATCTGTAGAAGGATGAAAAGAGGTTCCAACAAGACATAATATTTGCGATATTTAGTGAGTTTGTACCATATCATATGGGATCTTCGATTCAAGAAATATTTCCAGAGAAAGTAAGGCTATAAAAGAATCTCGATAAGTTTATCCTAGAAACAAATTTACCTTTTATTAATATTTTTTCATTGGATAATATCATTTATTTGAATTTTGTGATTTCATTTTTCATTGTAAATCATCTAGGTATCGCTTTATTAAAAACTATATGCTATAGAATGTATTGAACTTTAAAATCAGCAATATTTTAATTTAATCTGTGAACTATTCATTGAAAACTATAAACTCAATATTTTGTTGATGTTTCTGTTTGATAAGTATCCATTCTTCACACGAAGCGTTTGATAGATTTTTATGTAAAACATACATGCATTGTAAATAAACTATTTTGTTGTTTCTTAGGAAAAGAAATTGAAGGAATGCATCTTCATTCTACCTAAAGAACCTATTGACTTGCAAACATTAGCAACTGACATAAAGGAAAATAAACTCTTCAACTTGCCTCAGTTAAAGATATCACGAGACACACATCTAAATACAGTTTTCATAGCAGGTGTATTGTGTCACATCGGTGTATTTCTGCAGCTGACACGTGATAATACATTCTTTAAACCTCTCACACTAATTCACTTCAACCCAACTTAGCTTCAGAATCATTTTTTTCCTGCAATTTCTGAGGGAGACTTTGCATTGACAAAAATTCAACCTTCAACAATCAAACATCTTCCTGATCCTCCTGAATCAATTGGAAATGTAATCATACATAATAATTTAATTCATGATGGAAGTGGGACGCGGTATTGAATCACTGGCAAATGGCGGAAAACAGTAGATACTTTTTCCTGTAGTTGGAGGGAAAGAAAAAAGAAATTACATACATGGTCATGTCACCCCTATAATTACTAGAAATTTAATACTGATTACGAATATCAGCATTAAAAATTGATTAAACATCAATTGTTAAAGTTAATTAGATGTTTGTATATTATGTACTACACTGGTCGACACATATGTATTTAGTTGTCTAAGATGTTAGATCGATTTTAGGGGGTTAGGGTTACTGAATCTAAAAATGCCATCGGTTTTCCTGAATTGGCTTGAGTTTTTAAGGCATTGCCTCTTGATCATCGACGTTGAATCTTTGGCTAGACGGCATGATCATCCTTAACGTGGAAGAGGCTAACCATAATTGAACACAAAAAGTGATTATTTAGACAGTAATATGTGACTCATAAGAAGAAATATTGTGTATAACAGTATGTTAAACAATACCTAGTAAATATTTTTTGTTTACCTGTAGCCCCACCCCCAGGATTTTTTTACTTTCGATCTGACTCTATTATATTAGGAGAGTAGATCGACCATGTCATTTCAAATGACACTAGTCTCAGCTTCTGATATTGCCTAATACGAAATTAATATATGCAAAAGACCGGCAAAAAACGGCAGACAAGCCCCTATAAAAATGAATGCTATCTTGAAAATAATAAAAAATCGCGATGCTTCCATATCCTTATAATCTTTTTTGCAATATATGTATCTAAATCTGTGCCAATTTTCATACTTGTATCAAAAATGAACAATTCATGTCAAAATGGCAGCTCTGCCGCTCTACCAATAATTCGGAACACCTCTATACTCCGACAATTTGGCAATCCAACACTTTTTTCGTTTACCAACAAGTGCCGGATTATGTGGATTCCACTGTATATGGAAATGAAGACGCTGATTTTCGATTTTGGCTAGCTCATCATGATGTCAGCATAACATTGTATAGAGACACTCATAGTGTACCTTTTTATATGGAGCTGATATGTCGAATAATTATCGAGTTATAATCAAAAGAAGAAAATCACAAAATGCTATGTAATCATGATGATTCTCTATAGTAATTGTATAAGAAGCATACTAATTTTTCGAAAATCTCGAATTTAAGTTTCTTAGATATCAAATGTCTCCAAAAGTCCTGATGCTAACCATTATTGGTTTCATCAGCTGTCCGCAAGGCTCTGATGCGAACCGAAACCAGCCTCGAAGTACATTTGCAACTTTTGTTTTCAAAATATCTTCAGCTAGTTGATATACCATTATATTGTTGTGTAGAGTGTGCACAAGATCAAATCGCATTCAGATCCTGCGTCTACATCAAGTGCAAGGTCTCACACCGGATATAAACAATCAAGAATGGATAGTGATTCTCCTCCTATCTACTCACATGTACTCTGCGACCCATTCAGTAGATCCACTATTACTCCAGCCGGAATTAGGTGTATATATATACAATATATTTAACTCGAGTAATTATTCATTTGTTTATACAGGCTCAGATATTTGCATTTTAACACCTTTGCCCAGAAAAATTTAAGAAGGGTTTCTATTCAAGTGCATATAGGGTATACTTTCTAATTTTACCTGTTAAAAATGCATTATCAACTCTTTTAGGAATTTGGCGCCTATATCAGTAGCTCTCATCCGCACGTTAATGCACAGCATATTCATATGGACTCTACAGTCGAAGCACAAGGAACGTCCTTCTGAAATCATAAAGCTGGTTGAACCTATTAACACATCTAAATTCACCTACATAGAATATTTCTATCTCCACCTAGTCCAGGATATCATAGATATAACCACCATCAGTAACAACACATTTGAGGAAGCTATTCTGCACGTACACCTGCTAATAGATCTGATGATTCATTCAGATTTAGCGTCTACATACGGCGATCCACGTAAGCAAATTACACTGAAACCCTAATTATCCATACTACAAGGGCTCAGGTTAAAATCTAACCAGTGGGTTGGGTTAGTGGAGTGAGTTTCCGAATTTCAATTAATTCGAAACTTTAACTCATACACTATTCTAAATAACACATAGTGCCCCCATATTATTTTAAGCATTAGGCATAAATATAACCTCATTACTGAATAACATATACTTGAAAAATATTGCAATTAATTTCCTATAGATGTGACTTCCACAGATTTATTGACTCCCACTGATCGTGAAGCTTGGGAATATTATTTTGAAAAAAATTATATTGATAAAATGTTGAAGAATACTGAAAGGGGAAAGATACGGAATATTATTTCAAAGTCGAAATCGGACAATCCTATGTTGAGGTAAGTTTATGCAATCATTTTAGAATAATTGTTGATATTGTTAACAGAGCTTTAGATGTTATCAAAAAGATTGATATATATAGATCTTTCTACGAAGAAGAGAATGAAACAAATTTAAATTCGATGCTGTGGAGACATAGAAGTATCATAGGCTATGAACATCTCTCACAAGTCTTTAACAGCCAGAGTTTACATACTATAGCCAAATATCCATTGTTGGATAAATTTCTCAAAGAAGAAAATATCTTATCTGTCACAAAGTACCTACCTGATCTCGTGAATCTGAGGTTTCAACTCATCCAGAAGAGCGTTGAATATAATAACAAGACGATAATTCTACAATTATCTATTAATGAATTCATTGAAAATATTGGAAAAGGTTAGTGGCTCTGAATATTTCAGCTGTAATACAGCGGTTCCGACCTTTTTTGGCCCTGGACCCCTTATGACACTTCTTCTCATTCTGTTGAGTCCTTCCCATTATCCTTAATAGTAATTTTCAGACCTTGTGGGTCCAGGGCTAGGTTGGGAACTACTGTTCTAGAGGGTCGAATTTTTAGATTGTGTAATTGGGAATTGACACCATGAAATTTTAGAAGACGTAGCAGCTGTGAACAACTCCCCGTACACACCTGACCATGGGCGTAGGGAGGGGGGATCAGGGGGGGGGCAGTTGCCCTCCCTGGACTAGAGGCTGGTTACGCCTATGCTCCTGACTCATCCCTCTTGTCAATTCAGAGACTTGTTGTATCGTATTTTGAGGCGCTAATATCACTGTACCAGGGATGCTCAATGGAAATTGTATACTATCGTATTTTGCACTAGCATTTAATTTTTTGTAGTTTTTATCTGTTTCCCATGGATATACTATTCTGTTTTAACCTGCAGTGTCTTGAGGCGTAAGAAATTGAGATAAGGTATGCATAAATCAATTGTAGGTAAATTAATTTTAAATAATTAAAAAAATTATAAAATACTTTTAAAATAAAATTTTAAAATACAGGTGACTCCGCTTAATCGGGACACTAATCCCGGATATTTTGTCCTGATTAAATGGAGTGCCCAATTAACTAATATAATTTAGTATTAGCTTCTATGGATGGGAACCATTTCGTTCCTGGAGACTTGTCTCAATTAAGCGGAGTTGACTGTATTTATAATATAATTTTAAAATAATTGCAGTAGAGTTTATTAGCAGCTCTATTAGCAATAATATATATTAGCAACCAATTTTCAAGCTCCAAGCCCAGTATAGATTTTGTATTAATACTGTTCCCCTAGTTAAAATTGTATTGTTACCTAATAAGAAGTAGCCAAGAAGTAGACAAATTTTTCGAGTGATATCGATTATAACAGTAAGACAGTGTTTAGAGATATTATCTACCTTATAATTAATCAATGGGAGCCAAGGCGTCCAAGGGGCGCCTCCTGCGGACACAAAGTGTCTTCCAACCGCGTAGCAAAAGTAAGGAAGCGCACTTTTTGAAATTAGATCGAAAAAATATAAAAAGTATAAATTTTATATTCAAAATATAAAATATTTTAATTTCTTTTTCGATATTTATACCACTAGAGTAAATCTGTGCTAGCTAGTGCCTAAAAATACGATAGTATACAATTGCCATCGAGCATCCCTGGTCCAGTGATAAGAGTGCCTCAAAATACGATACAACAGGCCTTGTCACCCATAGATGGGTGCAATCTCCGGAATGGCATGCCTCTAGTTTAATTGCTCCGTCCATAGAAAGCCTCCATGAAATTTTTAGGAAATCCTGTAGCTAAAGAATCTTCTTAAAGAGAAATTTTCATTTGTTATGATCAAATTTTTTTGAAAGCTGGGGCGGTTCCAGGGGAAGCATTCAGGGCATTTGCTTCGGGGTAGATCTTGTGACCACGGATTTCATTGCCCCCTTAAGCTAAAAGCATAGAAACTGTCCCGGATTTGCACCCTTGGTCCCTCGTAGCATTGGATTTACAAATTCCTGGCTGCTAGTAAGTAATGCTATATTTTCATCTCTATAGAAGAAACTCGTGACTCAGCCAATGCATATAAACAGCTCTTCAATATTTTTCAAATTATCTGGGGTGAAGTGAATTCCCAGCACGAATCCAGTTTTGAATTTAATAAAGGGTTAATTGAGGATTTAATTGGAGTCGGAAACAACAAAGGTCTGCTAACAGATCTGATCTCGATGCTTGTTAATATCCACAACGATTTTATATCCAAACACAATAAGTACTTATGTATATCCACAAGGTAAGTATTTTTACCATGTCTTTTACTCCTAGTCCTACTTTGTTCCTTGATTGTGCAACTCATTTGAGGAGCTTCCTTATAATCCCGTAGGTTCGTCTATCCGTTCAGACGCGGCATCCAGCGAAATTTAACCGTCCATTACTTACCATATTTGGGATTTATTGATTTACGATTTAAATGTGTTCCCATATTTAAATAATTGGATTTGTACCATTATTTTCTCAAAATTTTCTGGAGTGCATTATCGCTCCATCGAGTATCGGCATGATCATTTTAAAAATCTGATTAGATATACAAGAAGTGTACCGCTGAGCGTTGTTTCTCCTTCACACATGATCAACTACGAAGATCATCTTGACAGTCTCATATTCTCTAACGCCACTTACTCCTTCCAAATGGGAGAAGGGACACACATCCACTATAACTTCAGTGGTATTCAGAAGGACTTTGCCACAAGATTTATGTCCTCTAAACCCACAATAACACTAGAAACATTAGACACAGAGTATCCAGAACAGATTTCTATGGTTGATTACTTCAGAAGACTCAAACTGAAAATTCCTCAAGTCGGTTCAGTTGAATTTACATGTGTATATAGTATCATATGAAGTTAATGTTTCATTTTAACATGTATATAACTTGTTTAGGAAGAATTACCAGATTGGGATACGATTAGAGAAGAAGTGATGAATCCTGTTGAAATATCTGAAGTTATTTCTCTTATTGAGATGGTTCTTAAGTTTGCATCTTCTACGGATGGATGTTCTCCAGACACAAAAATAAAATCTTATTTACATAAAGTACTCAGATATCCAGAGAAGAAAAATTTAATCAGCAAAACAGTGAGTTTTTTTGAAATTATTTTATATTATTTCATCAATACGTACCTGTACATACTCTACTTCATAAATATCCACTATAGGCAAACGAAGTGTGCTGTCTTAAACACTTATCATCGCTGTGGCACCATTTATCCATCCACAGAGCCAAGCGATTAGTGCTTCTTCATCAGGTAATTCCTGCAATATTATCATTTCTGTATATACGTACGTATATGTATATGTACCAAATCATATTTTCGGTCTCATATCTATAATTATTTTCTAGTCTCCATTTCCCTCCATACCTCACATTTATTCGGAGAATTTTAAGCCAGGAGATATTCTGAAGTTAATGCAAGACATTACTAAGACAAATGTAGATGGAATTCTCGCACTGATACACGATTTCATCTTGTTTAATTTGAATGTATCAGATCAGGCAGTTTATTCAATTAACAAGTAAGTAATACAATTATGCTAGAACATTGTATTATTGTGCATAATTTTGAGTAAACAAGCTCTCTCAATTGAATGCAAACATATCATCTCCTATCGCACAGTTCACGAGGTGCACAATTTATTTGAGGCAAGCACGCTTCGCTGCTAACGACTCCCCTTATTAAATAATCTTACTTATCTTATATATTAAAATGCTAGGATTTTTTTTCTTTGTTTTTGTTTGTCCGAATTGATTGAAGAATTGGGAAGTCATAGAGATACGAAAATTGGCATGTAGGTGTCAAATGATATGACTACGATTAAGTTCTAAGATCTAAGCGAAATTTTCACACCTCTGCTAAAAAAATGGAAAACAATTTTTCACACCTTTTCTATACAAAATAAATGACTACACTATCAATAGAAACCATTGTACGACACTACAATATATCGTCATTGTTATTAATACTTCAAAGCCACAACTTATGTTTGATATCTTAAATGTATTATAGTGTATGGCAATAAAAGATTATGTGCATATTTTCACACCTCTATATACATATTTTCACACCATTTGACGAATTTTAAAAAATATGCTAGAGACTAGCTTCCAACGGTTGACATGGGGTTTTCAGGGGTGTAGATTTCGAATATCATATTTTCGAGTAAATTTGATAATTAATTTGTTTACTTTTGTTTATGATATTTATGTAAAGGAAAAAATTCCCAAAATAAGTTAGACTGAGTAACTGCAGGCACCCGCAGGGTGACTCTGCGGACACGCAATGTCCGCAAGCTGCGCAGCGCAAGCAAGCGAAGCGCGCTTGTCCAAATTGAATTTAAACAAAATAAAATCATTTTTTAAATTTTTGATGAGTAATGATGTCGTCATATCATAGTGATGAGCCATCATTTTGGTGAGAGTTTTATCATATCTAAAGAATATTAATATATACAGTCTATTAAAATTTCAGCCTTTTATCACCTAAAATGGCTAATAGTTATAGTCGAAAAACTGAAATTCCTAATTATAAAAAGGTGACTGGAATTATGACGTCATTTCACTTTTTATTATTAAAAATTTCAGTTTTCACTATAATTCAACCACTGAAAGCTAGTCTAGCAAATTTTTAAAAATTCGTCGAGTGATGCGAAAATATGTATAATAAGGTGTGAAAATATACACAATTTTTGTATTACCTTGTAGTATTATTAACATCGACAATCTATTGTGATGTCGTACAATGATTTATATTGTGAAAGTGAAGCCATGTATATAATACATAGGAAGATGTGAAATATTTGTTTCCATTTTTTGGCAGGGGTGTGAAAATTCTGCCTATTAGATATCCAAATTTAATGTAGACTTATCTTTGACACATAGTTACAAATTTCATATTCCTACAACTTGCTAGTCTTCAATTAATTCGAATATACAAAAGAATAATACATTTTGCTATATTAATATTGATATTAAGTAAATCAAATATTTTGTTGATTAGAATGTTGATTTGTTGTGTGGTTTTTGGCTCAAATTGAGTTTTAATAGTGCAAGCGCACTTGTTAGTTCAATATTTTATGGTTGTATGCAGTGTGTCAGTAGAACCCTACTCACGCAGACACAAATTGTTCGCTTGAGTAGGGCCTCCTTTGAGCCATAAAAAATGATTCAATTGGGTACTTTGATTTCTAGTGTAAAACTATTAATTTTACATGTTTTTCGTTCAAAACGAGACTTTTTTACAATTTTCTAAATTAGTCTCGTTGGTGCAATTTTATCCTAGGGGAATTGCAATATTAATTTACATATTCCATTAGTTTGCAAGAGAGTCTTGATAATTTTTCTAAAGGAGAAACAATTTTCACATCATCTAAAGGAAAATCTGACTGTAGCATTATTCCAAAAGATATCTCTGTCTCCCAAACCATTAGTGTTTGGACTCATATCTTCCAGGAGGCGAGAAGAAGGTTTATTTAAGTTATATTTAACGGATAATTTTACTTTTTATATGATTATATAATTATATTTGAACCAAATAATATTATTTTGATTTGAATTGAATTGTGAATACGTGTTACTATTTTGATAACTTGTCATTCTTCATGTATATAATTGATATATACCTATACAATTGTATCTATACATAAATATGACTGAAATTTAGTGGCAACCAAAACCACCACATTCGTTGAGTACTGCTATGGCAGTACTCTGTCATCCGACATCAACTTATTTAAAGCTCAATATTGATTACGATTCTGCATAACGCATTTTCTACTATAAAATATTTCAAAACAGATAAATTTAGATACAATTTATTTAATTTTACAATTTTGTCCAACGAGTTTGAATTTGTAAATTCTATCAAATTATAAACTTTGGTTTGGGTTTCTGTCAACCATGGAAAAATTGTTTATTTTGTATTTGTTCAGGTAACCGAGTATCAGTATTCTCATTGCGACTTAGGGTCAAATATGCATGTCCATTGCTACCTCTATCAGGTACATGACTTAGTTGCACCATTGAATTTATTGGCAGGGACACAACTTTAATCCTGAGAAGATCTAGTTTCTTTTTTCGGAATCTACACCCCTAAAAATCCCAGATCAACACCTGAAAGCTAGTCTCGAGCATATTTTGAGATTTGTTTGCATTATGTATCTACTGTAAACACAAAAAGTTGGTGTGAGATTTTGCTTCCATATTTTAGCACATGTGTGAACATTCCACCTATTAGATATTTTACTTAAACATAGACTCATCATTTGACATATATAGCCAATTTTCATATCTCTACTACTTTTGCCAGTTCTTCAATCAAATCGGATGTAAAATTCCTCGCGTTTTAATATATAAGATTATCTCACAAATGTTTTAAATCAGGTTTTTAATACTTATTCTTTACTAGCCAATCTAATGAACTTGTTTTATTAAAATATGGCACAATTTTGTGGAGATATAAAATGTGAATTTTACGACACCTTTCCTGATGGTCAGAAATTCCCGTTTTGTCCCTTTTGCAGGAAACCATTAGTAGCTGAGAAGCCTTCTCTCCCTGAAGTTACTGATCCTCAACCTGTAGACCAGACCATCGAAAGAGAGGAATCATTCGTGGAAATAAAATCCTGTCCAAATATTATAAGTAATCAATTCATTCCACCTATTTATAATTGGGGAGCTACCAGGCGAGAAAGAAATATAGAGTCAAGACATGATATCAAATTTGAAGATGTTATTGTTACATTCTCTACTGCCGTCTTAAAGAAACATTATTTACAAACAAATGGTTGCATTTCTCTCAGATTCAAGTCTTCATCCATTGGAGAATTCAAGTTTGAACGAATAGAATTCAAAGGCTTTAGACAAGTGAATTATGAAGGAAATGAGTTTATATTACTCGAAGAAACGATAAAGATTAACAAAAGCGTCCTTGCTGGTTTGAAACATTCTGAACAGCTCCTTATTCCCTACAAGTATTACTTCTCTGATAGTGAAGAGGATCTCTACCTGAATGAAGGTGATTGCTATCGAAACTTAATTATTAGTCAGTACAATTTTATCGAGTCGAACAACATCCTAAAATTTGACATGATTGTTTTACCAGAACAACTTGAAAATGAATATTATTATTTAAAACAAATCGACACCCGTCTGAGTATTACTTTTAATATTTATGTACCTGAAGAAAAGATATTATTGCATCTTCCAATTAGCACCATTAAAGATGAAGTTCAGACCATTCTCTTCTCTCTCTGTAATGGGTATTATAGCAAGATATCGTTATTGAAAAAGAGGAAGAACTTTCAAGTTTATGATTCAAAGGAACAAATCAATAGTATATTTCGTTACATATTATATATTTGGTTGAAAGGTTTAATGAACGCTTCTTCACCTTTCCATTCCAAGATATTACTTTCTTTTTTTACGTTTGAAGATGAGCTAATTCAACCACATTCTACTGAACTTTTCATTCTTCTATTTCAAGGAGTGAATAACGATTTTATTCTTTCTCTTATCAATTCTCGATGTGATGCATTCTCTGATTATATATCTGAGATTAAATCACGTCCGTACTTACTCCATCATGCTATGCAGGGTATTTCTAGTAAGGATTTCTCTCAATTAATTAAGTTTCTTCCTCTCTATCATTTCCTGTTTGATTCAAAAGAGAATTTCAGCATTGCTCAGTCTAATAATGCATTCCTTGATAATGCTTATTGGGGTCTCCCATCTAATGTGAAATTTCAATATTATGACGATGTAGACATATCAGTTATTAGAGATGCAATGTCCATTTTCCACACTACAGATCCTCTCCTACCTTATTCTATTATCCTCCTAGCTCTAAGTTCTGACATATTCCTAGATCTTTTAGAGATCCGTTCGATTCCATATCTGCCCTTTTTCAGCGTTTTACTCTATCGTGTCAAAACATGGTCATTGATACAACAAGACTGTGAACTCCGTGAACTTGTATTCACCACTTTTCTTGAAAAATCTGAACAAACTCCAGGTTTAATGAATGAAGATCACATCTGTCAAGCGTGTGATGTTATTTTCAGAATGCTAGATGTTATTAAGGATAGTCCAGTCACACTTCTTGATAAACTTAATTTAGAACAAGCAAAAAGTATATTACATGTGCTAGCCAAACTCCTGGAATTATTTGAAAAAAACCATCCTACCTTTATATCTCTACAGCACTTTCATCGTGCCGAATCGATTATATTAAATTTGAAGACTGCTCCAGTTCTTCTCACAACGATAAAAAACTGTCTCTATGAAGATGTTTTACAACCAAACTTTCAATCTAAATGCACACTTCTCGATGAGGTTAAGAATGTATGGGGTGCTCTATGTTGCATACTATTCCCACAATCTTACAACTGGATTTCTGCAGTTTGCAAGCAATTGAGTAAACGGTTATCTGAACAAACTCTTGAGAGTATTTTGATTATTTTTGTTGAGATATGTAACCACTATAACGAGTCGAACAAGAATTCGATTTTCAGCTGTTTCAGTAATGAAATATTAGAGAAATTAAGGACATCCAAAACATTTGAGAAAGATCAAAAAACAACTGTGGAACATATTGTTCAAGTCTCAAAAGAGCGATTCTATTTAGTCGCTGATATTATTGCGGATATTTTATCTTCTAACTCAACCAAACTTAATGAGAATCCAGTGAAACATATTCTTACTCTTCCTTGGTGGTCCCGTGTTGTTAAATTTTGTAAACCAAATGAATTTACGCAATCACATCCTGATGCAGAAAATATAATGGAATTGGTTAGGAGTACTTTTTCCAATCTTTCTTTACAATATCACATCCTCGCACTAAATACTGAATATTTAACTATGGTTATTGATAACCAAGATAATTATTTTTCAATGTTACATTCGATGCCTGAAGGAAACCCTCATATCCTTAAACAGCTGGATAGAGTTTTCTTTAACGATTCTGTACAACACCGTAAAATGCTTAGAGATGCTTTCATGGAATTTCGTGTACTCATGTATGATTTAAAGAAATTGTTAGATTCCACGAACTCCCAGATTCGTTCTCAGGAGCTCTCACGTTTTTTAAATTTTGATTTTAAGAACGCTTCAATCTCAACTCTTATCTCTGAGGATGTTAAGACAAGAATCATTCCTGATTGGGAACATTCAGAAATAATAAACAGTGCTAGGTTTAAGTTAATGCTCAGAACTTTACCATACTTCATCAAATCTCAGTATTTTCTGTCTACATTTAAACAAAAAGTATTTGAATTGAAAGAATACGAAAAGAGTCTAAAAGAATTGCATTTACTTTATATTGGAGCGGTTGATACTATTCGAAACACAATAAAATATCTTTTTGAAATGGAAATTATCATTTCAACAGTATTCACACACTTTTACATTGATACTGCTCAAGATTCGGATTTATTTGATAGAGAAATAGACCATCTCGTGTCTGCTATTGAAAGTTTTGATCAAAAATCTTGTTATAAAAAAGAGAATAAAACTGAGTCTGTGAGAAAAGTTAAGCTTTGTTTTAAACTTAAACAACGGCAGAAGTTAACTGAAACAATTATTAAAGTGAAAAATCATTTTTACATGAAAGGCAAATTTAGTGAAATTGACATTTTAAGTACATTAAACGATCATGAAAAAAAATTACAAGCACTCACAGAGGAAACTTTTCAGATTTCAGACCAAATCTTCCAGTTTAATGAATTAGATCAGGTAATACTTGATAGCTTGTTGATTTGTGTGGACCTTTTCCTATGGGCAAGTAGTATACTACAAACCCAAACTGATCTAGAAAACCTCAGAGAATTGGCACTAAATTCAATTGATGGTTCTTCATTTGAAATAAATCGTATCTCTTCCTTCTACACTCTCTGCAAGCTATTCAGCCCATTTATCTATGAACTTAACGAAGAAATTGACCAAGAAAGTTTCCTGAACAGACTATCTAAGGTCCATCATAATATTAAGTCACGCGAAGATATTCAAAATAAACTAGCAGATATTTGTAGAGACTGTGCTAAAGAGGCAAATATTGAATTCTGGAAAACTCTCGAATTAAAACACACTTCAATCGGAGGTAACATACTTTCTGAACTCAAACAAATAATGTCAAGTGGCATTGTTATACTATATGTTAAAAAATCATCCTGCAGTATTGAAGATATTATCTCTGTACAAATTACTCAACAAGTCAAAACCTATTCTCTAAATGAACTGAAGGAGATGCAGAGTGAAAATATTCTGATTTCTTCTGAAATGCATCAAGATTCAGTCGGTGCGAGGTTCCAACATCTGTTGAAACTCATTCTTAGTCTTTCTGAAATCGTTCTGAAGTTCCATAAATCTGGAAATGTGCTGTTTCGAAAAAAAAAGCTAGCTTACTCTTGTGATTCGACTGATATTTTGTCAGAAGATATTACTTTCTTGGAAGAGAAGTACAAGAATTGGATCAATAATTTTGAGCAATCACGTCAGAAGTGTTATTTTTTAAACTTTTTTACATCTTCACAGATTCTAACAATTCAGATAGAACTGGAAAGGCTAGAGAGATCTCCTTTTAAAGTTATAGAAAGGCAAGCTTTTTATTTGTTAACTTTCTTATCAGAAGAATTAAGCGAGGAAATAGTTCGTGGTGCATTCAACAGAGTTGAGAGAGGATCTTCTTCATCTATCCGCAGTCCTATTGGTAATATAGATTCAGATGCATCCGACGAATTTGACGTATCTCCTCGAGTGGAGTCTAAGTTGTCCTGTTTTGGACCTTTAGCCATAGATGTGCCTGAACCTACATTTAATAATCAATTTGACAATGAACATAATCTAGACTTGATGGCTCTTCCACAGACTCACAATGAGTCAGATCAAAATCATCTATTCTATCTTTCCAGATTAGAACTGAGTAAAATGTTTAATGATCAACCTGAATATATTTGTCTCATTAAACTAGAGAAACTTTTTAGAATTTTGAGTTCAAAAAATGATCAAGAGAAACGAAAATTTTCTTTAATATCAGGTGAACCCAATCTTATTTTTGTTGCCAGTCATCTCATGATGGATTCCATTTTGTCTCTCTATTACCCTTCAAAACAACTCCCATATCCCCACGAAGTTCTCATGTGTTCTGAAAAGACTACTCTAGAGGAAATAGAAATATTCTGGAGAAGATCTCTCAACCATGCTTCTAATGCTTTTATTTTCTGTTTAGCTTCAATTGAGAAGTTGAACTATGATGTTGCAGTGAAGAGTGTATCTTCTCTTAAAGGTTTTCTCAACTCTGCAAGTTCTAACGAATCAGAATTTCGATTAGTGTTGATATGCTCTGAAGAACACAAACATTCTAGTTACATGGCATCAGCTCTTGTCAGATATGAACGAATCTTAACGGAAATCCAAAACTTAGAAAATCTCCAATCTTTTGTTTTTAGGATAATTTCTGCTTCTGCTCATTGCTCATTGAACGAAAGCGAATATTTCCCAATGAAACCAGCTTCGACTGTCGATCCAGATGAATGTTATGTAAGAATTGTATTATCTGAATCACAAGGAAATGGAAAATCTCTTTGGATAACACGACTAGTTGAGGCTTTGAAAAAATTATCAAAATCTGAGGATCCCCATGAAACTCCTTGTACGATCGTATCTCTCTATGAGAGTAAAGGTTGTGAAGATAAAACTACTGACAAACTCCTCGCTTCACCAGTATCAGCAGGTGAATATGGACGAATTTATCATTTTGATATTATTTGTTCATCAGATAAACAGCTTCTCTCATTTCTATTCAAGTTGCTCATTATGAGGACAATTTGTGACAGTTCAGGTCGTATTTATCGCTGTAGCAAGAATAACTACTATGTCATTGAAGCTAACATGTCTATACTCACTCCAGAACTGATGCATTTCTTTGAATTATTTCCTGTTTGGAAGTGTTTGGGACCAAGTGAAGTGTTAAGATCTGAAAAAGGAAGAAAATACACGATAATCGAGGAAATAAGTTTGCGCGACCCAAGTGAATTTCAATCTGAAGCATTCCAAAGAGTATTTGAGTATCTAACCAAATTAGAGTCTCGAGCGAACATAGATGGATACATATATACGAATTATCCAATTCAGAAATGCGAAAATCGATTAGATCTTCTTCTGAAATACTATGGTCAAGATAATCCATCTTGGAGTGAGATAAAACATTTTATTTCATTTTTCAACAAACAGCTGATTGCTTGTGAAGGAAATATTTATTGTCAAACTGTCAAATTCAATACGAATTGGAGTGGATTCAAACAGTTTTTAGTGGACTGTATGGTTCTGATGTCAAAAGATTTCACAACTCCCTCACTCAGGAATTCATTACAGTCTCCGCCTCCAGATGCAGTTGCTGGATATGGCATAGACGAGAATAGGAAGTGGGGACAGAAAAACTATCCTAACATTTTCATAAATAAAGACTTTCAATCAATGACTTTCTTTGGAATATCAATCTCTCAAAATCTAAGTAAGTTGGATGGTTTTGATTCAAACCGAGTAATTGCCGAGAAAGTTATTCCTAAACAGCTGTACAATCTACTCAAGAAGAATGAAGTTGATTTAGAAGAAGATTTTCACAACTGGGATCGCCATAAGATGCTTTCAATATTAGTGAATGTACTGGGTGTTCCATCTAACTCCTCAGATGCTCCTCCTGATCCAGATCCTAATTACGTACTGACTGTTGACAATGTTAAGAAGATACTGGCCATTCATATGCGCTTTCGTTCTAACATTCCTGTTATCTTAATGGGAGACACGGGATGTGGTAAAACGCGGTTGATTCAATTCATGTGTAAACTTCAATCGAGGAATCCTGATCTACACAACTTAGTTATTCTCAAGGTACATGGTGAAATCACAGAAAATGATATCAAAGACTCTTACAGAAATGCTTTAGAATTAGCTGAACGGAATTCTTTGGAAAATATCGATACCATTCTTTTCTTTGATGAAGCAAACACAAGCTACTCGATTGGATTGATAAAAGAGATTCTTTGTGATAGAAGAGTTGATGGAGTGTCCATTCCAAATCGTTTACGACTACAGTTCGTAGTGGCTTGCAATCCTTATCAGAGACACTCAGACAAGATGTTAACCAAGCTCACTTCTGCTGGTCTCGGAATGCTAGCTTCCAATGATCAGGTGAGAGAACACTTCATGGATATCCCTCTGAGGGAGCTGGTATACAGGGTGCTTCCTCTCCCGAACAGCCTTCTGCCTCTGGTGTGGGATTTTGGAAACTTAACTCCTGAAAGTGAAAAATCTTACATCTACAACATTGTTGTTACCAATCTGAAACATTATGCTACTTCTAAACAACTAGTATCATATAGTAGAGTTATTTCAGACACGTTTTATCAATCCCAAATGTATATGAGAAACAGGAGAGATGAATGTTCCTTCGTTAGTTTGCGAGATGTTGAGAGAACTGTTCGTGTTATGTTGTGGTTCTACCAATGGCTGCCATATCTTCAGATCTATAATATGACACTTGACCTAATGACGTACAGTCTCATCTTAGCTTTAGCTGTGTGCTATCGAGCTAAATTGAGAGAAAGGAAGGAATTCGATGAATACGTCATATCTAATGTTGAGCATCTTCGAAATCGGATAACCGAGGTTTCTCTAATAACTAGAGAGATAGAAAAGCTTCAAGATGTTGTAGTCAGCATGATGAGTGTTGGAGAACACATTGCTATAAATAGAGCACTGAAGGAGAACTTATTCATGATGTTCGTGTGCATTCAGTTGAAAATTCCTTTGTTCATCATTGGTAAGCCTGGAACTTCCAAGTCATTAGCCAAGTATATCATCAGTCATTCGATGAATGGTGATCTCACCATTCACGGGAAGAAGGTTGCTGGTATTCAGTTCACACAAGTTAGCATGGAATCTTACCAGTGCAGTCAACTGACTACTTCAGAAGAGATCAGGTCTCTATTCAAAAAGTGTGAGACTATTCAAGCTCAGAATGATCCTTCTTGTGTGGCATGTGTCGTGTTAGATGAAGTGGGACTAGCAGAAGATTCCCCAAACTTACCTCTGAAGATCCTGCACTCCCTCCTTGAAGATGGAGTGGATTCAGAGGGTCAGGGACCAGGTGTCGCCTTTATCGGTCTTTCAAACTGGGCGCTCGATCCCGCTAAGATGAATCGGGGCATCATGCTGCATCTGGAAGATCCAACTGCTGAAGAATTAGTTAACACTGCACACTCCATTAGAGAGAAACATGACAATTATTCACAGACACTCAGTCCTTACATTAAAAGTTTGGCTGAAGGATATTTGAAATTAGTAGAAATGCCATTACTGACAAATAGATATTCAAAAGATTATTTTGGACTCCGTGATTTCTATCATCTCGTAAAAATGTTATACTTCCTCTGTAAAAAGTTTAATGTACTTAACAAACGGATTATAATTTATGCGATTAAGAAAAATTTCAGTGGAGTTACTGATATCAATGCAGTTGTGATATTCAATCAATACCTGAATATTCCAGATTCTGAAGATGATATTGGACCATTATCTGATCCTCTTTCCTTAATAACTTCTTCATTAGAGTCCAAATCTCATGAAGATCCATACTTGAGATCTAGGTACCTTCTCCTCTTGACAGATGATTACGTAGCACTGGACATCTTGTTTAACTCGCATATTCTGAATGAAGACACTAAAGTGATGTTTGGGAGCAGCTTTCCTCTTGACCAGGAGTACTTCAGCATATGTCACAATCTGAACAGGATCAAGATATTCATGGAGACAGGGAAGACAGTGGTTCTGACGAATCTATCCAATGTCTATGAAAGCCTTTACGAGATGCTTAACCAGTTTTACGTGGAATTGTTCGGGAGGAGTTGGGTGGATATCGGGATTGGATCTCGTCGCATTAAGTGTGCAGTGCACCCTGACTTTCGACTGATAGTGATCGCTGACAAAAGCACAGTTTTTGAGAAGTTCCCTCCTCCTTTAATCAACAGACTGGAAAAGCACATCTTGACCATTTCTACCATAATTGAGGACGATGTAGTGATGACTAATATCGTTTCCAAATTAAGGGAATGGCTCCAGCGTTTCAATACAATTCACATTAATGTACAGAATGACACACTTCCTTTTATGGTCTACTCTACAATTAATAAGTTAAGGTTGAAAGGAAGAGAGTTGGAATGGGAGGAACATATTTTGAAAGTTTTAAAATTTGAGCTCCTGAAGATAGTTACTCCCAATTCCATTCTTCGATTTTTAAAGTCAGATTTAACAATTGAGGCAACTGATGTTTATCAGAAATACTGTAAGATTAAGCCTTATAGTCTTGCAGACTATTTGCAAGAAATACCAAATATCAAAAAATATTTCAATGAGCAATATCAAAGTCTTCCTGATAAAAAATCGAGTAGCGATGTGATCAATCCTGTCTTTCATTCAGACTTGAACTTCAATACAAACGGAGTTATTCCATTTCTATCGTTTGTTACGACTCACTCAATCCTCTTGACAGAAACTGACATCTCAGAAATAGCCAACAATCTTACCGCACATTTTGAAATGAAGCCCAATATCTCCCTTATAAATCTCTCTCAATTCCAAGCAGAAGAAGAATTTATCTTTTCCATCAACCAGGATATCTCAATTAAATTGAAAGAGAATGAGAAGAAGATCATCATAATTCAGTGTGAAGAAAATAGTAAATATTCGGACCTTATTTCGTGTGCTAAATATCGATTGGTTGAAATTATTAATGAAAATAATTCTCGTTTAAATTCGAACTTTTATTTTATCTTGATCATCAAACTGGTACTGACAGAACCTGGTTCTGGTTGTTCTAGTTTCTGTGGTGAGCCTTGGGACAGTGTGTATATTGATGAACTCAGAAAATCTTATCATTATCTACTTCCTCCATTTGATCAAATCACTCAACTCTCTGTTGCTCAAATATTCAATTATCATTATCAAGATATACCGGTTTGTTATCCTATTATAATCTGATATTTTAATTAATTTTTAGTGCTGCTCCTGTAGGGGGATGGATGTCCTTATGGCATTGACGGTATTCTACTTGCGTCCGTATATATTATAATTTGTATTTTAAGTTAGTTGCGGGATCTCAACGGATAATTAACTATACCATTATTTAGATCTGTTGTAGATCCGTGAGATTCTTACACTTACATAATCATGGATAGTTTTGTAGCGTAGAATTCCTGAGATTTCCATAGAATCGCGCGAAATTTAGTTTCACTTACCAAATATCCTAGTGGTTCAATCGGTTTCATCGCAACTTGATAACCATCGCCACCAAATTGTGGCACGCGACACCATTTACTATAGCAAAACCCCACTTGAACCTTAAATGCAGAATAAAATTCATCCATGGTCCATATAGGGTTTTACTAAAGTAAATTGTGTCGCGTGCCACAATTTGGTGGCAATGGTTATCAAGTTACGGAAAAAACGATTGAACCACAGAGCCATTTGAATAAGTGGAACTAAATCTCACGATTCCACGGAATTCTACGCTACAAAACCATTCATGGATAAGAATCTCACGAATCTACGCAACAGAGCTAAAAATTCACACTTAGAAAGCTATAAAGTGAGTATTTCCCGATGTATTACGATATTCACGCTTCACGTTCCTTCAATTCACTTACTGGAGCTGAATGGAGCTGCACGTCTGTTGATTGACATATTTAACCATTAAATTTAACAAATAGAACTTGACATCTATCTCTTCACATGGACATAGTAACAATTATTACCATAAAAAGAGGAGATTACTCCGTTGCGTGCAGAAAGCTGTCTTCAGATTATTTGACCCTTCTAAAAATACCAATGGAAGATATGAACACAGAATTTCTAGACTTGCTCAATTTCTATCTCATCAAGGTAATCTAGCTTTCAACTATTGATCTGTTATTATTCAGGCTATAGTGGTATATTCCGAATATCATATTTTCAAACTTATCTTGATTACTTTTGTTGTTGATTACAATAAATTCTCATAAAGAAGAAAATTTGAAATGGATTAGTAAAATCAATATTTGGCACTCGTAGGGACTTCTGAATTCGTTGATATTCCCAGCTCACGCAGGGAGACTCTACTAACACAAAGTATTCGCTAGCCGCAAAGCGCACTTGTTTTTTTAATAAATAAATACATAATGTTATGTAATTGTTCAATATCAAATTAACTGTTTGATTCAGTAGACAAACTTATGGAAGCCTTCGTTCAACAACGATATATAGGTTAAAATTGAAAAATTATTAAGAACTACTTTAGGACGAGAATTGTGTTGGGTTTTGTTGTTTTGCACCAAAAACTCCTCCAAGTACCCTTTGGAAGCTTTTTATGACCTAAATGCCCACTTGACTCGATAACTTTGAACTCAAATTTTGACAAAATTCCTAACTTCAAATCCTTGGTTAAAAGCTATTCATTATTTAAAAAATATCACTGCTAAAAACTATGAACATTGTCTCCTTTACAAAATAGATTCAATTGATGAAAAATTACCTTTTGAGGTATTATGATGCTTCAAATTTAAAAGCTATTACTACCTAAAAAGGCTTCTTTTTTAAACCGAAACCAGTCATTTTGTACTAAGTCAAAGAAAGCCTGCATTGGGTGCTTGGTGGAGTTTTTGGTGCAAAACTACAAATTTCAACCTCATTCCCGTCCGAGAGTGGTCTTTTTTGCATATTTCAATTTTGATCTCTACACTGTGGTTTAACCAAACGAAATGATATACATATTCTTATCTAGAACTAGCTGACCTAACATGCGATAAGATTTCCAATCTCTTGAGTCAGATCACCTCTACAAAGTACAGTGCAGAATGGGCCTACATCAAAGCTCTAGAACCTGACTGCTCCACCTGCTGTGTTAATTTCATGAAGACTTTGTCTTTATATATTGATGATCTCATCGTACCACTGCTGGGAGGTATCTTGGCTATCCTTGACACTCACAACAATTTAGATTTACCATTTCATAAAGGAGAAGAAAATATTAAAGAACTCTGGGAAATGTTTTATCGAGATGAGAATATAATCAATTTGAGTTATTTGATTACAGAGCGAGCTTTGAGTTCTCGCCACTCAATTCTAAATCACTCTAAGAAGATAAAACTAGCGGAAAACAGTTTTCCTTTTTTTCAGATGATATACCAGCGGATCAACCGTCTTTTTCATCAAATGTGCGCTAATGTCGGTAAGTTGATTGATTTCTAAAATATTTATGATTAAAACATCCTTCTATTCGCTCTAATTCCGGAGCAGTTAAAACGTGCACCATGGTTTAGGATCAAAGAATACGATTAGTCCCAGACGGCTCTTAACATCGAATAGCGCCTATACTATTATATCTCTCAATCAATGCGTGTTTTGATTTATCACGAAACTATAACTTGCAGCCTCCAGGTGCTATTAGTCTCAGCTGGAGATATTTAAAATTCCCTAGAGCATGTGCCAGGGACTTTTAAAATATGCTCAGCGGGTGTTTATCTCAGCTCATCCGGTCTGTGTGAGGTTTTTCAATCTCCATTTTAATGTTTGTTGTCTCTATATAGGAATTAATGAGACTTTTGAGAGGTTTGAAGATGATTTCAATCAATCATCAATCGGTAGAGCAGTGTCTACAGTGAAAGACAGTAAGACTAAGAACTCTCTTTCTATTCAAGAAGCATATCTGTGGGACTTTTCTACTTACCATATGTCATCTGTAGATAAGCAATTATTCCGAGTAAGCAATTATTCAGAGCAGTTTACATTTTGTATTCTCTAAAATATTCCAATTTCAATAATTTTTTTAAAAAAATTTATGTTCTGTTTTTATTCTCTAGACTATTTACATCATGTTGTTCGTTGCTGCTTCTAAACTCAGGAGAACGAGAATAGGTGGAGGTGTAACTGAAGACTATGCACACCCTGATAAGCTACCAGAAGTAACGATTCCTAGTATACACATAGCTTATCATCTGATACGGAGAAGAATAGTTTTTGTTAATGAAGCGTTCAGTCTGGGGATTAAGTTTCCTCGAGACCATATCATTCGTCATGATAATTGGCACCAAAATCCGAAAATATTTTTTGAGTTAAGATACATAGATTTTATGATTTTTGAAATCGCTATTAAAAGATGTTTAGAAGGAATGCAATATATGGAAATACCTAGATCTCACGAAAAAAATCTTCCCCAGTATCATATTTTTGTTAGTATCGTTTCATCATACAGTTGTTTAATCGAAAAAAATTGGAGGCTATTTCAGAATGACTTCAGCAAAGAGTTGGATTCTCTAAGGTAAATTCAGTACAATATCTACCGGTACGTAACCCATATGTTTATTCATCTTTGCATCCAAAGATCAGCTCTATAATTTACTTAAATAATTAAGATTAATATATTCGGTAAAATGAAAAAAAATAAAAAGCCTTGTTTTGGGAAAGAACTTTTTAAACTTTAATAAGTACAATATTCGAAATCTACACCACTAAAACCCCCATATCAACAGTTTAAAGCTAGTTTCTAGGATATTTCTGAGGGTTGTTTACTTTATGTAATTAATGACAATGACATTCTATTTTTAGTTTACTGACTATACTATGTATAGTGGCCAACTTCTGAAATGAGTGCCTCCCTTTTTTTCCTTTTTCTTGTTTTCTCCATAATTGATTTTTCGGGAATACCCTAAGTCTGAAAAGGATGAACTTTGGACAGAGGTGTACACTGTTTATGGACAGACGAAGTTACTATACGATTTTTGATCTAACACTTCTTGCCACATTGAGACACCTTTTAAATATAGACAAGCTACTTAATTTTAATATTTGACTACGGTATTCTTTTTCATTGATTCGAGTACACAACGAAAAAGAACCCTAGGTACTATTTGAATAGATCTCAATTATATTACACAAATATTACTAGAACATCATATCCATACAAGGATTATATTCTACATTTATGCTTGAAATTCAATAACTTGAAAAGTGATAGAAGAAAACTTTCAACGAATAAATGTTCATCATATACCTTGGTACCACTTAATAAACATACGTATGTGGTCAAGTGACGGCGACTCATCATAAAATCCAAAATGTTGAATTTGCATTATTATCCTATACAATGTTCACCAAAAACATTTTCTCATAACTATCAAAATTTTCACACCTCGGGAGATGTTAAAATAGAATAACTGAAAAACGAGAAGAGATAGAGATTAGGTTACTTGAGATGAATTGTTCATTAGGCATTATAACACCTTTCTAAACAAAAATTCATGATCAGTATAAAATGATTCATCAATAATTATATCATGTACAAAAAATATCATAAAGATACCCCCGTTTGCCTCCACCTTAATGATGCAGTCGCCAGCCAGAGATCCCTCAAAAGGACTGGAGTCCGGATCAGTTATTGTCAAATAAGTCGCACTGTGCCGGACTATACTCACTTGGTATCCGGCGCTTTTGAGGGATCTCTGGCTGGCGACTGCACGATCAAGGTGGAGGCAAACTGAGTATCTTTATAAGATTTTGTTTGTTTGTTTGTCCGAATTGATTGAAGAATTGACAAGTAGATGTCAAATGATGAGTCTACGATTAAGTTCAAAAGTCTATGCGAAATTTTCACACCTCTGCAAAAAAATGAAAGCAATTTTTTACACCTTTTCTATACAATATGCATGGCTTCACTCTCACAATAGAATTCATTGTACGACACTATAATATACTGCCATTGTCATGGATACTTCAAAGCAACAAGCGCGCTTCGCTTGCTTGCGCTGCGCGGCTGGTGGACACTTCGTGTCCGCCGGAGCCTCCCTTCGGTCGCCTGGAGGTGACATTGGTTAATTATAAGGGAGATATCATCTCTAAATATGTCCATCTTAGTGTTAATTAAAACCGATTTCACTCGAAAAATCACCAAATTTGTCAATTTTAAAATTTTTGATGCGTAATGATGACGTCATAACAAAGTGATGAGTCATCATTTTTTAAAGTCGCATCATATGTGAGGTATGTTAGTATACAGATTCTATTAAAATTTCAGCCTTCTATCTCCTATAATGGCTGAGTTATGCCCGAATAACTGTGTTGCTTAACTTTTAAAAATGTGACAATGACGTCATAATTCCATGATGAGTCGACATTTTGCTCTGAACTCAGAACTTACTGGAGCCATAGCCAAAAGACTCCCACATGCCAAAAATCAGCCTTCTGCGCCCGGCAGTTTCTTCAATCAATTCGTTACATATATATATATACAATAATCGAGTTTTAATAGTAAGGATAATTATTAATTTATTGCATTGCAATAAAAATGGTTGTGTATATTTTCACACCTTTATATACATATTTTCACACCATTAGACGAATTTTGGAAAATATGCTAGAGGCTAGCTTCCAACGATTTAAATGGGGTTTTTAGGGATGTAGATTTCGAATATTATATTTTCAGATCTTTATGATAACTTTTTGTCTACTTTTTTATACAATAGATACATATAGTAAACAAATCTCAAAAATATGCTAGAGACTAGCTTGCAACGGTTTACATTGGGTTTTAGGGGTGTAGATTTCGAATATCATATTTTCGAATCTATGTGATAAATTATTTGTTTTCTTTTGTTTACAATTGCTACTTAAAGTAAACAAATTCTAAAAATGAGCTAGAGAATAGCTTCAACTGTGACCTTTTTTAGAGGTCTGTTGCATGAGAAATTGACCCCCATGGGAAAATGACTCCCCCTAATTATTGAGTATCCATGGTTCCTATATACAAGGGGAGTCATTTTCCCATGGGGGTCAATTTCTCATGCAACAGGTCTATATTCCGAATTTAGTATTTTCGATATAATTTATAAAAATATTTGATTTGATTTGTTTACAATATACTACAATCCCTTCTAAGTTCTTCCGACTAGACTTTTAGTTGCACCATAGTACTGTTGCGTGATATCTTGAGATCGTAATATTTTGAGATCCTAGTATAAAGTAACCATGGATGATTTAGTACCGTGATATCTTGAGATCGTAATATTTTGAGATATGGTACAGTGTGTTTCATAATTATTGGCACTAAACTTTAACTTAATGTGGTATCAAACTTGTAATTAGAAAGAGTATTATAATTTCAGGATAACTTCATGTATGTATGTTCTTACTATATATACATTGTTTTGAGTCACACTATCATACCATGTGATTACCCAGCATCTTTTCTAGAATGCAAACTCATTCTTTGTCTCAGTTTTTTGTCAAAATTCCAACAACATTTTGCTATGGTATAGCAATGTTTTCTTCTATACCGCTTAATTTAGTTATAGAGATATCTAAGCATGTATATATCTTGTAGTTATGCATTTCTTAAGGATTTGTTCAAAGTATTCAGCAAGATATAGGTTCTGAAAGTCAGAATTAGGAGTGTGATTGAGGCCCGCAGAGATTAACAATGTAAAAAGTGGAATTTAGCCCATAAAATTCACAATTTTGAACTTAACTTGTTTAACCCTCGCCTGGCTACGTCTCAAAAGTATAAATAGAGAAAACCCCACTTTCATTTTCACTTTCAGTTCACTTTCAATGTACTTTCATTTTCACTTTCAACATTCCTAGCCAGCCGCGGGTTAAAGTAATGGTTTAACTAATAATTAGTGCTATTTGTGGGTATTGACCATAAATACAATTATTTTTTCTCAAATTAAATTTTTTTTCTCGAGAAATTTGATTTTTGTAGGGTAATCACTTGAACACTCCTAATTCTGACTTTCAGAACCTATATCTTGCTGAATACTTTGAACAAATCTTTAAGAATTGCACAACTACAAGATATCCCTACTTTGCCGAGGAATGTTGAATTGAAATTGAAAGTTAATTCATTTTCAATTGAAATTGAAAATGAAAGTGGGGTCATTTCTATTTATACCTTTGACCCCACGTCAAATTAGGGATAATTATATAATATACATGCTTAGATATCTCTATAACTAAATTAAGCGGTATAGAAGAAAACATTGCTATACCATAGCAAAATGTTGTTGGAATTTTGACAAAAAACTGAGACAAAGAATGCTTTTGCATTCTAGAAAAGATGCTGGGTAATCACATGGTATGATAGTGTGACTCAAAACAATGTATATATAGTAAGAACATACATACATGAAGTTATCCTGAAATTATAATACTCTTTCTAATTACAAGTTTGATACTGCATTAAGTCAAAGTCTAGTGCCAATAATTATGAAACACACTAGCATTCTGAGATTTTGTTTGGCTTACTCAAATGGCCTTGTGGTTCAATCGGTCTCATTGTGGCACTAAATTGTGGCACATGACAAAATTTGATGGCACGTGACACAATTTAGTGGCACGCGACACAATTTCCTATGTAAAACCCCATATGGACCATGGATCAATTATATTTTAATATTTATGGTCCATATGTGGTTCTACATAGGAAATTGTGTCGCGTGCCACTAAATTGTGTCGCGTGCCATCAAATTTTGTCATGTGCCACAATTTAGTGCCACAATGAGACCAATTGAACCACAAGGCCATTTGAGTAAGCCAAACAAAATCTCAGAATGCTACCATATCTCAAAATATTACGATCTCAAGATATATCACGCAACAGTACTTAAATGTACATTCGAAGTCGTTTTTTTTGTGCAATCGATTTCATAGCCTAGGCAACAAAAATTAACGCTCTGTATTTACTTAATACAAATATTTACCTCTATTTAGGTCCAAGTGGAAAGGTGCTAAATGCTTGGCAATATTTATTTCAAACTTTTTTGATGAGAAATTGCTTGAAGATATCAATTTGAGGATGAAATCAACAGTAATTTTACATGAAGCGTTTAACAGCATTCGTAATGTAATTAATAATAGTATATTCTCACTTAATAACTATTTAACTAATTTGAACATGAATGTTTATAATATAACAATTTATTATGGAATATTCTTCAGATAGTAACTCAGGAGGATCTTAATTTCCAATCTTTACATACAGTCAAATCTATCTTAGAAGTGCTGCAGATATTTACGTAAGTAATTTACTATCTCTGTGAAGCAATTCTCATTGTGAGAGCATTGAAATAGTTAAGGAATACTGACATTTCGTTACACGACTGCTGATCAGGGATAGGAACATCGCTCCTTGTTAGTTCTATGTTCGTATAATATAAGGATAATTATATAAAAAATAAAAATGTTGCTCGTATAATGAAAAATGAATAAAACGTCCATAAATTTGGCCCTATTTAGTAAACTTCAGATACCAAAAGTCAGTATGAGAAATAACTTCCAAGTTTGTCGTTTACAGATTGTACTGGAACCACCTTACCTGTTTAAATCCCTTTGATGCTATTCTTAACTTTAAAGAGTACAACCATCGGAAATGATAATATTTATAAATTATTTTTGTATTATTAGATCAGTTAAATCAGATGATATCATTTGTAATGAGCAGAATAAAGAAATTCCTTCGATCCTCTTTGAAGTTTGCAACAGGTATACTACAGTATGACATACGTAGCTTCACTTTCAATACAAATTACAAAGTTAAGAGGATTGTACTCTGTAACGGTTGTAACGGTTGACTCTAATTTAGTTCTAGATAATTTGTTATCAATCACTTCAATTGATTTATGTACAAATTTTCTATAGTTGTAAGTCTGAGCTGTTGGATTTCTTCCAAGATCTTTCTTCCCGCTTCTTTTTGCAGATTATTTTGAATGTCACTTTTTCAAATGGAATTACCTCAATTCAAGAAGATCTCAGAAATTATTTGCTTGCATTTTTATTAAAGAATCAAACTTGTAACATTGTTAAAAAATCAACGCTTGCTCCTCTTTATTTATTCAAAGATAAAGAAATCAATCCTTCTCCAGCTCTTCGTTGTATTCTTTTAGAAATTATACTGAGAGACAGGTAGAAACTCTGATCAATTCAGTATTTTATTGTTTTCTTTAGACAAGAAACATCTTATAAGATAGCGTCTTGTTGGATATTGCAAGTTAAAACCCTAATTAACCTGGGGATATATATATATTCTATCAATATCCACATTTTATCGCTTCCTCGCCCCCAAATCACTTAACCAGAAATTAGCAAAATCCCTAATATACTCTAATTAAAGCCCCTAATTAGTGACCATATTTATAAGGTGTACGTACGTACACATTTGCATGCTGATACACATATATATTCTAAATGTTCATGAATTTTAGATGAAAGCCATATGAATTAAATTTTTCTTGTCATAGAAATGAATCGATCCAGAATCAAATAGCTGAACTTATTAAGAAGAACTTGTTGAAACAGAAAGAGCTGGCTTCTGAGGACAATCTGGCTTATCTTCTTCAAAGTTTAGAAGTAAAGACTGTATTTATACTAAATATTAGCGGATAGAGAAAGTGTGAATATACTACTTGTAGTATTTATAAATATTTTATGTACGTACGTACGCGCGAGCGATCCAGCGAAATATTCGCGAAATTCGTTTTTTATATGGTTCTTACACCGTCACGATGTGAAATCCGATTTTCGCTAATAGATGATTTGAAGTAAAGTATGATATTTACCTCCCAGGTATGAATGGCGGACATTTCGTCGCGGATTTTTAGAAACCTTTGATTCAAATTTGAACCTTCCTTCACATACAATTACAGGAAAAAATTTATAATTATAAAAAAAGGCAATGATGCGGCATAATATCGTGACTAAATAGCATTTTTGTCTGAGACTCGATTTTGACATATCGCGTATTTATATATATAGTAAATACTACATACATAGGGAGGAATATTACAAAAAATTTCTAAAATAATTATTTGAAGGAGAGAGTTGCCCAAAGGGTGAGACTGGGATGGGCGCGAAATGTCTGTGGGCAATCGAGCAAATCGCGCTTGTTTATAAATAACTTGAGACGTGCATCCTATTTATTTCATACTCGTATTCACTTATTCTCAGAACTATTGTAATGTTAACATATTCACTGTATTGTATACTTCTGTATCCCTCAGGATTCTTATCATCACAGCCTTACCAAAACCAAAGAAAGCATCAGTAATGTTTTATCGAAATTTGACATTTCACTCTGTCCCTTCTCATCCTCGAAAGTTATTACCTATGAAATCATTGAATCAGTTGCTGCAATACGCTTTGCCATACACTGGGTTGTAAAATGGATGACTGCATCTCATTTACGAAGAAAGTACTTTAGGATTCAGATACAAGATTATGTGTATGATACCATTCCTCGGGATCACAACATTCCAGTAGATAACAAAGAATTGAAAGAATTGATTGAGAATCTTAAAGGAATTATAAAAAAAGATCCTGACATCCAACTATTCTTATCAAAGACGTTTTACTTTCATGTTGGTTATGGTGAGATGGTAAAATACAAGGACAATTACCTTATGAAGTGTTTTTTCCCGCAAAATCAAGTAATAGAGGTTAGTCAATTCGTAATTATGCATTCTTATTTTTCAAATTTTTTAGTTATTTGTAAATTTTAAAAGTTGCAACATTTCTCTTTGCCTTCCATACTGTTACCATCATGACATCCCACAAAGGCGCGATTCCCTTCTTCTGTGGCGAGCTAGTGAATACTTCGTGTCCCCATGAGTCACCCTGCGGGCGCCTAATATGAATTTCTTTCACTAAATAGGTTAAATTAATAATAAATGAAGAGTGACGATGACGTCATCATCCATGATGCGCCAGCTTTTTCGACCAAAAATAGAATAATATTGTAGATAAGATTATTATGTATATTATTTTAGCTAAACATAGATTTTTAAAAATTTCCATGAGTTCACTTTTTCCTGGCATTTAGTTATAGACATTTAAGAATATGATCCATGGGATAGGAAGCTCTCAAAGAGTTGACGGGCTATCGGAAGAGTATATACAGCGAGCGACGCCAAGCGGGGTTCGGGGCCCTGCCCCCAGAAGAAAAATTTGAAATACTTTGCCAAGATTCAAGACGCCTATGACCACAATTAGTTACCCCAGTAAATAAATATCAAAGCAAACAAAAGTTGAAACACGGATTAAAAGTCGACCTTAGTGGCCCCAACCATTGTGCTTGCAACATTTTTAAGATCCTCCTAGCCATGCTTGAAAATTAAGGGTTAAAATTGCTTCTTCAGCTAAGTATTAAATATTATAATTCATAATAGCCTGTTTATTTTTAGAAGTGTTATCTTGATCTATTCTATGCCATCAATGACACATATGCAGGAATAAAGAAGTTAGTCAGTACAGGCTCTACTAAAGACTTAAATCAATCAACTCAAAAAAAGGTTGTTATTATTATAACTGATGCCATTGAATACTTATTTCTAGCAAACCCGCTTCGGTCGTTCATGGTGCGCGGCTAGCGAATACTTCCTGTCCGCATCAGTGTTCTGTTATGTAACATATCTAAGTATAATTAGGTTAGGATATAAATCATGTTGCTATAGTATGTACTTTATATTTACATATATGGACATGTTTGTAGATGGGTGTTAAGAGGTTTCAACAAAACATCATATTCGCTATCTTTAGTGAGTTTGTACCTTATCATCTGGGATCTTCGAAACAAAGACTATCTTCAGAGAGAGTAAGGATATAATTAGGAATCTATATCAGTCTATCCTAGAAATTTTATGACAGAATTTTCCATGAGACAGAATTAATTATGAATTTGCAGTTTCATGTGGAAATAAACACCTTTATACTCAAGCATACCACATGTCATCGACCTATTGAATATCTATATTGCGAATTCAGTTAGCCTATTGAATAGGAAATTCGTCCATTGCAGAAAAATGTTGGTCGACAGACCGATAGTACAGCTCCAGTAAGTGACTCGAAGGAATGTAAAATGTGAATATCGGAACACTTCGGAAAATACTCATTTTAGAGCATTCTAAGTGTGAAATTTGAAATCTACATACAGTCAGGGTCGCTTATTGTGAACCACCAGAGGACCATAAAATCTGTTCATAATAGAGATACTTCATATGAAGTGAACTTGATCCAATACAAATCCTATCTAAAAATGAAATTGGGACCAGGAGGTTAGTTCATAATAAACGAATACTCATATTAAGCGGGTTCATAATAAGCAACCCTGATTGTATTAAAATACCCTATATTAGTCGTTGAGAACTCCTTTTTAACTTGAACTATGTTTTTTAAGGTATCAAAATATGGATATATCAATATGTTAATAACGAAGAAAATGCTCAGATTATTACTTTCAAAATCGGAGTTTACCCATTAAAATACCCTATTTTCGCCGTTGAGAACTTGTATTTAGCTTAAGATAAATTTTTTTCGAAAGATGTGAAAATTTACATATATACTTATGTATAACATAAAATACTTAGATTATTACTTTCAAAGTTCAAAAGTTGGAATCTAGAGTTTATTTTTTTTATCTAAAATATTCAAATTGTAAATTTGATTGAAAGAAACAGGCCTCATTAATCTACGGAACCCAGAAAGGAATAAAGCCAAGAATTATATCTGTGGTTTCTATTTTATAGTGGTGAAATATGTAGATGTGTACCTCGGTATACGATTTTCCGACACATCGGCGGGGTGGTTTCTAGAGTGAGAAAATTTACACAGCATGAATAATCCAAGATTGAGTTCAGGAGATTCCCCGTGCGATTTTTAAAATACAGCTCTTTTTGTTTTTAGATGAGTAAATTGAAGGAATGTATCTGCAATATTCTGCCTAAGGAACCCATCGACTTACGAACATTGGTTACTGATATCTTGGAGAATAAACTCTTCAACTTGCCTCAGTTAAAGATATCATCAGACACACATCTAAATACAGTTTTCATAGCAGGGGTATTGTGTCACATCGGTGTATTTCTGCAGCTGACACGTGATAATACGTTCCTTAAACCTCTCACACTAATTCACTTCAACCCAACTGAGCTTCAGAATCATTTATTTCCCGCAATTTCTGAGGAAGAGTCTGTCCAATCAGCTAAAAATGTAATATAACTGACGCAGTTTACTCTAATAACATACTGAATTTTATTTACCGTCTTTCCTTGAATAAACGCCGGGGGGCTTGAATAAACGTCGAGGGTTAGATAAGAAGAAAATTTTAAGTTAGGAAAACCATTTGTTATGGCTGGTTGTATTTATGAATACTCTTAGTGATTAGTAATGACAATATTGGAAATCGTTTATCTCTTTCAAATGAGACTGTTTTTCAACCGATACGGCGCTTTAAATTTTTGAGCTCAGTGGGTTTTTGAGCACGGAAAAAATGCAAGCGCCGGTGGTTCAAGGTGCACGAAAAAAGGGCCGTCAGTACAGTCCAAGTTCTCTAATCAGGGACTTGAGCCCTCGTGAATATGGTTACGGATCCTTATCCCGTATCCACTTTATTAAATCGTGAATTTTGTGAATAAAATGAAGACTATTCCTTTCGGAACATCTCCATTAAATCAGTGACTCTAATCTGATGATTTATCTAATATTGTATCTAGATCGTACAAAAAATCAGATCCCATTCAGAGACTACATCAAGCAGAAGGTCTCATACCGGGTTAGAGCAATCAAAAAGGGACAGCGATTCACTTCCCATTTACCCACATGCTATTGAGGACCCATTCGATAGATCGACTCCTCTAGATAGAATTAGGTATATATATACTAGTACGTACTGCTATATACTGCTATATTCCATGCTGAAAGTGTGTATATTATCAACTCTTTTAGGAATTTGGCGCCTATATCAGTAGCTCTTATTCGCACGTTAATGCACAGCATATTCATATGGACTCTACATTCGAAGCACAAGGAACGTCCTTCTGAAATCATAAAGCTGGTTGAACCTATTTCACCTAGAAACACCTACATAGAATATTTCTATCTCCACCTAGTCCAGGATATCATAGATATAACCACCATCAGTAGCAACACATTTGAAGAAGCTATTCTGCACGTACACTTGCTAGTAAATCTGATGATTCATTCAGATTTAGCGTCTACACTCGACGATCCACGTAAGCAATGCATTACACTGCATTTGATTATCGTAATAGTTCCTCTTCCCATAATATACGTATCTTTAAGATTTATTTCATGAGTTTATATATTCGACCACCACGAAAACCTCCATATAAATAGTATTAAAGTGGATCTAAACATAAAGGAACATGTACTCAAACTGTGAGAAATATTCCTTTTTTTTTCAAATTCGGAAACTACACATCCGAATTAGTCATTTTTGAAACTTTAGATAAAAATACCTTGTTCTCTTTCGAAAATTATCAACCTGTGCTACTTTGTGTCACTAATCGCCATCATATACTATAATAGTCGTGACGAGGAACAAGTAGTATCAGGTATCAAATGTAGTACATATTCCTTTACGAATAGATCCACTTTAATAGTATTTGTATAGAGGTTTTCGTGGTGGTTTTCGAGGTTTTCGTGGATAATAGAGCTCATTCGAGAAGGATATATCATGGTTATTTCGGGTCTATATATAATCTAGTCCAGAGGCCGGCAACCTTTTGAATGAAGTAAATTTTCACGCTCCTACACACTTTCGGGCTTAAAATCATATGCCTAAAGGAGCGTCTCGCGCTCCTAGATAATTCCTTGTATGAACATGTGTAAATTTACATATACATCCGTACTTAAAAAAATCAAGCTTCATTGTAATTCTTAATAAACTCTGATCAGGAGGAGAATGTCATGGTTGGT
This sequence comes from Aphrocallistes beatrix, assembly GCA_963281255.1. Taxonomy (NCBI): domain Eukaryota; kingdom Metazoa; phylum Porifera; class Hexactinellida; order Sceptrulophora; family Aphrocallistidae; genus Aphrocallistes; species Aphrocallistes beatrix. Next base: position 8,465,988 of record OY725488.1, read on the forward strand.
TGTGTTAGCATTTACATTAGCATTTATTTAATAGTGACCAACTGGCCATCCTAGCATAAAATTGATATTGTCGCTTCCTAGTAATCACTACAATTCTAATTCTATGGAAATTAGAAGTACGTACACTTAAAATATTCCTATAGTCTACTGACTTAAATATTTCAATATCCTGTAGATGCAACTCCCACCGACTTATTAACACTCACTGATCGTGATAAATGGGAGTGTTCTTTTGAAAAAAATTATATTTACCAACTTGAAAAATCTTATGAGATGCAACTGAGGGAGAAAATGAAGAGTGTTATTTCAAATTCGGACAATTGTGATAGCTCTCTATTGAGGTAGGTTTAATAAAATCATCACAGATAGATAGTTACTTATTTGAACCTAATGTATAGAGCTTTCTACGAAGATGAGAAAAAATCAAATTCAATGCTGTGGAGACATAGGAGTATCATAAGCTATGAACATCTCCTACAAGTTTTTAATTGCCAGAGTTTACATACTATAGCCAAATATCCACTGTTAGAAAAGTTTCTCAAACAAGAAACTCTCTTGTCTGCCACAAAATACCTACCTGATTTCGTGAGTTTGAAATTTCAACTTATCCAGAAGAGCGTGGAATATTGCAGCCAGAGGAGAATTTCGGAATTATCTATTTCTGAATTTATTGAATTTATCAAGAATGGTATGTTCATTCTTAATATTCTGCTATGGACTTTCAAATTTAAAATGTTAGTAATGAAAGCTGCAAACTTCTATATTTTCTTATGATTTTACTCAACTTAGCCATCATTCCGATATTAAGTGCTAGCTAGAATCTCATCCCCGTAATTTTTCATTTTACTCTAATTTTTTTAAGATGAACCAAAATTTTATCGGTGGGCAGATCAGTGAAATCCTCCTCGCTTTCGTTGATTTTTTACTAAAACAGAATTTTCGTATTGTGGTGGAAATATTCCAGTCCAGGTAATACAATTTTCATCTTGTAGAAGAAAATCTTAACACAACTGATGGATATGACTTCAATAGTTTTCAAGTTATCTATAGTAGATTGAAAAACCATCAAAAATCCAGTTTTGAATGGAATACAATGCTAGTTGGTGATCTGATTGGAGTTGGAAATAAAGAAGGTCTGCTAACTGAACTAATCTCGATGCTTGTTAATATTCACAACGGCTTCATATCCACATACACTAAGTCGTTTGGTATACCTACAAGGTGATTATGTTAATTTCTTTCATAACAAAATTAACAACACAAAATTACAACATACGCCGTTTAGACTTGGCATCCTACAAAATTTAAAATTCTATTTTTATTATATTTGTTGATATGATGATCAAATTACTATCAATTATATATATCTTTCATCTATACTCGAATACATTTGCATCCCACTGGTCTTTTCTTCTGGAGTTCTATCAACGATATTTTAATAATTTTATTAGATATACAAGAATTGTACCGCTGAGTGTTGTTTCTCCTTCACACATGATCAACTACGAAGATCATCTTGACAGTCTCATATTCTCTAACGCCACTTACTCCTTCCAAATGGGAGAAGGGACACACATCCACTATAACTTCAGTGGTATTCAGAAGGACTTTGCCACAAGATTTATGTCCTCTAAACCCATAATAACACTAGAAACATTAGACACAGAATATCCAAAACAGATTTCTATGGTTGATTACTTCAAAAGACTGAAAATTCCTCAAGTCGGTTCAGTTGAATTTGCATGTGTATATACTACTACTATATAGTAACATATGAAATAATGTTTCATTTTAACATGTAACTTGTTTAGGAAGAATTACCAGATTGGGATGTGATTAGAGAAGAAGTGATGAATCCTGTTGAAATATCTGAAGTTATTTCTCTTATTGAGATGGTTCTTAATTTGACATCTTCCACGGATGGATGTTCTCCAGACACGAAAATAAAATCTTATTTACACGAAGTACTCAGATACCCGAAAAAGAAAAATCTAAACAGCAAAACAGTGAGTATTTGGAAATTTGGGATTTTAAAAATATCATTTTATCAATGCATACTTGTATATACGTACTCTTATTCATAAACCTGCATCTTAGGCAAACGAAGTGTGCTGTCTTAAACACTTATCATCGCTGTGGCACCATTTATCCGTCCACAGAGCCAAGCGATTAGTGCTTCTTCGTCAGGTAATTCCCATGTATCAATTCTATGTAGCCGATGCCCACAAACATTTTAAATCATTTTCTATTTATTAGATTATTCTATAAAGGAGTAAATAAGAATTGTTATCAATTGTTTACGCTTCATTATTATATAATTAAGTGCTTTTCATTTGTTGTTTTAAAAAATACTATACGTATGTACTATGTATAAACACTAACTAATTTTATTTTCGGTCTCATATCTTTAATTATTTTCTAGTCTCCATTTCCCTCCATATCTTACATTTATTTGGAGAATTTGAGGCCAGTAGATATTCCAAAGTTAATGCAAGACATTACTAAGACAAATGTAGATGGAATTCTCGCACTGATACACGATTTCATCTTGTTTCATTTGAATGTATCAGATCTGGCAGTTTATTCAAATAACAAGTAAGTAGTACTAAATATGCGAATAACCGACTGGGAAAAACTATTGATTTTTATCCCTGTTTAGTTTGCAAGAGAGTCTTGATAATTTTTCAAAAGGAAAAACTATTTTCACATCATCTAAAAGAACGCCTGACTGTAGCATTATTCCAGATGATATCTCTGTTTCCCAAACCATTAGTGCTTGGACTCATATCGTCCAGGAGGCGAGAAGAAGATTTAATTGATTTTTTTAATGGTTTGAGTGGGTTTGGATCAAGTTTTTTTGAATTGTAGATATCCTTGTATCTATTTGGGTTATAATTGTATCTTTAGAATTTATATTCAATTGTGTTATGCTATGCATCTCCGCGACCTATTTTACGATTAATGATATACAGTAGATATTGGGTGTAGTGATAATTTTGTTGGGTTTGAGGTGCCCCAGTCGATGACATTCCATACTAATTTTATTGGATATATTGATAATTTGACCAAAATTCCCTCTCCCCGACACTATCACTATATCCAATATCTACTGTAGTTGATATAATTTATTAAATTAGCTCAAATTACATATATAATATCATACGTTTTATCCGAATGTATACGTATATGTTCTCTGCATATACGTACTAATGTACGTAATGATACATTTCCTTCAATACAAAACTTTAACAAAACACCTCAAATTTTAGCTTATAAGTGACAAACTAAATGCTGTACGCGTACATCTATCTTGACCTCTCTAAGTTGACTAATCCATGAATGATCAATGGATTACTCCAAATTTCAAACTAAAATAATAAAAAAGGATCTGATGTTTCGTTTATGAGATGTTAGAGAAACCATAATGCAAGCAACCCTTTAGCCACTTTTGGGCATAGAATACATTCAATAAATAAATAATTAAGAAGTCCTCTAAATGTAAATAATTGAAAGTAATAATGTCAACATCTACCGTGGTAAATGTCACGATAGATGTTATATGTCCCAAATGCCAAAATATTCCGTCATTTATCCAGTCACGGCTACTATTCGAAGATATATATCTTCGAATAGTAGCCGTGACTGGATAAATGAAGAGGGAATAACTTGCTGGAAAATTCAAACGGGTAGCAAAAAACAATTACCTAATTAACCCTCGAATAATCGCCTTAAAGAGGGTCGATTATTCGAGGGACGCCTACTCTTGTTTTTACGATAATAAACGGAAATTTGCTGAAAAATCTTCAATTGTCAATTGGTAGATATGGCTTTGTATAGTACCTAATTTAAATCGATACATTTGACTATGTGACTTATCCGAGTACGTATAATCAACTATAGTGTATCAAATGGAAAAATAGTTGTTTGTTGTAGCTAAGGTCCTGAGAAACACTAACCTAAAGCAATATACAATAGAATCTCCATAACCCGACACCGTTTCCCACCACAATTAGCGTTGGACAGTACAAATCGCACTGTACTATAATCCGACAATTTGGTAATCCAACATTTTTTTCGTCTCCCAACAGAGTCGGATTGCGCAGTTCTACAGGTAGTGCGTAATTAATATCGATTGAGTGGAACAACAAATCAATGGAGAAATGTATGGTTATTACTTATTAGTCATTATTCATCTTCGCATGCAGGTTAACGTATATGACAGCTCCAAAAATCCCCAAATGTAGAAATTTTATATATCTGCAATAAAAAGGAGTGGATTTTATATATACAGTACAAGCGCCAGGACAAGATGATCGATACTGGCTTTCGTCTGTGATTCTAAATATCAAATTGTTTATTCGAACATTCCAACTATTAATTTTTATTTAGCATTTTTCTGAATTTGTCTCGGTTTAATACATTAATGGCTCTGATATGCTCCATCTCCAACGAGGTTCCCGAGCAGCCTGTCCTCTCTCCGGTCTCCAACCACATATTCGAGCGGAGACTGATCGAGAAGTACTTGGAGGAGAATCACACAGACCCAATGAATGGGGAGCCACTCGACCCTGCTGACCTAATCGAGATAAAAACCAATCCCCTGATCCGACCCAGACTGCCAACCGCCACCAGCATTCCTGCCATCCTCAAGCTGCTCCAAGACGAGTGGGACGGCTGCATGCTGCAGACATTCACACTCCGGCAGCACCTGCACACCACGCGGCAGGAGCTCTCGCACGTGCTCTACCAGCACGACGCCGCGTGCCGAGTCATCGCGAGGCTGACACGCGAGTCCAACGAGCTCAGAGAGAAGATGGCCAATATGAAGCCGATCTCTGTCGGGCCTCCTCAAGGCATCGGTGTCACACCAGAGGTGAGAGAACCGCTCCTGGCGCCCTCTGGCGCGCCAATGGATACCGGAGAAGAGCCTCTTGCTCCCGGAGCATCAGCACCCCCACTAGTGAGTTGTCCTAGCTAGGTGTGAAAAATCCACTTTGTAGATTGTGTGGACATTCTGCTTTCGTGTAGCTGCAGCCCGAGTGCACGTACGGAAGCATCACAGAGGACGTGAAGCAGCGCCTGCAGGAGACCTCCAGCTACCTCACTGCCGAGCGGAAGAAGCGAGGCAAGAAACCGCCAGACGCACTGGCTAGTCCCGACGACATCCTGGCCTACGAGCAGATAGAGACTCACTCAGGTATCTTTCTAAAACAGTTCAGTCTGCTTGCTCGGGTATTTATACTTGTGTGCGCAGGTCTCCACTCCGCCGGGACTCCTGGGATTCTCTGTCTCGACATGTCACAGGACTATTCGCGCGTTCTCACAGGCGGCATCGACAAGACCGCCACCCTCTTTGACCGTCCTTCAGAGCAGATAGTCGCTTCCCTGACAGGACACTCTAAACGCGTCAACCATGTCGTATTGCAATCGCGAAAATCACGAGCTTTCACCGCCTCAGCCGATTCAACACTCCGCATGTGGGAGACTCCCAGCGGGCAGTGCATGCGGATAGTGAAGCCACATGATTCAGACCTGACTGCACTGTCCCTACACGCGACTGGAGACTACCTCCTCACCTGTTCCGCTGACAGGCATTGGTCCTTCACCGACATTGAGAGTGGCACGGTCATGGCCAAGGTGGCAAGCGACACTTCCAGTTCTGGCCTCTCTTGCGGACAGTTCCATCCAGACGGACACATCTTCGGCACAGGCACGAATGACAGCGTCATCCGCATCTGGGACCTGGAGGACCAGAACAACGTGGCTAACTTCGAGGGGCATCAGGGCGCCATCACCAGCCTCGCCTTCTCGGAGAACGGGTACTACCTGGCCTCCGCGGCAGACGACTCGCTGGTCAAGATTTGGGATCTCCGGAAGTTGAAGAACATCAAGACCATCACACTCGACGAGCAATTCGAGGTGCGCGGACTCAGTTTCGATCAGAGCGGACAGTACCTCGCTCTGGCGGGGTCAGATATCCAGGTGTACTTAGTGCGCCAATGGAATTTGCTCCGGAGCTTCAAGGAACACAACACCGTCGCTACTGCCGTGATGTTTGGACCTGATTCGAAATTTTTGGCGTCAGTCTCCATGGATAGAACTTTGAGATTTTTTGGTCCATCTCAAAGTAGCCGCGAAGAAGCGACTTCTTAGGAATTAACTATTTTATATTTAGTTTCCCTGTCAAATGTAGTTAATAACCTTCTGGGCTTCTTTCGAGATGTTCCTTATTAAGAAATATTTTCAACTACCGCGTGCTACGATTTAATTACCGAATTGGACTGGGAATCTTAACTCAATTCCGGTTAAGTCATTTTGGACGAGAAAGTAATAAAAATATGAAGTCAATTCTATAAATAGAATAGACCCCAAGACTCATTGCGATTTTAATTAAGTTCATACGTACATGGTCTCAGCATTGATATCTTGATCCTATACTTACCATTGATATCTTGATCTATCTTATCGCGGGAATTAACCATTGCTAATGTTAGAGCTGTGTGTTTACCAATCAGATGCAACTCTCTCTTTCAAAGAATCCCATTCTCCCACAGCTCATAAACCTGAATGAGACGAGTTGAACATTTGCTTATTTCTTCATTTGTATTCTCGCGTCTTCACAAGCTGTGATTTTAAGTTCGTAGCCTAGTAATTAGTTTTTATTAGAATAATTAGTTCAACCCGATCACATGGCTCTGTTGACAAAGTCCCGAACAGAGAGTGCAGTCAGCACGTGGGAAAGCATCTTCCCGAACCCGACACTCGGGATCCAGCAGTCCACGATATTCGTGAAGAAGCTACTCGCAATCGCGATCTCGAACATCGCCTATCTCAGGACGATGTTTCCTGAGGGAGCATTCGGGGACAAGAAGTTGGAGAACATGAATCTGAAGGTGTTGAGGGAAGACGGCCGTTGTCCGGGGGCTTACCAGCTCATTCAGTGGGTGAAAGGCTGTTTCGATGCTCTCGACAGGAAGTACCTCCGCACCATAGTCCTCGGGATCTACCTGGACCCTTCAGACAGCCGCACGGCTTTAGAGACGTACACATTCCGGTTCTCCTACGCTCAGTCTGCTGACATTGACATTTACAGGAACGATCGGAAGATCTCGAGCAGTTCTCATCTCTCCCAATGCGATGACGTCAAACGCGCGACTATCAAACTCCTGCGGTCCATCCTCGTGCTAACTCAGACCCTGGACCCTCTGCCTAACGACGTGTACATGACCCTGAAGCTGTTCTACTACGATGACGTCACTCCTCTGGACTACCAGCCAGATGGGTTCAGATCCAGCGGTGAAGGGAACTTCGTTTTCAGAGACGAGTCCTTCTTGATCGATGTGGGACAGGTGGAGACATTCTTTCATAACTTCCAAGTCCGCGTGAAGGCTCTCTGCTCCAACTTCGATGACGCACAAGTTGAGTCAGCAGAAACGCCTCAAGCTCAGAAACTGGATACGCCCGCTTCCTCCCAGATGTGTCCCTCCCAGGTGTGTCCCTCCCAGATGTGTCCCTCCCAGATGTGTCCCTCTCAGATGTGTCCCTCTCAGATGTGTCCCTCTCAGATGTGTCCCTCCCAGATGGACACCGCTTGCAGCCCTCAGCACCCTCCCCGGGACTCCGGCGGTGAGTTCCGGTGTCCATGCGGGATGGGGGAAGGCGAGGGAGAAGAAGGCTTGGAGCGGATTCTCTGTTGTCACGTGTGCAATACCAGACAACACAGTGTGTGTTTTGGTATCCTAGCAACCACTGACCATGTAAAGCATGTGTGTGAGCAGTGCTCGTGTGAGAGCTACCCGCCCACTGACCCCATGCTCTCTAGTCTGACTGAAGGAGAGAGAAAACGTCTCAGTCTCTGGAGGAGATGCCTCCTGGCCTGCTCTGCCATGAGCACCATCACGCAGAACTCGCTGACACGGAAGCTACAGGTGTCGCCAGCTGAGGCGGGAGAACTGATACAGCGACTGAGAAGGGAAGAGTTGATCTCCGCGGTAGGCAAGAGCAAGAAGCCTGTCAGGTTCTCCCCCACGCCCCTCCTCCACGCGACGGGGATGGCCAAGTACTTCTTGCCTCAGCGCCAGGTGGGAGAGAGTGCGAGTAGCGACCTGAACAAGCTCAACAAACGAAAGCTCAGTGCGGACAAGGATTTGGGTGGAGCTAATGCTGAGCAACGAATGAAGAAGCGAAAAAGTTCGAAATGCCTCGAGCCTATCTCAACTTCGAAATTGTAAACACTTGGAAACGCTGCTAACTCTAAATCGAGTTGATTCTGTTAATTTCAGGACTGCACTACATCTGGAAATAATATTTTGTTCTCTCAATGTGTGACCGCTACGAACTAAGGTCTTGTTTTATCCGAGATCTGATGTATGTATGTATGTATATTATCTGTTCATTATTGGCTCTAAGGCACTTGTATTTATAAACTTTTAAACCAATGCTTCATACTTAAGATTCATTCCTGAATTCATGCACGTATGGCATGGAGATGTTTGTCTAGGAAACCTGTGTATCTACGTTAGTATTGTATGCTCGTAGACTAGTGAGTCATGTCAGAGACAGAGCTGACTCTAGATCCGGCCATCAGGCTGTGGGTGCTGATCCCCATTTTCCTGATAACATTCCTGTTCAACATTGCGATTCACTACGTCACCACCATCTTCTCATCTCCTCCAGACAAGAACGTCACGCCGCAGGAGTTACAGGACAGTCAGGTGCTGATCAGAAGCAAGCAACTCATACGGAATGGACGGTATTCTGACGCTATAAGATAATTGCGTTTACGTTATTTGTTCGAAAATATTTATTTTCGAACTGAAATTGTTTGATAGGAGAAAGTCGCCAAAAGTCGACTGAGGCGGACATGTATTTATTTCTGCATACCTCACAGTTTGCGCGCTTGTACTATTTAATTCTAATTATTGATTGTAAGCACCGCCCTTATATTATGTCCATGTAGATTTATACCGAAAGAAGGATTCCTTTCAAGGAAGTCTTACTTCAACGAGGCAGAAGACGGATACTTCAAGCAGACCCGTCCCACCACCAACATGTTCCAAGACCCCTCAGCCATGATGAACATGCAGTTAGGGAAGATGGTGCACATACTCCCTATGATGCTGATCGGAGGTTGCATGTCCTATGTCTTCTCCGGATTCGTTCTTACAAAGGTTTTACTTAGTTTCAAATATTATGCTAGTAACTTACAATGAATTTAGAATAGACCAGATATAATTTCTCAGACAGTAGTATGCCTTATCGTCACATGAACCAATCCATAGGTCCCATTCCCGCTAACTGCGCGGTTCAAGCCAATGCTGCAGACGGGACTGGACATTGAGAACCTGGACGCGAGTTGGGTCAGCAGCATGAGTCTGTACATTCTGTGCGCGTTCGGCCTCCGCTCCGTCTACCCGCTCATCCTCGGGGAGGGGAGCGCCGTGCTGGACCAGACCAAGATGTTCACCGAGCAGGCCGGGGCCGGGAGCGGGGCCATGGCAGCCGGACTGAAGCAGCAGGACATGAACAAGATCTTCAAGACGGAGTGGGAGGGGCTGGAAGTGACTCCGTACGAGGACGGGCTTGCCGGTGTTGTGGAAGAGCTTCTGGCTAAAGAGGGAGTTAGAGACTCTCAGCCAGCTGTCAAGGGAAAGCAGAAAGTGAAAACTGCATAGCAGCTGTAGTCACCCGTAGCTGTGTTATGAGCTGTTGGCTTCTATTTGGAAATGCATTGAGATGTGTAATGTTATTTCTACTTGAGTATAAAAGTAATTACATATTGCTAAGGTCGTATATAAGGTTACTTCATTTGATTTCGCGAGAATACGTTCTACTTGCGAAGCACACACTACGTCTACGGTATTATAGCTGTAGGAGTATTAGAATTCAGATGTGTGCGGAAGCTTCTAACTGCGATATCCTGTTTGAGTATGTGAATAGGAGCAGCGAGGACACTGAGCTGGGCGGGTACCGTAGAGACTTGATCGTGAAGGAGCTGACTCCTCTGGAAGAGAACATGCTCGTCTGTAAGGTGTGCAGGGGAGTCATGCGGGACGATTGCTTCCGTCGACATGACGCGAGTAGGAGAGCGAGTATAGACCCCGGCGTGGTGGGGGAAACTATTTCCAAGCTGAGGATCCTGTGTCCTCTGAATGAGAAGGGCTGTGAGTGGGTGGGACTCATTCCCGATGCAGAGAGCCACCTGGACCAATGCGACTACAAACCGAACCGCTGCATCTTCTCTGAGTACGGGTGTCCTGCCCTGATACCGCGGGGCCGGATAGACACGCACCTGCAGGAGAGCAGCAGTGAGCACATGCTGCAGCTGCTGGAGCAGGTGAAGAGGTGTGCGCTACAGGTGGAGAGAAGTGCGCTACAGCTGGAGAGGAGCGGAATCGAGATGGAGCGACTCAGGACTCAGAACCTCGAGCTGGAAGAGAGGTTCAAGCAGCAGCAGCAGTCTCTCGCCTCTAAGCTGAATGCCGCCGAGATTAGCAGCAGAATTCGCGGGGAGGGCTTCCACTGGTCGGTCAGTGATGTGTCTCATAAAATAGAGGACTGCACCAACCTGTGGGGACCCTATCTATACGTGGACGGGTACAAGTTCCAACTCAAGGTCTGCTTCGGCTTTGAGAACAAGTCCAGCCTGGCTTTGTTCCTGTGTGTGGTGCGAGGGGAGCAGGACGACCTCCTACGATGGCCCTTCAAGCTGGAAAGTGAGAAGTTTGTGTTCTCCATGAGGAATTCCTCAGGCAGCGACACTCATCTCCTGACCATCACCACCGGGGACTCCACTCAGGCCTTCAAACGTCCAGAGGGAGACAGGAAGCTGCATCGCGGGACGGAAGAGTTCGTCTCCCATTCCGATCTCCTCTCCCTCTACTGCCTGGACAACAACTTCACTGTCAGGGTGTGCGTCAGGCCGAGGACCGACGCAGTGGACGCCTTGAGGAGAGAGGTCCAAGCCCTGTCCAGGAGCCAGGACATCCGAGGGAGCGGGTACATGTGGAGGGTGGAGGGAGTGGCTCAGAAAATCGCAGACAGAGAGAACGCAGGGAACATCTGGGGTCCCTCGTTCTACGTGGGGCGGTACCTGTTCCAGCCGGCAGTTCGCTTCCACTGCAACAACCAGGATAGCATGGGGCTGTTCATCGCGCTTTTCAAAGGTCCTCATGACAATGATCTGCCCTGGCCGTTCAGATTTGGATCGGAGAAGTTTTCTTTCTCCCTCCTAGACAAAGACGGCCGCGAATCTGTGACCAACTCCGTCTCAGTGGATGAGAAGAACCGGGACCTCTTTAATCGGCCTGACGGACATCGCAACAAAGCTTACGGCTGTCCCAACTTAATTCCGCACAAATCCCTCACTGAATCTGTCCTACAGGACGACTCTCTCACTGTCAAGATAGCCATCAAGAGCAGAAGCTTGACTCACACTAGTTTAACAGATTTCGCACATTAGATTTGGATATATTTTATGAAGTAATTTATTTTGCCTTTTTTACATGTGAGATATTCTTCCATTGAATTAAAAAATGAATCCTGTTCCAGTTCCTTAGTTGGATCTACTGAATCAATTTTAATTTTAGCTTATGTTCATTTTTACTTGGTATAATATGAGATTCTGATTCTACACTTAGTACTTCGCATTATGAACATTCCTATCTATTTTTAAAATCAGCTGCCCTAACCGTGAATGGCAGAGTATTCGAGTGAGGCAGCGGAGATAAGCTTACGAGAAGACGCGGGACTATCTCCAGATCCTCAGAAGTACCAATCTTCTCCGGCCACACTCTCAGAGCAGTCAGACCAAGGCTCACAGGTGTACACATCTGTGCTGCACCCCTCGGAGGAAGGAGAGGGCGGACTCAGAGAGAGAATCCCAGCTGCCTCTGTAACGCTGGAAGAGGCGAAGCGGATTCAGGAGGAATACGAAGCCCCGTTCTCCGACCTCATCAATCAGAACCCAATCAAAACCAGAGATTTCAAGCACCCCCCTTCCTGGTTCCAGGACGCGCCCTTCTCTCACAACCTCAGACTGGCTGTCGGGATGGTCCCCGCCCTCTTCGTCGTCGTGTCGCTGTCGGGCAAGGGACTGCTCGCTACGCTCAGTATCGGAGCGCTGTTCACCTACTTCATCCTCAACTTCAGTCTCCCCAAGCACGCCCTCCTCAGCTGTCTCCTCTCCATCATCGCCGCTGAGGTTCTTTGAGACTCTGACTCTCACAACCCGACCGCTTGACTAACGCTATCTCCTCTAGGTAATCAACTTCTTCTCCCTGCTGCCTCTCATCTGGCGCTCCTTCATGAACAGCCCCCTCCTCAGCCTCTCGTACAGCTTCATCATCAGTCTGGGCGGGATATCCTTGCTGCAGTTCCCACACCTCAGGGTGTCTGAGCCCGCCATGTGTGTGCTCGTCGAGGAGCTCATGTTCGTCCTAGTCCCCTCGCTCCTCTTTCTGATCGACATGTGGGCCTGTGTGTTCCTGTTCGACCTGCACTACATGGGGACGCTCGCGTGCCTCGTAGCCTCGTGCCTCGCCTACCTCTACTACGTCCCTCTCACCTCCTCCTACTACCGCCCGGGCGCCACCAAGTTCCCAGTCGTTGTCCTCACCCGCTCCATGAGCGCCATCCTCTCCGCGGGCTCCCTGGTGGCTCCGTGTGGCGTGGAGTTCATTGTCACCATCCACTCGGTGCTGGTCAGGGGGGAGCCTCTGCAGGTGCACAGCATGGTGTGGGTGCTGTCCTTGCAGACCTTCCTGCTCTCTCTCCTGGGCAAGGCGAGGCTCTTCTGGTTCCTGGGGGACCCCTCTGGCTCTAGCTCCCCTCTCTTCTACACCCGGCTTGTGTCTGGCTGTGTGGCTGCTGTCACGGGGAGCTTGGTGTTCTCGAGAGAAACCTTCCTCACCGGCTGGCTGCCTGCCATCCCGCTCCTACTCTTGTTCGCCGGAGCGTTCGTGTCCATAGCAGTCACGGCGGAGAGACGCTCCTCTAGCATCAAGGTAGCGTGCGGGGTCCTCGTGTCCCTCTACCTGCTGTGCGCCTACTTCCTCCCCTGGAGGGTGCAGATATCCGGACCCGTCTTGATGTGGGGGATAGAGTTCCCGTTCAAACTGTTCCTCTGTCTGCTGGTGTCCGTCGCGCTCCTTTCTGCAGTGCTGCTGTACAGGTGGAAGGGACTGCCCCCCTCCCTCTACCTGCTGCACCTCTCAGGGGTCCTGCTCTGCGAGTACTGGCTCGTGAGGGAGGACACCTACCCCTACTGGATGCTGCTGGGGACCGCCGCTTCCGGGATGCTGCTGGCAGACCGTGTGCACAAGAACAAAGCGCTCAGGCCCACTCCCGCCTGGATCGGGGCCAGCGCCCACCTCTCCAAGCTCGTGTGGATACTTCCTGACGTCAGACACACAGAGACTGAGTTCTCACACGTAAGTTGGTCTGTCCGGCCTCCAGTCTGCCTCCTTACTTCTGTCTCCAATAGACCTCAGCACTGCCGGCGGCTCTGCCAGGCTTCGTGGCCGCTCTGCTCCTGCTGGGAGCTCTCAGGTTCGACCGGCACCTGGTCGGGCTGAAGCGTCTCTCGTACGCGGGACTGATGCTGCTGACGCTGCTCCTGTCCCAGCAGTCCATCGTCAGGCCTCTCCTCTCGCTGGCCTACTTCCACTTCCCCACCGCGGCGGACCTACTGGCCGCCACGCTCTCCTTCTACTGCGTGTTCGTGGCCCTGCTGCTGGCTCAGCCGGACCAGCGGAGGGGGCAGCACTCCAAGCGCCTGCTGGCGGGGGTGGTGGTGGTGTGCGGCGGCTGCTCTACGCTGCTCAACAGCTTCAAGCCGAGTCTAGACTTCTCCGAGCTGTGGACTGCTGTCCGAATAATCGCGGGGCTGGGGCACGAGTACTCGCCCCTCCGGGAGAAGGGACAGCTGCTGGCGGTCAGCTGGAGGCTGTTGATCGACTGGTCCCTCTTCTTCATTACCTCCATCGTTGGTCTATCCCTGTTCCTTTCACAGATACAAGAGTGGAGACGCAGCGCCAACTTCCTCTTCGCCATGTCGCTACTATCAGGCTGGCTGGTGGGACTGAGGATTGCCCTGCTGCTAGGACCTTACCCGAACTTTCTCTGGCAGATATACGGGATGTCAGGCAGTGCCATTGCCTTCCTTCTTTTCAGAGCTGCGGTAGCTGCTCCTCAAGCCGCGCCTTGCTTCAAAGATAGACTGGCCTACCTGGTGCTACTCACCACCTTTGCGTTCCAATTTATTTTCGACTATGCACTTTTGGGCTTGCACCATTCGTATGTTATCCAGTGCACTAAGTTCTGGGCTTTATCTTGTCTCATTATTGCGATTGGATTCAAATGCAAGCAGCAGCAGAAGAAGTACTTCCTGGGTGGAGATGAGAGGTCTGGGTTTCTAGAGGCCGATACTACCTACTACCCTCTTATTGCTAACGTCAGCTGTTTGCTTGCCTACCTCTCTCTCATTCTAACTCCCTTTCAACACGAGGTGGAACTCACTCTCTTGTTCGGTGGCGCTATATTACTGCTGATGCAGAATGATGATGTCCTCATTTCTTCCATCAGAGCAGAGAACATACTCTGGCCATCTCTCGCCGGGTTCGATACTTGTTTGCATTTCTTCTTTTTCATAGACCTTTTCTCAGTTCCATATATTAGTTGGTTTATGATATCGGAGGTGCTCATCATTTTGATTAACATTCCATTCCACTTTAAATTTATCAACGCTTACAAGGCGAATAAGAAAATACCTCTCGTCTCCCTGAGTTCCATGGCTGTGCCACTCAATCTTTTTCTCTTCAACCTCTATTCCTTTCCCGCCTCATTTTTCATCGCTAGTTTAGCTTGCTGTTACATTTTACAAGTGACATTTTGGCATCGTAGTGTAGTATTGAAGGCCCTAGATGGATGAATAGCATTTCAGATGAAGGACTCTGCTAGCAAATGGCCAGTGTCATTATTATGTTGTATTTTTGAATGTTTGATACTGCAGTGTTTATAATTATTGCAAACTCTTCTATTCAACTGTTAGGCGAATTACCAGTGCAATCCTATGAAGATTTAATTTATTATTGCCATATATTTTAAATTAGTGTTGTTTCTCAAATGAAATGAATATTTACAGCTAGTCAGTGCCTATCTTAATTCTATCTACGTAGATGATATTCCCGCATAGATGCCGAATTAGTTGTGTAATAGTTTTATCCATTTTGCACATTTTACTTTCCGAGGTCTTCTCTTATCAGTCAATAAGCCCGCCTACCAATTCTGTTCTCACAAACACCACCAACTCGACTCAGATCTGTACAGTTACTGTCGGAGATTTAGATTCTTTTCTCGTATTAGTTCCAGCGCTATTGCTCGGTAGTAACTATGTCCTGTTGAAACGTTACAACCGAGGAGACGGAGTGTTCTTCCAATGGATAGTCTGCGCAGGTGTGTGGCTGTGTGGTTTATGTGTCCACTTCATTCAATCCTCTCCTCATTTCTACGCCATTGCAACCTTGGGAGGAGTTATTTGGGCGCTCGGAAACTTCCTCCTCATACCCATGTTACGGTTGGTAGGCTTCCACACCGGATTGTTGATGTGGAGTCTGGTGTTTATGCTTAGCGGCTGGTTCACAGGATTCCTCAATTTAATGGGTCAGCACCATGAAGAACTTTGCGTTCCATTCTTTAACTATGGAGGCGTTGTCATGTGTATCTCTGGAGTCATTCTGTTAGCATTCTTGAGAGTTAAGCGATCAGCTCCCAATGTCAACTCGAATTTAGGACTTAACTATCTGGCTAATACTGCTCTATACAACATCAAGCCAGTACAATATTACGATCCCCAGATGACTCAACTCAGGCCGGGGTACAAGAGATGGGACATCTTGGGTCGACTGTTTGATAGGCTGAGTCCCCTCAAGAGGAAGGTGATAGGGTATTTGTTATCAATTCTGATGGGCGTGTCTTGGGGTACACATTTCGTACCTCTACAGTTTCTTGAATCGCTTTCAATGCACAACAAATACTACAGCTCAAACTGGCTGGACTATACCTTCCCTTACAGTACAGGAGCTTTCATCACGTCAACGTTTCTATTTGTTTTTTACAGTATTTATAGACTCAATAAGCCGCAAGTCTTACCCCAGTCAGTTCTCCCTGCACTCGCAGTTGGGATTCTCACAGGTGTCGCGATCTCCCTGTGGGCACATCTCAATGCGACGATGTCACCTGCTATCACATTCCCTGTCATCGCATCAGGGACTTCTACTATTGGTGCGCTGTCCAGTGTCATTGTATATCGCGGCAGGAACAATTTGATAATATTCTTCGTAGCAGTTTCTGTTATACTCTCTGGGATCATTCTGCTCCTGATCTCTCAGCTTCATCTAATCCACGGAGTATTCAAACTTTGAAAATAAACTATTCAATTTGCTTTTATCGAACAGTTGTAAATATATACCTCTGATGAATGTATTTACTTTAAATGTCTGCTCTCTCTACTCTGTGCAATGATTAATATAATAATTTATTAACTCAACAAACGTATACTTTGAATAGAGTATAATTATTAACGGATTTTTGGTGGATTAGTTTGAAGTTGATTAAGATTGGTAATTATTTATTGATGTACCAAATTATGTACTACTTTTGAGAATTCATAAGTGATGATGTTATTATATTATCTGTGATGGCAGAAAAGCTATCTGATGGTGCTGACTTGTTCAGAGAGGAAATGGAAACTCTTCAGAGTATCTATATGGACGATGACAGTTTTAAGATAATCAATGAGCATTCTTTCACTTACAAATTCTCTCCAGAAGGAAGCAAGGATTTTATAGTACAGTTCGAAATATGTCCTGATTACCCCGATGAGGCACCAAACATGCACTTGGATTTGCTATACAATGTTAACATAGGCAATGAACTCAAATCTGCAATAGTAGGTGCGCTGCAATCTGAGGCAAGGCAGTATTTGGGTGTTCAGATGATATATTCATTGTTGGAGTGGGGGATCGACTCCTTGGGAGAGGTTGTAGCATCCTGTCAGAATGAACCGAACGAATCTGAGCCCAAAATAGAAACCGCCCCTCATCTACCGAAGGAAAAAAAGGAAATTTTAACTAAAGCAGCTAAAAAGAAACTGGCTGATAGGACTGATGCTAAGGGCGAGTACCCCCGAGGGTGGAACTGGGTGGATGTTATTAAACATCTCAGCAAAAGCGGTTCTTCACAAGATCCTCAGTGACTCACTGGGGCTGCATTAGATTTTATTAGGTATTTCCATTATGACATGTGTATATCAAACTGTTGAATGTGTGATTTCAAAGCATCCTTTTCAGGGAGGACAGTGATGACCATTGACTGATCTAATATATTTTAATAAATTAAGTTAAGATAGATAAATGGAGGTTTGATGAATAAAACACTCATTTTCATGTACAGTCGAAACCGTTTTTTCTCACTCAGGTTGTTTCTTACTATTTCAGAATCTTGATTATGTAAAGAAATTCCAAATCTATATTAATTTCCATCGGTTTTTTCTTACTGTTAGAACCTGTAAAGAAATAGTAAAAAACCCGGTTTCAACTGCATTTCATTATAGAATCACATCATATTGAACACCTGGAAAATCAGTTATTATGTATATATATTACCTGGAAAATCCAGGTATTTTCCATCAGTTATTATGCATAATGCCTGAAATTTTTAGGTATTTTATAAATAACTGATTTAACGTATTATAACAAAGCGAAGTTGTAAGCCTGGCTGATCTTGCATATTTAAATAAAGGAATAACATAATATTACAGTGTAATATAATTGTCATTGTTCTATAATATTATGCTCTAACCAAACATTTCAAGCCTTACAGTGTCTGAAACTTGCACTTATGGCTTCTAGTAAGAAATCAATCACTGTCTAGCTCTGCATTTGGCGATAGTCTAGATCCAAGCTATTATCTACCAGTAGCTATATACTTCTGTAAGCTAGTCTATCAAGCTATCTATCATTCAATCTATTTTATATATTCTGCTGTACTGCTCTACGTAGCACAGTTGTCCACTTTAGTGAATGAATGTAACATGAATTCCAGTCTCCCCTTCCACTCACAACTAGCTTCAAATGATGTCTCACGCGAATTTGAAAAACAAAAATTCAGTATTTCCTTCCCTGCGGAATGATAGCAATCATCCTGTCATAGACTTGTGTAAAATGGACAGCTCGTCGACATCTGCATCAGTCCCCGCCCAGAGCCAGAAAGCTCCCTCGCACACACACAAGAAAACGATGGAGTGCTTCAGAACGGACTTGATTACCAACATGAAGCTCCCCGACAACACTCACCTCGAGCCTGGCGCCTACGCTGCCCTTCACGACCAGTGGCGACACACCTGGGAGAAAGGCGTACAGGTAGGTGACAGCGTCATCACTGTCTGTGAGATAGCGCATTATCCTGTTTTATTTACCTCATTTCAGGCCGTTATTACCCCAGACTTGTTCGATCGCATAACTTGAATGATCCATCAATGTTATTGCATAGATTTTCTCATCCTTTTCAGGTACCAACAGCCACCATGGATACGAGTAGTAAGAGAGAAGAGAGGTCCAAACTGAACCAACTCTGGCCGCCTTTTAACTTCAGAAGTTCTGATGACAGACCCAAGAAATACATACGCGACTCAGGGCGGCCGGCTACCTCCTCCTACTCACTGGACGATCTCGACGCTTCCTGGCTGGAACTAGCCACATCATCGAAAGGACCATGCGACCACATGAACGCTCAGAAGAACGCACACCAAGCACTATCGGCGGAGCTTTTAAGACAGGTATACGACTGTTTCTGTTAAATCGATTTCCTGTTCGAATATTCACATTTTAATAGTAGACTGCTGAGCATTTTATGGCTTCGGTGGCATATAAAATGGCTGAGCTAGATCTGTGCTCTGATATATCACCAATGATCGTCAATTAATAATACTATTAGCCCAGATCCATCGCGATAAGATATGACAGGCGTTACTGCTGTGTCAATAGTCTTAGTTAGGTTTCTGGCCAATATTCCCACAACGAGTATACTCCATACTCTAGAATCGATATCCTGCAACCGACGATAAAGCTCGAATATCCAAGGGATTGAAAACCTTTAAATAGGGGTCATACTATGGTTTAACAAAGTTTTTCAGATATTTGGCTATTCTGTGGTCTATATTATTGCAGGAGAATGCGAGATCAAATCGATCCGGTCAATTGTGCAATTTAATCACCACATTCCAGACTATCCGAGTCAGTTCCAGTTACCACCGTATTCGTGTCAGTAGTTAATTGGATGCTACTAGAGTTCATAGCATTGAGAGTTGGGTGTAACTAGTTAGATATTTCTATACGCGTATTTGAATATGTTGCATACTATTCTGATAGGTTTAGGTGTCAAAATTCTATTTAATTAAACCTAACTTTAATAAGTGATATTTGTCATCAATTATTACACTTGCAACGAGCCTATTTGATTCTTTTTGGTTTCTTGGTCTGTGATTCATTCATTGGATGAATCGTATTATTTTGTCGCATTTTTCTTGTAAAACTGTTCTTACGCGTTGCATCAAGGCTGGATTCGGTTAACCGGATAACCCCCGTCAATCTCAGTTAACCGGATAACCCCCGTCAATCTCAGTTAACGATTAATGAAATCTTAGATCGGTTAGCCGATCTTCTTTATTTTCTAAATATTTACACTAATTTCATTGTTTTCGACGTAGATTCATGAATGCTTCTAAAACTTTGATAATACAATACAATTTCTATTTTCTAATTTTGTAGTATATTTCTAGACCACTGAAGATATCAAATTTTCAATATCAGGCTAAGATTAGTCCAAAATCCATATTTCTACCAATCAGTGTTAATCGGGATACAGACAATTCGTGACATTCTTGTAGTCGTGTAAACAATCATTAGTTGAGATTAAAGAGTTTTATTCAACTTTTTTTGATTAATTAAAGATGAAAGACAATTACAACTAAAAGAATTACTTCCCGAGAGAGAAATTCATTCTCACATTCTAACATTGAATTCATCAATTCTATGTTGAATAGTCACAAATAGCAATGTCACAAATTGTAATGTCACGAATTGTAATGTCACGAATTGTATGTCACGAATTGTAATGTCACGAATTGTAATGTCACGAATTGTCTGTATCCCGTGTTAATCGGTCAACCAACTCCAGCCCTGTTGCAACTAACCATGGACATATATCGATTATTATAGGTGTCTCTAATCAGGATCAGAGCAGCTGTTACAGCTGTTACGGCCATGTTTCATAAAACCTGCTTCTACCGGACCGTTTGCCTGAAATATGTTCTAACTTTCTTTGTGAAATGTAATACCTGAAACAAATTAATTAGTTGTTGGATACTCTCTTAATTAGTGACCTGTACTCCTTGTGACGTCATGAACACCTGTTGGTTTATCATGCGTGTCTCCTCTTTAGTGCATGATCTCGCTAGAGCACACCACCTACCGGAACATGGCGCATGCCATCCGCACACAGGAGGAGCTAGGGATCCAGTACGACGATGAGGTGGCGTGCGATGTGTGCGGCGAGTTGGACGCTGAAGAAGGCAATGAGCTGGTTTTCTGCGATTATTGCAACGTCTGCGTTCACCAGCTATGTTACGGGGTGCCCGATGTACCCGAGGGCCCCTGGCTGTGTGCACCCTGCCTTAAGACAACCCTCAGCAGTACTCGTGAGTTTAGATTCTAATCTTGTAATATAATATCCTACATTGCTCATATTTCATCAACAGTTTTCTAATTAGCCAGTTCTTGATAACAGAGGGGCTAATTAGAAAGCAAAAATTGATGATGATATATAGACAGTGTAGGATTTGATAAGTAGGAATGGTATGTTATCTTAAATCATACACACCTGGTACGTATGTCTTACTTCGATTCATTAGCTGATAATCTCTCCGATTAGAATTTGGCAAATAAATATGACTACATATTTTTAGGATTTGATACGTATGTGTTACGCAATATCGTATTTCGCCATATAGTATCACTATTATATTTAGATGTTTCTGTATCCAGTCCGCACCCAAACTGCCACCTCTGTCCCTCTCCTCCCGGAGGAGCTCTCAAGCCTTCTCAATGCGGGAAGTTCTGGGTTCACGTCAGCTGTGCTCGCTGGATTCCTGAGCTGGGACTCTGTCTCCGCAACAAGACACGCCTCGCTACCTCCAGCAAGCGCTCCCAGTCGGAAGTGGACCTCAGCAAGATCAACAGCAGCCGGTGGAACCTGATCTGCTCGATTTGCCGGATCAGGAAGGGCGCCTGTATCCAGTGCTCAGAGCGACACTGCGTCACTGCTTTCCACGCGTCCTGCGCGCGCAAGAACAGCCTGGAGATGTTCCAAACTCCCTCCGGACTCCGCCAGGTCTTCTGCTCGCGACACAGATCCCGGAACAAATCAGACAGAGCCAGCGGAGCTCCCGGCGCCAGCAAGCTGCTAGAGATGGAGCAGGAATTTGAAAACTACGCTGACCCGACCGATCTCAAACAGCTGCGTATCTCCACGGAACTCTCCCAGCTCATCTTCAACTACTGGTGCATGAAAAGGAGAGCTAACCACTGCAAGCCTCTCGTCTCCGAGTCCCTACTCGAGATAGTTAAGCCGGATCCACAGAAGTTCGACACCAGTGACCTCAGACGAAGTGTTAGCTCATACAACACCGATGCTACCCCCTCGCCCCCAGATTCCCCGCCCAGAAAGTCCAAAGATCCAAAGGTGAAAAGAATAATGTTCCCTTCCAAAGAGAAAATAAATGAAAAAAAGCTCTACAAGCTGAGACTTGACCTCGAGAAGGCGAGGAACCTCTCGTACATGATCTGCAGGCGTGAGAAGATCAAGCGGCAGCTGATCGACATAAACCGCGAATCTCTTGAGGCAGAGCTCCGCTTGGTAGAAGAGCAGATGGAGAGAGACATGTCCACCCCCGAGGAGTACAAAGCTCGATACGCCAACGAGAGCTACACATCGTGCCGGATCACAAGAGCTAGAAGCTTAGATCTGCTGACATCACATTCCCACGAAAGTTAATTTTATTTCAACAGTTTTCTTCTTGAAAGTCGCTATTTAAATTAACCTCACAATTGTTAACCGCATTTTAGGTATTATGAGTTGATTTTGCATTCGCTTAATAATGTAATTTTAGTTAATATGATGTTACAACTCCACAATTGGAGTCTGTATGGGTCAATATAATATTTATATATGCACAACTTACTCAGCTCAATTACTTCTTGAGTATTTAGACTTGAGTACTAATATATAGCTGATAATCAGACATATCCTCATTTATAAGCACAATGTCGGCTTGTTCAAACTGTGGTAATTGTCAACAGTTCGTTAAAGGTGAATCTGGGACCTGTGACTACTGTGATTGTACGTATCAGGACCATATGCCAGGAGAGCCAATTGCAAAACCTCAGACACAGCACCTACCTCCGCAGCCTTTTGAACAACCTCCAATGAGTGGACAACAGTTTCCTATGCCTAACTATGGCATGCCTCAGGGAGGAATGCAATTCTCAAACTACCCTCAGCCCATGCATCCGGGAGGAATGCAATTCCCAAACTACTCCCAGCCCATGCCTCCCATGCCACCTAATTACGGAGCAGGAATGCAGGGTATGTTAATGTCTTCACTAGACTAGTCCTTCAGGACATAGGCGCAACTACGGTTTCAACCTGGGTGGTCACGGCTGAGAAATGTCTTGGCATTACACCTTAATTCACGATTACGCCATTGTAAATGCCTGTGTTTATTCGGTATCAAAATATTATTCAATTTGTATTTCATTGTTCGATAGGCAATCTACGGTTGCTTTAGTTTTAAATTATGGAGGAGTGTTTAAAAGTTACCTATGTAGACACTACAAAATACAAATAATATCTCGATATAAGACCGCTGTTAGCTGGAAACATGTTTCAGCTCCACCGCCGAAATCTGTATTTAGCTAACACATATTATCATTATTTCAATTCAGCATCACATTATATAGGGTACCCCGGTGAACAGAGTCAACAAGTGGGTAGCTGCGTCAAATGCAGGAAGAACAATGCTAACCCAGGATTCAAATGGTGTCAGAACTGTTACGATGGAAACAATGCTGGCATGTGTCTCAAGTGTGGCAAGAATCCTCCTAATGCGGGGTTCAAGTGGTGCGAACCTTGTTTCCAGAACAAAAAGGCCGAAAATCCAATCGATTGCGTCCCAGAGGAATTACCGCAAGCAGAGCGCTGTCCTTCCTGTGATAAGAAAAAGTTTTATGACTTAAAAAAGAAAAAATTATTCGATTTTTGCGGTCAGACATGTGCTGCCCAGCACTACAAAAGTGAGTTTATTAGTCACATATCAAGGGGAACAGTACTAACAATGAGCTACGAGCTTTCTACCAAGTTATCTTAGAATATAAGCTTATTTATTTGTACAATCCTCTAGAGTTTGGAGTGTTAAGATTGGAGCAAACGCATGAAGACTACGTTGAAGTTGATTCTAAATTCCAAGAGAAATGGAATGATAAAAAAGGAGTATGTCCACCTATTACAGCCATTATAAAAATATGCCCTGAAGGAGCTCAAGACAAACAGATAGCTTACCTGAAGACTCTGAGACATGGTAATGCAGAATTAATTGAATACTATTTTCATGGATGTAAAATCACCTGCGATCTTCTTAAGAACAACTCTCTATGCGATCGAGCTGACTGCACCATCTGTTTGGTTTCCAAGCAAGGTTTTGATCTAACCAAAGTTGGTACTAATGTTTCATTCACTCGATTTGGAAAATGTCTCTATTTCGCACCTGAGAGTTCTAAATGCCATGACTACACTCTTGGAGTAAAGGAATATGGCTATAGAGCTATGTTCTATGTCAAGTGTGCTCCTGGCTTTAAGCAGGTTCAGTTTCAAGATAATGCAAACAGAACTGCACCTGACAAAGGTTACAATTCTCTCTATGGACATGCTGGAGGTTCGCTAAACTATGATGAACTATGTCTGTACGACGATGCTGCTTGTGTTCCTGAATACATCATAATTTATAACAAAGATGGAATTGACAAAAGATGTTTCTAAGACCTAAAAATTTACCCTTCAAATTACATATACATATGAATTAATATTTTGATACGAGTCTTAAGACACTAAATTTCTACACATTATGTTTATATACTTTATTTATAAGTCTTGGCTGTTAGGCATCTAGACATGCAAACGTTTTATTGCTACTTTCAATATTCTCTTTGTTAGTCCATTTTGCTAATGATTTAATGTTTTTCATTTCCTCAGACTAATTCTGTTATACGGAATATGTAATTATGTGTGTTCTTAAATCGTAGCAATATGTACCCTGGTAGGCCACAGCAGTATGAGATAGATGGATCCACTAGTAGACAGATGATGAATTTAGGACAAATGCCGGGGATGCCCCCTGATCAAGGGTACCAACAGAGGGGTTCTATGATGATGACACCTTCAGGAACTTACAGTCACGGCCCTGCAAACCCATACGGTCCTAGTTTCAACAGGACATATCCCCGAGCCAATCCTAACCTGCACTCCAGTGGAATGGGCATGATACCTAAACAGGTCTCCATGGGAATGGGAGGAATGGGACAAGGATACTTGGGCAACTCAAACCCCACAATGGGCAGTCACGGATACATGGGTACCGGGTACGGCAGTCATCCTCAGCAGGTGGCACAGACCCCACAGAGTCTGCACATGGGGGGACAGGGGATCTCTGGCATGGGCGTGGGACAGAGCAGCCTGATGCAAGGCTATCACAGTGGGTACTCTGCGAGTGGAGGTTCTGCACCCTACATGATGAAGAACCCATCCTACCACTCAGGCATCAGTCAACCGATCGGATACCCCCAGCAACACCACCACTCCCATCAACCGCAGCATCTACCGCAGCCGCAACATCCCTCTCTACAACAGATGCAACAACAACAACAACATCACCAACAACATCCTCAGCATCCACAACAGCAGCAGCTTCAGCACCAACAACAACAACAACAACTCCAACAGCACCAACAACAACAACAACAACAACAACAACAACAACAACAACAACAACAACAACAACAACAACAACAACACCAACAACAACATCTACAACATCCACAACAGCAACAGCTACAGCAGCAGCAACATCGGATTAATATGCAGTCAGCCATGGCTGGTGGCAAACGATCCCAGGAAGGCTCACAGCCTCTGCAAATGCAAGATATCAAGCTTGAGTCTCAGCAGGTGGGCATGCTAGGAGGCCCTCTAGCCTCTCCTCTGACTCCTCACACCACCGCTGGCATGTCTCATGAGGCGGGTCTCCACCCGACAGCTCCGTTCAGCACTTCCGCATTCCCTTCCTACTCCAGCGTCCCGCCCACTCCTAGCACAGCCAACGAGGAGAAGGATTTATCGAGGAGGGCAAAGGAAATGATCTCAGTTTTTGATAATTACTTGTCACAGAATAAAGAGTCGGATAGTGACCTGACCAAGAGCATAAAGATCTTCCTCCCCCTACTGAAGACCAAACAAACCACAGCAGATATCCAAAACGATTGCGAGCAGCTGTGCAAGCAAGTGCAGACTGTTGAGAGCGCACTCGCTGATCAGCAGTTCCTCCCTAACGCCAACTCTCTCAGTTACTTTTCAGATAACAAATTCCCAGATAACCGCCTCCCAGCAGAGTTCACACCTGACATTCCGAATGAAACTGAGCGCTTCCTCAAATTCGAGATCGATCAACTGGACCCGAGACTCTTCTCGGTGGACACGTACCCTATCTCCATATTCGGAGGGGGCTGCGTCAATATTACGCTGGAGTGTCAGCTCAAGAGAGAAGGACTTCCCGCCGTGCCTGCCCTCATCGTCAACATCCCCGCAGACTACCCCCAATCCAGCCCTGAGTCCGACCTCATGGATCGGTACGACTCGACGCCCTTCCTCCGCAGAGTGAAGAAGTGTCTGGTAGAGGAGATGGTCTCCATATCCGGCGAGTACACGCTGTCGCACTTGCTGACTGCGTGGGAGAGAGTGGTTAGGTTCGTCTGTCATACGATGTGAATTAACTTTGGATCAATTCACTAGATTGTATGTTGTCCTTATAAGGAAGTACAGAAGTTATCTTGTTCCTCCAAAGTGATTAAAAGTACATATGTAATGTACGTAGTACATATTGCTTGCATCATCAATTAATGCTATGCCTATCTGAACTACGTTTAATTAATCAATTAATTAATAATACAAGTTTGTTACACTTCACAACTCACAGGCACTGTTGAATGCCTTTCCTTGCTTTTCAAAATGTGAGGTATACCAAGTACCTTAATTTTTTTTATTTAAAATTTCTATGACGAACAAATATTCGTACGATATTCGGAATCTAGACCTTCGAATACATTAGCTCAGGCTTCTCAACCTGCTCTGGTGATCAAAATAGAGATTACAGTGAAAATAATATCCTTAAATGGCGCTAGATTTTTGCTAACTCATTTCCGGTTGAGTCATTTTGGGTGGGGAAACCTTAGAAGTGTGGGGTCTTTGCTATAAATAGAAATGACCCCAGGTAATTTAAGGGATAAAGTGGCGGTAATTTATGAATAATGACACAAGGAGAGAATTCTTAATCTTGAGATTGAATAATTAAATTGAAAGCTTCTAAAGTAAGAATTTCGAAAGTGTTGAGTTCGAATTAATTATTGGGCTTCAGTCTAGTGCAGCCTCATTCACAAGAAGAACCCATCGAGTAGCACCATTACGTAGCTGCAATGAAATTATGTATATATAAGTCTGAGGCTAGGACATTTCGTTTAATTAAATATCTAAAAAGTTTCTCAGTTCAACAATTACTTGTAAATTTACTTATATTATTCTAGTTTCTACCAGTTTCTCCATCAGTGCGAAAAAAGGCCAATGGGTGTGTCGGGGTGCCAGTTGTTAATGACTGATCACTTAATTAACATAGGAATGTGTTGCGTCCTTTCCGGTTTAAGCTATTTTAATTAATTAACGGGGAAGCCATATAAGTTTGGGGTAATTACTATAAATAGAAAAATCGAATTGCGGACATTTCGTCACATGGACATTTCGTCGCATGGACACTTCGTCGCGCGGACATTTCGTCACGCGGAATTTTGTCCCCAAATACCCAATTTGCACCTACTTATTTCTCAATAAAAAGCCCTCACTTTCACCCTTTTTTCAAATATACTCCACTCCAAAAGCCTCAATTTCCGTTCCTTACATATTAGTACCCGTTTATTTTAGTCTCTAATGAGACGAATTTTTCGGGGACAAAAATTCCAGGGACGCTACTCATTATCCGGTAACTTATGCTCAGGAGACAAAATGTCTATGTGACGAAATGTCCGCGACGAAATATCCATGCGACTAAATCTCCGTGCTACGAAATGTCCGTTTACCAGAAAGAATCCCAAGTGCATCGGTGGGATTATTTAATAATGAATTGATTTATTTTGTACGAATATCCTTTGTGATAATATATTGTGATAATCTATCTAATATCCTTTGTGATAATCTAAGTCTTGATTTTATCCTTCCATTAGCACCGAGGCGTCCACAACCCGTAATACTTCCTGAAAGTACTCGTTTGGACTTCTCTTCAGTACACACTGCACTACTGAGAATGAAACCAAGGAACACTTTTGATAAACAAATCGTAAATTCAAGACATGGATGACATGCTCATACAAAATGTAGGGAATAAATCACTGAACCGAGATAGTGTTTACGCTGAAATCGCGAATGCACCCAACTCGTGTTCTCCCCAGTTTGTCGATTGCAAGGAACTGGGGACGGCGAGGAAGAGGGTTAGGAGGAGGGAGCGTCCTGTCTCGAAGAGACCGCGTAAATTCGAAGACATGAAACCGTTTAGCCAGGTGACGAAGGAGTCGAACAAGATGTTCTTTCTGAACAATGAGGAGGGACCTCTCTTCCAGGAGCTCTGTCAGCATGGCATAGCAGGGATGTCCTCCATAGCGGCCATCTCTAGCGAGAGGTGCAAAGAGCCGAGCGTAGAATTCGAAAAGGACCCCGAGAACCGCAAGAAGCTCTACGCTCAGTACGTGCAACGCCTTGAAGATCTGCTGCACGAGTTCTCCATGCGCGTAGGGTTACAGGCGACTGTGGTTGTGTATGAACCGAGCGAAGTGAATACCACCAATGCGATGAAGATAATCGGGACGTCTCCCATCAAGGAGTACGTGAGCAAGTATGCGCACCACATTCAGAAGAACACCCACAGGAAACTGAAACAGATGCAGAAGAGGGTGGCAAGCAGATGCGACATCACTTTCAAGCCCGTCTCGAACATCCTGCCGCCAGTGCAGATACACGGGATCCCCACCTCCGTGGAGGACCTCACCCAGGCCCAGCTCAGGTCCTTCCTGCGCATGCTGCTGTGCGAGGCAGAGGGGCGCAAGACCCCTCAGTGGCACAACCCGTCCATGGTCCCCGATTGGTGGCCGCGATGTGTCCCCTGGCAGAATATAAAGACGGACCAGCGGACACTAGAGAGCAAGCGTCTTCGCTGTTGGTCCGACTGTCTCCGTCACGCCATCTACAAATGCTACCTCTACAAACAGCAGACACATCTGCTCCCGGACTTTGAACTGGAGGCGTACAAACAGGTGTATGAGCAGTGGGAGCTGGATCCGCTGCCTAAACCTGACATTCCTCTGCACCAGAAGAGTAACGAGGGCCTGACTGAGCCTAAGCTACAAGTGCATAGGCGCGTAAGCGAGGTTAGCAGCTTCCAGTGCGTGGTGCAGTCGGTTAAAGTGGGGGAGGAACAGAAGACAGGGGCGGAATCAGAACCCTCAGAAGCTCAAGCTACTCTCCTACTTGCTACTTACCCGCGCGAATTCATTGAAACAAGTTCTGACGAAGACTTCGTAGAGGATCCAGAAAATGACCTTTTATACTTGGGCATCCGTGCCCTTTCAAGCAACATGCCGCTTGACTTTGACTCCTGGCTAGTCAGCGACCAGGACATCCTACCCAAGAACCTGCCTGCGAGCACCGACGAGGATTCTCTCTACTTGGAGGAAGCCTTGTTTGCTAACGATTTTGCCTTCAGCTATTCGGACCCAGACTCACTCTTGCCCAGCCGAGTCACCTAACACGGATAGCTCTCACACAGCCTAGGATAGGAAACAATTGTTTTACTCTAGTTTCAATTGAGATGAATTTATTCTTTGCTCCTGTCAATGTCTCATTGATGCATTTACAAAAATTATAAGCATAATGTAGTGCTGTGTATGTAGTAACGGTAAATGTTACACATTGTCAGCATCATGAACACGAGCCAGCTGTCTCCGTGCTATCATAATTATCATGATCATGAAATTTTATCAAGTCATGGAGAATGCGTGTTTCCATGAGGCCATGTTCGAAATGACTTGGCTTTCTTTGAGTCTTAATTAAAAGAACTTTATTTATGAAAAATCGGACTTAAGGCCAGTACTGGTCGCTGACGCTAAATTTTTTTGAAATTTTCGATTTGAAGTTTTGTGTATTTTTAAGCTCATATATGTATGCATGCTTAATATTCGTACGAAACAGCTTTTGAATAGTTTTACCGCTATGTCACCTTTAGTAGGTGCCAATTCAATGGGTATGATTCCTAGAAAAAATTTTTTCCATCAATTGCCGTTCTTAGTGTTTTAATCCATTGTAGGTATATTGCTTTAGATAACTGACCAGAATCTAAGCAATCTAAGCAGTCTTCAGTAAAATTATTCAACAGTATTTTGGAAATTTGCCTAATTTTAGATACTATTTTGGGATTTCACCAAAAATTGGGAAATATTTTTTGAATGTGTGTTCTGAATTGAATGATTTTGGTCAAATTTTATCAACTGTATGCATAGGTCAGATTGCAAGCCTAATAACCATGATTACAATCAAACTAGTTGAGTTATTTTAGCGCACATATTTTATCCTCGGTATAGAATTTAATATTACGCAATCTGGAACTATAGCATCCAAGTCACAGAACATTCGATGAGAGACCAATTTAAATGGTGAAATAACTACTATGGGTAGCTTTAAACGAGTTAAAACAATGGATAAGATAGCATAAGAAAACCTGAGCTCCCAGTACTGGCCTTAATTTATTTGAATCGGGTTTAACCCCTTTCCTGCATTCATCTACGATCTTAGTTACTTTTCGCTACTAAACAGAAAGTGAAAAGTTCTTTATCAATGAAGCCCGATTCCGCTATTCTGAAAAAATGCAGTTGATTTAGAAAGTGCAATGAATGTGCCAGGTTTATTATTGGCAACAATGACTTAAGACTTCAGGTATGAATCATACTTGGATTCTACAAGTATACGTACAAGTACAAGTATATTCTGAATTCAAACAAGAAATCCATTATACAATTGTGTCCTGGACTATCAGTCCTTCATTGATAAACAATTCTATCTTAGAGATGTCAGGTTGTTGCAAATGTTTGGGGAATAACAGACAATATTCTGGCTTGGAAGAGCAGCTGAATCAAGGAGACGTATGCCGCATATGCTATGAAGGAGGCAAAGATCTGATCGCCCCCTGCAAATGCATGGGTACATCTAAGTGGGTGCACAGGAAGTGTTTAGACAACTGGCGAGCCACCCGACACAACAAGCAATGCTTCACACACTGCACCACTTGCAACTACCAGTACCGCATCTGCAAGAAGGAGCCGCGAGTTTCCAAACGCTGGAAGCTCTTCTTGCTCCTCACGCGGGACATCTTAACGCTGCTGATAATAGCCGAGCTGCTGATCGTCATCATGTCCGCTGTCAGCTTCGGGTTGGACCGTGCGGCCGGCCTCAATATTCTGCACATATTTCCGCCGGCTGGGGCCCAGCAGGCTGCTGCTGAGGTCGGGATCTACTATCTAGCCGGAATCGTATTCTTCTTCGCCGCGCTCGGAATAATCGGTCTGATCGTCGGCTCTTTCTGCCTCTGCTGTAGAAGTCCGGGCTGCTGCGACGACAACAGCACCGGGTTCTGGGCCGTCTACTGCTGCTGGTTTGGGTATCCGTGCCACTTCGGGTACTACTACCCGGTGGCTCCGATCTATGGCGGAGGGTGTGCTGGATGCGGCGGATGTTACCCCGTTTCAGGGACTAACTGTAACTTCGGAGGTAACGCACATGGTCTAATAATCTTGCTTATCGTTATCCTGGTCATTCTGGTCATTATTGGGCTGATCTTCGCTACCATTATCCTCGTTTGGTTCATACTGGTAGTGGGGAGGAGACATTTCGATATCCTGTACAGACGTGAGCTGGCCAAGGAAGCCGTCGTCTGTGATCTCTCCATGTATCAGCACACAGCGATGGATAGCTTGCCGGAATACCTGGAGTACGAAGGAGCTCCACAGGAGATCCCATGAATGAGTTCAGATACGATTGAGATTGAGATCTCTGTGCTTGTATTTACTTTTATGCTGACTTTGATTTTGTTATTTTACAGTATTTTGTGCATGTGATAGATCAGCATGTAGTAAACCTTTTTTACCCTTTGGACCCATATAACAATTTCTTAACACCCACACAGCATTTCCGATCCATTCGTACCATCCGCTGAACCAGGAATGAACCAGTCTTATAGGTCTCTGTCTGTCCTGATATTCGATAAACTAAAACGCCAGTCAGCCTATTCATTTAGTTTAACCTTAGGACTGTTTCATGGGATTTTGACCCGCACCAAATAACATTGTAATCAATGGGTCAAATTCCCACGCGGGTCAGAGTTTCATGCAACAGGACAGTTCCTAACAGAGAGACTTCTTATTAATCGCGAACTTAATAACCTCATTCATAGCCATAACTCATCTATTTTCTTGGGCCTAATATCCTCTGGTGACTAATTCACAGTTTGCAGAGTCTGTTGTTTCATTCTAACAAGCGCGCTGCGCGGCTGGCGGACACTTTGTGTCCGCCGGAGGCTCCCTTTGGTCGCCTGGGATCACTCTGGCTAATTATAAGGGAAATAACATCTCTAAATACGTCTGTCCAACTATTATAATCGATATCGCACGAAAAAGCCGAATTTGTCAATTTTTAAAATTTTGGTGAGTAATGATGACGTCATAACAAAGTGATGAGTCATCATTTTTTGATGATAGTTGCATCATATGTGAGGTATGTTGGTATACAGATTCTATTAAAATTTCAGCCTTCTATCTCCTATAATGGCTGAGTTATGCTCGAATAACTGTATTGCTTAACTTTTAAAAATGTGACAATGACGTCATAATTCCATGAGAGATGATGGGTGAATTTTGCTCTGAACTCAGAACTTACTGGAGCCATCGCCAAAAATCAGATTTCTATTCCCGGCAGTTTCTTCAATCAATTCGTTACAGATATATAGATATATATATAGATAGATAGATTAATCGAGTTGTAATAGTAAGGATTGTTCATTCAAAACAAGTAAAGTGGTTAATTAATACAATCCTGAGTTAACCCAGACAGTTAAAATATGCACATCTACCTATTTTAAATTGCACCGTAAATTGTTCTATAAGTATTTATTTTTGTATTAGCTAGAATATTGTCCCTTGATATATTGCTAATTAGGCAATAATGTATATTCATGCAAAATCATTTGGGTAGTTCAAAGGTGTCCACATGTCTCTTTACATGATTTATAAATTCTTCATTAGACGTTACTATAATACACACATTAAAATTTAATATTTGCTATAACTAGATTTCAAGTCAGACGAAATATGGTTTTGAGTGAAATATTTTCAATCTTTTGGAAGTCGATTCCTTATATTTTCGTTGCAACTCTCTGTATATATCTGTTCGTGGTGGTGATTCCCTTCTTGAGGCGTATCAAAATCGAGAGAGCACTCCCTGGTCCTCCCATCTCTCACTGGTTCTACGGACATATGAAAGATATGCGACCTCTTTCGAAAGGATTACTGTTTAAGAGAAAATATGCCGCCCAATACCCGAAACTGTGTAGATATGTTTTCGCACCATGGCTGATTCAAATTCAAACGTGCCATCCTGACACGATTAAACAATTGTATTTGGAATTCAAATCATACAAGGGCGACATTCAATTGTTTAATTTTGGAAGAAACAATCTTTTTAGTGCAAATGGTTCCGAGTGGAAAGAGAAGAGGAAGATGCTCACTCCAGCATTCCACTTTGAAATGCTTAACCACTACTTCCAGCCGATGAACCAAACAGTCAAGATGATGCTGATGAGATGGGGCAAGCACTCTGAACAATCTGAATATTTCGATTGCTGTAGTGACCTCAGTATTCTCGCACTCAACATATTTTTGCAATCAGCGTTTTCTCTTAAAAACTCGCTACTAGAAAGAGAGGGTTCTTCACTCCAAGAATACCTTTCAGCTCAAAACATCCTAAATAGATCGGCTGAATACCGTATCAGGAACCCTCTGTACAGGCTGAACTTTATCTATAACCTTACTTCGCACGGCAAACGAACTCGCACTGCACAGGATTGTATTTCCAAAACGAACATGCAGTTTTTAGAAGAACGACGAGAGGAAATTAGGATCCATGGTCCTGCTAATAAGAAAGATTTCTGCACTATCTTGTTGACAACTCCAACCTCTGATGGAAAGTTGCGATCTGATCAGGAAATTCAACAAGAAGTGAATACGTTCATCTTTGCAGGGCGTGAAACGACTTCCAACTCACTTAGCTGGGCTATTTATAACCTCGGAAAGTTTCCTGAACTGCAAAAGAAGTGTAGAGAGGAAGTACTCAGAGTCCTGGGTAAGCACCCTTCTCTCATTATATCAACTTTCTATCGAAAATTCTGCAATTAAGTTTCACTTTTTTTATGTCATTGACATATATTTTAGTGCTTGTTCCGAGAATTATCATTTATTAACAAGCGCGCTTGTTACAATTGCTCATAATGATTAATTATAAGGTAGATAACATCTCTAAATACGTCTGTCTTACTGTTATAATCGATATCACTCGAAAAATTATTAAATTTGTACTTTTGATGAGTAATGATGACGTCATAACAGAGTGATGAGTTATGATGAGTCGACATTTTCGTCTGAGGTCAGAACTTAGTGGAGCCATAGCCAAAAGACTCCCACATGCCAAAAATCAGCTTTCTGTGCCTGGCAGTTTCTTCAATTTTGATGGAAATACTGAGGTGTACGAATACTTTTGGTAGGGAGTGTATAATATGCGTTTAAATATAGGTGAGAAGGATGAAGTTTCAAGTGAAGATATCAGTGAACTGACGTATCTGAGTATGTTCATTAAAGAATCACTCAGGATGTACCCGGTGGCTACATCTGTCAACAAGAAGAGCAACAAGCCGATTGTGATTGATGGACACGATATTCCTGTGGGTTCTCTTCTCAATATTGGCATTTATCAAGCGCACTTCTTAGAAGAATTCTGGCCGGAACCGGATAAATTTGATCCAAACCGGTTTAGTCCAGAAAATATTGATAGAATCCATCCTTTCTCTTACTTGCCTTTCTCAGCAGGTGCTCGAAATTGTATAGGACAGAAATTCGCTCTGATTCAAATGCACATCTTTTTAGCTCTGCTTTTGAAGAAATTTAGTATTTCTCTCGATGAAAAACACTCATATGAGC
Source organism: Aphrocallistes beatrix (assembly GCA_963281255.1). Taxonomy (NCBI): domain Eukaryota; kingdom Metazoa; phylum Porifera; class Hexactinellida; order Sceptrulophora; family Aphrocallistidae; genus Aphrocallistes; species Aphrocallistes beatrix. The sequence goes on from OY725488.1 coordinate 8,500,703, forward strand.
CAACCATGCAATTAGTCATTCGAGCTGAGAACGGAATCAAGATCAAGCTTGATGCTGTGGAGTAGAGCAGTCTATTTTTTAAAACTTCTAGAATTAACTACATGAGCAAGTATGTATTTATGTGTGAACTTTTACTTGGCTTGCTGTAGATCATGATTATATACTCACTGGTTATTGATCTAATCGAGCAGTTTAGTTGAAATAAAGCCCATAAAGGGGGCTTTGGGGGTTTCTGATAGAAAACGACAAAATTTAACCTGTTTTTGATCAAAAATAGGGCTTTTTGACTATTTTCAAATTATGCGCTGTTTGCCTTAATTTAATAATTATCCCAAAAGTGATAACAAAATTTGATATTATATCTTAGCTTTAATTTTATGAGAAATACGCACATGCTGTGTAACCGTTGCTGATGGCTGCTTATAAGGACTGTCCCATATCCCAGCTTGTCAGGGACCCGAACGATTGGAGTCAGGGGGAGAGGTTGAATAAACAGGAGCTCAATGCTATTTTCACAGACTCAGAGTCCTCTTATGACGCCCGTCTAATCGTCCCTACATCTAAGTCCGCACAGAGCATATTCACTAGGCTGGAGAGCCAAGACGTCCTAACCCACTGCTCCAACTCTCTCTGCAACAAGAAACTGATATTCCACCGTCGGAGCTGTTACTTGTGCGGACGCGACTTCTGTTTTGAATGCACCTCTCACTACAGGGAGTTAGGGGGCTCACTCAGACAGACCTGCGCCCCCTGCTTCGCTGATCTCCACGTGAGGCAGCAGCCCGGACTCCAGAAGGACCTCAAAGGGTTCCTCTGCATGAAGCGCGGAGCTAAGAAGACACAGCCACAGAACAGATTCCAAAAACCTGTCCCATCTGATCGAAGGAACAGATTCGCTGTCGACGCGAACAAGGAGCTGGAGCGGCTGTGTGAGGGATTCTCAGAGAGCACCAGCACCCGCCTCAGGTCCTCCTTCAGCGAGCTAGTGAGCACCGCCAAGATGCCCAAGTGGCAGCAGGGCAAGTTCTGGCAGCCCGGGTCGGAGGTGAGGGCCTGCTACACCTGCAGGAAGGAGTTATCGTTCCTGCGCTTAGGCAAGCAGTTCTGCCGGGTCTGTGGGCGGGTATTCTGCTCCGAGTGCACCTCTCCCCTCCTCATGCTCTACAAGGACGCCAAGGGGAGTGCGGAGTGGGCAATTAACGGACTAGAAGGGTGTCCTACCGACGAGCCTCCTGTCTTCCAGCTGTTGCGGATCTGCCGCAGCTGTCAGCTACAAGCAGAACGGCTCCTTATAGAGCGGAGCGTAGACGTGGAGAAGGGAGAGGAGCTGGAGACGAACATGGGGTTCATGGACAAACTACGAGACCTATACACCTTGCTATTGAAGCACAAGCTCCACGTGCTGCGAGCTCTGCCTTCCTTCGTGCGACGAGTGGAGGCACTGGCTGCTGGCAACAGCTCGGACAGCGACCTGGCGAGGGAACTGAGCAAGCAGCAGAGGGACCTGTCGGACCACTTCTCTCTGCTCGCGGTAGAGTTACAGAGTTTCCATTCCTTGGAGGCGGCCAGCTCCCGACAGCATGCCATCCTCAGCAACGTCTCCAAGGCATTCCTCTCCTTCCATCACGAGCACATGCCAACCTTCCGATGCGTAACTAGGGACCTACACGACATATTCACCCCGGATGTGATGGACATTATTTTAGAGCATAACAACTACTCCACTCTAAACTCCATCTACCTCGTGGTCAGACAGCTGTGTCTGGAGCTAACCTACGTCCTCTCCGAGCTCAGCATGTCTCAAGATCTGTTCGATAAGCTGGTGGAAGCCAGCGAGGTCATATTGGTAGAGCTGAGGAGCGTTGTTGAGAAAAGAGGCGAGGATTGGGAAGCACACAAGTCAGCGATCTCAGACATGGTGAAGACTCAGTGTAAGCAGAAGCCATTCGTGTTTGTTGGGAAACGAAAAGGACTCTACACCGAGAAAAAAATCTATCAAAAGGTGGAGAAGAAGTTGCTATTCTGTATCAGGATATTAGAAGCTCGAACAGACGAGAAGTCGTTTGTGAACTCAAAGAGAACACTAACTTCTGTCCTTCCCAAGAAAGTATTACACCGCGGGGTTACAGTTTAATTTCTTCTCGGAACAACGAATATAGAAAATCTTTTGCTTTCCATTTACATATTTATATATTTGTTAGTTTTATTAAGAATTTTGCTCCTGGAGGATGTTTAGTATGGTTGCTGGCTCTACCTGCCAGAGGTACGTTTTAAATTCTCCTCCAATGAGTTGATGTAATTCCCATCTACTGTACAGTACTACGATCACTTTACATACACTACAGCAGCAGTTCAATGTTTAACAATGATTACAATCGCTAATATAAATCAAACGTGAATTTCACTAAAGAAAGGAGTCTACTTTTTCCTCTGAAAGAAATTCATAATCGCTGAAATGCACTCATCTGATACCCACCGTTCCACCAGCAATGCACACTCTCTGCGGTTTATCTTGTGCAGTGTCTCTTTCTGCGATTCTCTGATTATCTGTTTGGAGGATCTGAGTGAAATGGGGGGTGTATTCGCGTAATCCTTTAAGATTGAATCTATCTCCTCATCAAATGAACCTGAAGGGATTATCTTCGTTATAAGACACCTTTCATAAGCTTCTTCTACGTTTAATTTCCTTCCAAAGAGGAGGACTTCATTCGCTCTAGCCGTCCCCATCATTTGCGGAAAAATATAAGAAGAACAGGCCTCTGGGCTCTGCCCTAAACTCGTGAAAGGCGTATGGAATGTGGCTGTGTCTTTCGCGAATACGAGATCACACAATCCAAGAGTGGTCACGGGAATGCCTACAGCTGGGCCATTGACAACCGCAATCAGCGGCTTATCAAAGTCTATGAAACTCGCCACAAACTTCTCTAGGACAATCCCGCCCTCTTTGGCCATCTTTTCTGGCCCCTCAGGCGGGATATCAGTAAAATTTCCAAGATCATTGCCACTGGAATAGTAATTTCCAGTTCCTCGAAGGACCGCAAATTTGACTGACTCGTCCTTGCTCGCTCTCCCCAGTAGCTCTCCAAGTTCCTTGTACATGCTCCAGGTGATGGCGTTGAACTTCTTGGGTCTATTCAGTCTGATCTCCGCGTAGGACTGCTTAACACTGTACACGATGTCTGCGTCCATGTCCCCGGGGGCAACGGGTGGAGTTGACTGATTTCCCGCGTCCTTGGAAACCAGTTCGTTCACATATGAGACATAGGAATCAGCTGCGGTGTCCTTAGACATTGTTCCTATCAGAAAATCAACAGAATATTCGTAAAATTAAATTCGAGAGAAAAAACTAGAGCAGATGAACTGGAACTACCTAGCTCGCTCCAAGCTGTCCACTTTGCCTTTCCGACAAAGTCCATCATCCCTGGTTTGGGTGTGTCGCACTTCCCTAGAGTCGATTGCTTGAATAATGCATACAGTCTAAGCTTGGCCTCGTTGCCCGGGTCTTTCGAGAGATTCGTTACCCTATCCTGAGCAGCCTGGAACTCGCCTTTATTCTCAGATCCCAGCAGCCTTCTACAGAGTGGAGCTGCAGGCTGCGGGACGCTCCTCATACGTTGCATGCCAATGCTTGGAATTCTTCTTAGACTAAACATTCTAATTGAAAACACCAAACCTTTCCATTCACATAGTCGTTCAATTACTTCGTATTAACATAGGTAGATAATAGCCCGAATGTTTCTCAAAAACAAGAATATCATTTATCGTATCGGATAACTCGACTGGGATTTCGATCAGTAAATAATCTCATTACGAATAGGTAGTTGTTATCCAGTTTAATTAATCCTGCATATTTCAGGGAACAAACAAAGATATATTTTGCAAATGGGATACGATGTGTGATTGGATAACTAATAGTACCATAACAACATTATTTAATATTAATAAGTGTAATTAGATATTTGCAATATATCTATTTCGATCCTTGAAGTGAGTTGGAAATTATGCTGTGTAATTGAACAGCTTCACCAGCCAAAACGAATCTTATAAATTCAATTATTCCAATGCCTATGGTATTCTCGTATATTAGCTAGCTAGCATCTTGTCTCATGTCTGCATCAGGGTTGGACCTGTACACTGGAGTGCTGGACATCCCAGTTCAGTTGGACTTGGAGGAGGTAATAGCTAGAGAGATGCAATACCTCCTAACGCATATTTATAGCCTAAATATTCGAGTTTCGTTCATATCATTTCCCTACAGAATGACAAACTGGATAATCCATCCAAACGCACTTGCTCAGAAGATCTCCTGGACGACGTGATCACAGCTCCTGTCGCTCCCATACAGAGCTTCAAAGAGGAAAACGAAGACGACGTCAGTTCACACTCTAATACAATTTCTTGTCTAATTTTGTAGTTATTTTATGTACTATTGTGTTTTAGTTGACACTGCATGACGAAGAGGGGAATGGACCTTTTGAAGGTAAGAATTATGTGTGAGTCTCGCTATACCATACATAATACAGTCTTATAGCAAACAATGAATTGTCTAATTAACTTTTAAATACGAATTTTTTAAAAAATGTATTATATAAATACATTAACTAAAATATCTTCATTTAACCGTTCGTAAGATTAGTGTACAACAATTGTGTGTCTGTATATTTGTATGTGTCATGATTGTATATACTGTATTCCGACTGTTCTAACCAGACTCAGGCTCAGTTCGAATCAAATCAGAGTTTGAACGAATTAAGCAGACTCAAGACACACTGGGTAAAACTACTCACGCAACCGCAGCAGACTTCTCCGCTCCCGGAATCTCTTTTGACCCCAATAAGAGGAACGCCATCTTCATTGGCAACCTAACATGGGTACCTGATTACTTATATTGTATCTACGTACATATATATATATGCAGTACTGTTACGTGTAGATTGGAGTTGTATAGGAATTAATTATTTAGTAACGAAATTGTTATATGATAGTATGATGGGCTTGTGACGCCTTGCATTTTGTATTAATTATACTAGTAAGTTGGTTTGAGAGCGATTCTGTATTATAGATTGCATGATATTTGCATGATATTGTGAGATAACTGTTTGCTCACTTCCTTTATGCGGAATTTACCTTCCAATTCTAAAGACAGCCATCACTCCAAATGGACACGAATATATTCTATTCTTATTTATACTTATACTTGTTTACTTTTACTAGTTTGTACTGCGTCTGAATGGCACTCGAAATGGAAATGATAATTGAGATCATCCTTAAATTTGTATTAGATAATTTTCTTGTAATTTTTAGTTTAGGAATAATTTTGTATGTTGCTAAAGTTATTAAATAATAGTTTGATATATAGTTTTAAGATAAGAGTATTAAGTTGAGCGAAATCTTTTAAGTGCTTACTTTTATCGATTATCAATTGTTTAGTGGACCACGGATGTTGACTTGGTTCAACTCTTGAAAGACAACGACTTTCCAGAAGTGAAGGCGATTAAATTTTTCGAGAACAGAGCAAATGGGCAATCGAAAGGGTATAAAAATAGACAAAACATTTCTTGAATAACATCAGAAACGCATTGTAGATTGTAATTCGACGGTTTTGCTCGATATTATAAGTGATGTCTTAGTTTCGCCCTGATTGAGCTCAGGAACGAAGAGGTTGCTCAGGATGCCGTAGAGAAACTGAGAGACAGGTAACCCGGACAATTGGAAACTAATTCAATTGATTGTATCGTTTGAATTTGAATGTATGTAGCCTAATCCACAACCAAGTTCCTGTCCTTGCCTTGGCTTCCAAGACGAGTGCTCACCAATTCGAACAAAAATCAAGAGAAGGTAAGGCAGTGGTGAATGAGTGGATGGGAGATGTCTGAGAGAGTGCATGCTATGAATTATCTGATACTGCATTCTATAATTAGCATCAGATTCTAAGGGCACTAGAGGATCGGCAAAGCCAGGACAGACTGGAATGAAGAAGTCTGTAGAAGTTAAGCCGTTCCCAGCTCCTACGATACTCCCACCACAAGCCTTAGGCGAGTCCTACCTTGGAATTGTTGATAGAACCAAGTACTATTGTTGCATATGCATACTGTGTCATGATCGTTGACTAACATCTTTAGGAGTGCAGGCGTACGCTGGTTTCCCGCCTCCCCCGGTGCTCTCGGCTGCAGGACCGCCCTTCCCGGATCCCGCTCAGCTCCTAGGTATGCACCCACCCGTTCCTCCCCCGGGGCTAGGTCTAGCGGGAATGCCGCCCCCAGTCCCTCAGGTCCCACTGCATCCAGCAGGAGGTAAAGCTAATCTTGAGTTGTGTGGTCTAACGGTGGAATGTTCTTATACGTGTGTACCCAGTTCTAGGCCCTTGTATGGGCAACGCGAAAGGACTAGCTCCTCACGTCAACCCAGCATTCTTCTCAGGCGCTCAGCCTCACGTAAGTTAGCTATCCTTAAAGCTGGGCGACCCATTGAGTTCCGTATTTGAATTACTTCCCTTCAGGTTGACATGTTCTCGAATCAAATCAAGTGAGTTCTTGCTTCAATATGTTAAATACGTAGTTGGGTATCGTAGCATTGATATCTAATCTCTTCTCTAGGTTAGGTAAGCTGAATGTCACAAGTTGACCCACGAATAATTGTCTCGATATCGTAACATGGTATTTAGGTGAGGATAATGATGCGACTCAGCGAAACAAAGCTGTGTCGTATAACGCGATACAGAGAGCGCGCACAGAAATGAACTTAGGCAACTACGACTCTGCTATGGAGATCATACTGACTGCGATGTCCCTGATAAAGCAGTCCTCCTCAGACAACTCGCAAGGCACTCAGTTAGTGATTGAGTCTCTGCAGGATCGGTTGAGGGAAATAGAGAAACGCTCTCACTCCAGTAGAAACAACACCAGCGGTTCCAGGTATGTGTGTTCTCACATCTAATTATGGAAGTACCTCTGCGTGATAGAGGGGCCAGGGGGGACACAGTGGGCATACATTTCTTGGAAATAATTTTTTTGATAGTTATCTTTTTCACGGTGGATTTTGGTTAGTGTTCGGGCTGTAGCGAATGCTGTTCACATCTTTGGACGATTTATCAGTATATATGTTGTGGGAGAATCCGAGTGTGCTCCCTACTACGGGTAGGCACACTCAAATTCTCCTGGGACCTGTGTCCTATCTGGCCCCATCCTCGCGCCACAACTGGCGTGATGTTTCGAATTCCACGCACATAGTATATATCTGGCCCACACAAGCATTCGTACACAACTATGCTTTCCATCTAGACATCGTTCGCACAGATACGATCGCGATAGAGAAAGAGAGACCAGAGACAGAGACAGAGAGAAAGACCGTAAGCGGGAGTATGAAAGAGAGAGGCGGGATCGGTCTCATGAAGACTCGAGACATTCCTCAAACTCGAGCCGTTCCCATGGAAACAAGTCCTACTCGGAGAGATTCCGAGAAAAGGAGAGATACAGACACTGAGCTCAAGCATCGCATTGCACTATGTTGGAGCTCGAAGCCAACACTGCACTGCTGAATTGTGTACGCTCATTCATTACGTGGATTGAATTAGCTTGTATCGCTCTCATATCCAACGGCGATAACATATTCAAAATGTTTGATTGATTGATTAACGATTATTAAACTTTATTTAATATAAAATGTTGTAATTGTAATTCGTTTATTCATCAATTAAACCAATTTTGGAGGTTATTACTGTCTTCTCATGACTCAAGTAAAGTAGCTACATATGTGAATATTCTACATATTATTCGCCTTAGATAAGTTCCTGATTTAGTCAGTTCTCCGCCGATGATTAGTAGAATCGTATTATCAAGGAGTGAGAAGATGCAGTTCGCTTTCTTGCTCATGTCGTTTCCGATTTCTCTTCGAATATAACTTTAATAAGGTCCTGCACCCTCTCCCTACTCGAACACCCATGAAGACCGTTGGCAAGGATGTCCTGGCCGAATATCGCTCTCAAGCAATTGGGAGCGATTCTTTGCGCATCCATGGGATCAACCGGTCCGATGAGATTTCTCCAGTTGCTCACTGCGTCTCTCTTCGAGAGGACCAACAGGAGGGATGGACCGCTGCACATGAAGTCTTTGAGGGAGTCGTAGAATTCGCTCCCATTTTTATTCTGGTAAATGGCCCCAACCAACTCCTGCGTGAGTAGAGCCTCCTTCTGCATGGCTATGTGGAACCCTGACTCCTCGATTCTCCGCAGCACCTGCTCCTTCTGCTGCATTGCGTTAGGCTTAATAACAGCCACAGTCTGCTCAACTGGGAAGAACAGGTCCAATTCAGACTCCACCTCTGTGTGTAGAGATGAGCCGTAAAATACTTCGTCCGATTTCTGCGCATCACACAAACTATCCACTAACGACGGGACCGTGGTGCTAGAGCCCTGAGGTGAGACACCTCTCTCTTTCGTGTCCATCCCCCCTCCACCTATCATCTCCAACCAGCCCTGTACGGCGTCCTCCCTACACAGGCACAAGGCTAGCAGTGGGGTGTCCGTCATGTACTTCGTGAGATACCCCTTCACTCTCCCATCTTGCTCGCACAGCTCGCTCACCTTCTCTTGACACATGTGTATCTCTCTAGTGCAGGCTATCTCGAACCCCGCCTCTCTGATCTGGCACAGGATGTCATCCTTGTCCCTTTTCAAAGCGTCGAGTCGTATCAGAGCCAGTGTCCTCTGGATCTCTCCCCTCTTCTCTCCCGCGGCCAGCTTTGGGAAGCAGAAAGCGAGCTCTCGGGCCGCCTGCTCGCGCGTGCTGCTCGCGTGTATAGCGTTGCACATCGCATCAGTCCCGTACTTAGCGCGGAGGGAGGTGGGGGCCTCTGATCGGGCCAACTCGGCGTCGTAAGGGCCTATTATCTTTCTGAACTCCTCCACGATGCCGGGACCACTCTGTCTGGACTGTGTCAGCGCCAGGCACACAGATGGACCCCCAGTCATGAATGCGACGAGATCTGGGAACTGGGGTTGGTCGCAGAGGTGTGAGTACAGTTCTCGTACGAAATCTTCAGTGAGAACTAATTCTTGTTTGGCCAACACCTCAATTCCTTTCTCTTCAATCTCTCCCAATATTTCATCCACCTTCCCAGATTTCACCATGTCTGGCTTAATAACAGCGACGGTGACTTCCTGCTCTTCTCTCTCGGTCGGAGAGGTAACCCCCTCCCTCTCAGTCACATTCAACCCTCGCTCCTCCTGCTTGAATTTGAATATCTCGCTGTCGACTACTTCGATCCTGGTTCCTTCTCCACTTGCAACCTTCTTTTCGTTCGCTAGAAGTTCGATAATCTTCTCTTCCAGCTGAGCGCCTCGCGGACCGTGGATTACTCCTACCATCAATTCCCCCACGTAGATATGGAATGTCGGCTGGCATCGACCACGGTAAACTTCCAAGTAAGAAATGTTATCCGATTCTGCGGCTGCGAATTGAATTTCACTCCCGTGTTCGTGCTTGAACCTCTTGAACATGCTCAAGACCGCCTTACACGTGCCGCACCACTCCGCGTAGATCTCGACTACCAGCAGCCCCGCAGTGCTGGAGACGAACTGCTCCCACTCAGAGTCAGACTTTAGGTGTGTGTAAATGCTAGTCGTACGCTTTGCAGGCATTTCCTTTCTGTGATCTTCATTTTAATTCGCGGTTTATATCAGTCGGACATGTGTGATTCATTAAACTTTACGAAATAGCCTTGGAAATTCCCGCATTACGTATTTTTGCAAAATCGAAAGTTACATATTCGTATTCCTTACAATTTAAATATTTCAGTTCTTAATAATGAGTGGTACACGACCAACTTCATGAATAAATCCGCTTAGGCGGGTTAATAAATGCCCAAACTACTGAAGTACAGCTAACACCAAACTAAATAATCTTATTAGCTATATAAACTTGTGTCTACACGGACTATGTGGGCCCTTATATCCAGCTTATCCCGTGGTTACGCACCGTTCTTCCTCCTCCCCGTCACGATCCTGATAGGAGTGGTCGGGTACTCCGTCGAGTCCTACATGAGGCCACCAAAGAAGATGCGAGGCAGAAGCATTCAAGATATCCGCAACGAGAGATACTTGGAAGAGATAGAGAATAAAACGTTTGGAGAATCCAAGTTCAAGCCCCTTATTGAAGATCGAGTAGACGAGAAGTGACATTATGTATTAGACACGATTATATCTTTAAATGAATATCATGTTGTTTTAGTAATTGAATGATTTTGTAATTCTAATGGACTTGTGGGGGATAAAGTAGATAAAGAACAGACTAGAGAAGTACAGTGCAGTGAAACCTGTTGACCTGAGCATTGGTGATGTGATAGCAATGCGTTTACACGTGTCATACAGTTGGATTTGCATTAATGAGGTGTTAATTTATCTATGCGAAACTGACTCTAAAATGCGTGTAATTTATTGGTAGTATCAAAGGTAGAGTCTTGCGCTGACCCAGAGAGATGATTGAATGTGGATGGAAACTCGAGATTAATCACGCTAACTAACGTTAATATGACCTACTCCCTCGAATTCATATAAAACAATTTCCAATTCTCCGAATTATGCATCCGCGATCTACCAAAATTGTCCTTGGGAATGAAGATACAGTTGTACCTGATCTTGTCGCTTAACCTTGTGGCTTGCAGACAATATTTAACAATTTTGGATGCTGAGTGGTCGGCTTGGAAAGAAGGGAGCAATACAATCTACAGATGCGAAGATGAGGAAAGTAAAAGGAGAGAGAACTGGGAAAAGAATAGGTTGTTTATTCAGGAGGAAAATGAAAAGGGGAACTTGTATGAATTGAAATCGAACAAGTTTGCAGATCTTGTGAGTTCATTTCATACATACATACAAATACGTACGTACATATCTATTGAATCTACACTGTGTTGAGTTAAATTACGTATTTTAGTAATTTCTAAATATGTTAATATTGCTTGTACTTACAGACGGAAGAAGAATTCTTGAAGTATTATCTCACATCTTTTGAATTCGAGCCTGGACACAGTGTCAACTCTTCAGTAGTCGAATACGAAGGAGAGCTACCGAACTATGTGGACTGGAGAGAACACGGTATGGTGACCCCAGTCAAGGATCAAGTAAGGAGAATAAACAAATGTTAATCTTAATATGATTGTATGGAAGACATACATGCCAACTTGAGCCATGATAAAAGCGGGACGCGGCGTTGAATTTCGCGGGACATGGCGGGACATAATAGAAAAGTATTATACATAGAATTTAAAAAATCGGGACGTAATGGGGAATTTTCATATAAAAGCGGGACACTCGTCAAAATTAGCTTAATAGAGGAGTGAAAAAAGCGGGACGTCCTGACAAAAACGGGACAGTTGGCATGTAAGGGAAGATTGCTGTGTAACTTACCGCCTTCACACGCTAGGGCGCGTGCGGGTCCTGCTACGCGTTCAGTGCGACAGGGGCGCTGGAGGCTCAGTACAAGTTGAATTTCGGTGAACTGGTCTCCTTCTCGGAGCAGCAGGTGGTGGACTGCTCCGGCGGGTACGGAAACTGGAATTGCGGGGGAGGGTGGATGGTCAACGTCTTCGCTTACTGGGAGAGGTTCAAAGCCGAGCTGAGTGATGATTATCCTTACTATGGACAGGTGGGTTAATATAATACTATTAAATATTTTAAATTCCATGCAATAAATGCTGCTGCGTGCTAACATAATTAATACTGTGTTTTATTAACTTTATTTTACGTAGATGGGTGGCTGCCAATACCTGTCAGGGAAGGGCAAGATTAACGTGCTGGCTTACAGAACTCTTCCCCGCTCTGAAACTGAACTTACGAAAGCTCTGGCTGGAGTGGGGCCTGTGTCTATCGCTGTAGACGCTACCTCTCAGGCATTCCACTTCTACAGCAGCGGAATCTACCAGGACGCAGAGTGCTCGCCTGGGAGGGCGACGCATGCTATGCTAGTGATTGGCTACGGGGCGTGGAAGGGAGTGGAGTATTGGCTGGTTAAGAACAGCTGGGGGAGAGAATGGGGAGAAGAAGGGTACATGAGAATAGCTAAGGGGGACAACATGTGTGGCGTCCTAACGCATGCATCATTTCCCATTATAAGTGTATGATACAACTTCAACATTAAAGTGTATGTAATAGTGATCTCATAGAATTGTAATAAAACTATTAACTGGGTCTTTCAACTGCTATTCTATGTATTCTAAAGCTCCTTATAATTTATATTCTATATTCTTGTCTAATGCTAAGTATGAGCATGTGGGCACTAGACAATGCTAGACACCCTACTGCTCAACCGAACGAGGTGCAGAATACAAGGCTGAGCACGACCACAACTCAACGCGCGATAAAAGTGACAAACACCCTGTCCGAGATCTACCAGTACAGCGCGTACCAGCCCAGCTTGGGGCTGTACCATGTGGAGGACCACATGAGGAGGAGCATGGTGGAACTGGTGGCGAGAACTGAGGAGTCGAAAGACAAGACTCAAGAAATGAAAGGAGTGGTGTTTGACTGCCAGTATACATTAGATGAACTGGACAGAATGCCACTGGCTTCTAAAACGCTGAGTAACGTGAATATTCTACTCATTCAGGCGATCGACAAGAAGAGACAGCTGGACGAAGCTAAAATACTGAGCAGACACTCCCTCGTACATCCTAGTGCTACTGGAATTAATTAACTCAACCATAAACGTTAATATATGTATATCTTATAGAGGTGTTAAAGATATCACATATGTTATTAATCTTAAAAGTCTAGCCAAAAATATGTCACTCACGAAGTGTGTCCTTATTCCTAACAAACCGGGCAACTAATATTCACTTTACTTTTGCTTTTAGCGTTATCTGTACAAGTATTCTTTCTTATCATTCGTTTGGTGTGGATAACTTTGCAGAACTGTGGCATTGTGTTGAGTTGTGCACTCGTAACAGCAAATTTGAGTTGTCTAATCTATCATCCACCATTTTACCTACTTAGCCTGCCACAAGCCAAGTTGAAACTTACTCAGAAGTTCATTATATCTACTTTAGATCTGTTTTGTCACTGTAAGATTTAACAAGCAGACAAGTACTTTGTTTCATACATTAAACCTGTTGCATCATAGAAATCGTTGATGTTAATAGGACAGAGTTAGACTCGGCTGGAATCGATGTATTCTGCAGCCATAACAAGTAATTTTGCAATCGAGGAATGTGAGTTTACAATAGTTTACAATAGGATATAGTCTAATCGGGTTCTGAAAAGTCAACTATGTAATAGGATAATATAAAAAATAGTCAAAATATCTGATGCATAGCATCCGAGTAAGACTATACGAGCAGACGTTCGATTCAATTCACTGGTGAATTATGTGAATGTAGTAAAATAATATTACAAGATACACAAAGATTGTATTAAAATATTGAAACAAGGTTTAGTTACAAAATATTAGCATAAGTACTAGTTCGAATCCTAAGAATAAAAATGAACAAGACAATGTTAAATGGACAGCTTGTTCATCAGCTGATCCAATTTGTTCTCAACGCCCGCGAACTTTTCTAACAGCTCTTTATTATCTTGCTTACATCCCACTAACTGCTCTGCCAGCGACAAAACCCTATGGCTGAGATGGCCAGCATGGCTAGGTTCGCCTGGCCTTAGAGAACTGGTAGCTCTTAGCTCCGTACGCAGTTCAGTCAGAGACGTCTCTAGCACTTCGGATAATTCCTGTTTCTCACAAGGGAACAGGAGTTGTTGAACTTTAAGTGCTGATTCTAAAAAATATTCTGATAATCAAACGAACGAATAATGGTTTTAAAAATCAATTTTCACTTACCTAACTCAAAATATCTTGAAATTTTATTTTCGTCCAAGATAAAGTAGTCATTTTTTGGCCTGAACCAAGCGGAGAATATGGATCGACACTGATTGTGGTTCACAAAACTCATTCTGTTCTTGGCAACGATATTTCTCGCGTTTTCTTTCACGGACTGATACGTATCCGAGAGTTGCGCAATGAATATGTTCAGGTAGACTATCACAGTTATGAACAGAAATACGAAGAATACTAAAATCGCAATGAAGTTGAATTTATTATAGTAAAAATTGTAATCCACCTTATCTCCTTCAATCAAAGTTCTGACACCATAGAGCATCAAGTACCCGTAATTGTTAGTCACCCCATCCAACTCAGTTAGGTCGAATAGGTTGATCGTGACGTCACTATCGTCAGATGCATTTCCTGTGTTCGTATGGTTTGAATCTTTGTGAATTGGAATGCGAAGTGCGAGAATGAAGGTCACACCAAAGATGAGAAGCGTCATGACGAACAAAGTGATGAATTTAGGAACATCTTTTTTAAAGATGATGAATATGATTTGTAAATACTCGCCGAAGAGAGAGAAGATTATAATAAATTTGACGAAAGATGAACAGTTGAAGAGGAAAGCTATCAATCTGAGATAATAGAGGTCGTCTGCATAATGGAAGTGAGGATGGATGAAGAGAAATAACCTGACACAGAAATACGTCAAGAGAGATAGATTGGCAACTAACTCAAACCAGTTGTAGACATCTTTGATGTAGTTCCAAAAGGCGCATAAAATGAAGTGGCGACGGTTCAAAAGTCTCTCAAACCTCCCCTTCAATGCATTGGTGCGTGCTTTGTGGGCCTTAACAACGTCGTGGTATTCTTCCTTACTGAATCCAAGCTTGTAGAGAGGCTTTTTCCAATAGTATGAGTTTGGATGCTTTCCAGAAGCCAGTAAGTGACCAAATTCCAGTAATTCAGAAGTCACATTACTTAACCAGTATACGATTACGAATATTTCAGCTGGCAGACAAGCAATATGATATCTAACGTCCTCTCTCGCTGTTGCATCATAGACAAACAAGTACCCCAAAGTGAAGAGAAACAGGATGCTCAATAAGGTGCGAGCCCAGAGATATTTCGTAGCAAAAAACTTAAAGACTGAATGGACATAAGCATGTACTACCGGGTGAGACCCTAGCTCCACGTGATCAGGCGGTATAGACTCTTGTTCCCTGTGTACGTCCTCTTCATCTCTGAGAACTTGATAGTTACTAAAGAAAGGTATCTATTAATAAGTATACCTTACGGAGCAGAAATACTCGACAACACAAAAGTATGTAGTTACATCATCACAACACGAAGCATACTGTAGCGATCACTCGCTTTATTACATAACCACTTAGTATTATAGGTCAATTACTACGACGATCTATACTTAGAATTGTAGCATAGGACTTATAGTTTAGCTTCACTTATTTGTATTTCTCTATATTACAAGTTAGTGTGTGCATTGACGTAACATAAATACAAATAGTCCAGCTACTCTTCACAATGGCGGCTCCAATGAATATTACGATACCCCCATTGAAAGCAGATGAGAGGATAGCGGATTGGCAACCCCTATTTACGGCTGCAACTAGTGCCCTAGCGGCTCAGGCAGGTCAGAAGGCTGTGGTGCAGATTCTTCCTTCTTATGTCTGTAGAGATGAATTCGAAAGAGACACGACATTATTAGCGATACAGGAAGAGACAATCGAGGCAGCGTTCAAGATTTTGTGCAATACACTGGACCCGCCGATAGACGAATTCGAATCCACCGCACTGGTATGTAGCATGGTCTGGGGCAGAGGAACGCGAGTGGAAGTGTTATTTACTCTACTGTGGAGGGAAGCCAAGCGGGCAGGGTTTACCAATAGACAGGTCTGCGTGATACTGACAACGCAACTGCCTAACAGGGTTCAGCCAGGAGTAAAGAAATGGATCAAGGAACGGGAAGATAACCCGGTGACAGACGCACAGATGCGTGAATTTATAGCTGCAGTGCAACAGAGTCTTCGACAATCCAATATCGCGTTAGACTACGGGAAAAGAGAAAGAGAAGAGAAGGCTACGGGCCACTGCAAGGTTATCGATCAAGACTCTCCCGGTGACCCTGGGTCAAGCGGTTCCGACTCTGAGAGAAAGAAGCTCGGAGTATACAAGGTCAGACAAGCAGGTTCCAAGGAGCATCATCGCTCTGGACCGAGAGAATCCCTGCGCAGGTACGACGACATGTCCTGCTACACGTGCGGGAAAAGGGGGCATGGTTATCGGAGTTGCCCGGACCGCATATGCTGGAAGTGCCATGGAAAGGGGCATGACGCGACCGATTGTCGGATTGGGGTGCATGTGACAACGCGAAGTAACAAGGCGAAAAGGCGTGACTATGTAAATAGAATTGGCGGGTGCGATGAAAAGTCCGTGTCTATTGCAGTTAAAATTCGAGGCAAGCCGTGTTACGCGCTGTTGGATACAGGAGCTAAGGTGAATGTCATGGATACCCAGACTATGGATGACTTAAAACTAAGGAGATACTTAGAGCCGGAGGATAGTCTCATATATGGAGTATCGGGTACTCCTATATCAGTGGTCGGGAAGATCGAACTGCCCATCGAGGTACCGGGAGAAGAGGTTCGTCGGACAAAGATTCACGTTTTAGTGGGGGAGGGCCAATCGCTTTTGTTGGGACGGCAGTTCCTCAAACTCTTCACACGAGTGACCTTTGATTGGAGTAACAGAAGCATCACGCTAGGTAGAGCCAGGATCGATATTGAAGATGAAGTAGTCGGAGGGAACCCGATAGATAGGGCCCGTTCAGTTAAGCTGATTAGTGATCAAGAGGAGGAACTGGTGGGGGCTCAGGATACGGATCTTACGCGTGACCAGCGAGTGGAGTTTGCGACACTACTCAAGGAATTCGATGCCGTATTTAATGACAAACCAGGACGCACTGCAGAATGCGAACATAGGATAGACACAGGAGACGCAGCTCCAGTCAGGAGCAGGGCAGCACGGATACCGCCACGTTGGGAGGAAGAAATTAATAGGCAGCTTGATGAAATGCTGGAGCAGGGGGTTGTGTCAGGCTTCCATCTCTCCGTGGGCCAGTAACGTGGTTTTAGTAATGAAGAAAGACGGGCGCCAACGTTTCGCAATAGATTATCGGCGTCTGAATAGCGTCACAAAGAAGGATGCGTATGGGACACCCCAAATACAGGCAATACTAGACCGGCTACACGGATTCAGCTACTTTTCAGTAATCGATATATCCGCTGCCTATTGGGGTGTTCCGGTTAGAGAGAAAGACGTAGAAAAAACTGCGTTCAATACGCCAAGAGGGCTATTTGAGATGAAAGTAATGCCATTCGGCCTAGTGAATGCTCAAGCCACTTTCCAGCGGCTAATGGATACCGTACTCCGGGGTCTCAATAACACAGAGTCCTACATCGACGACTGTTATATATTCGTGCAGCTTTAAGCAACACATGGCAAACCTACGGGCTGTGTTCGAGCGCCTACGGGCGGCAAACCTTCACGTCAAGATCAAGAAATGCCAATTTTGTCGCAGGAGAGTGGAATTCTTGGGACACGAAATATCAGAAGAGGGAAGGAAACCCCTAGCATCGGCGGCGGCAAAGTTAGCAAAATTCCCCAGACCCAAAACAGTAGCTGAATTGCAGCGATTTCTGGGTAGCATCAATTTCTACCGCGCGTACATTCCCAACATGGCACAATTGGCAGCTCCGTTATACGAGCTCACAAGAAAGGGAGCTAGATGGGTTTGGTCCAGCCTACGCGAAGAGGCGTTTGACTCATTGCGGAATAAACTTGTTCGAGAGCCAATTTCACTAGCTTTCCCAAATTGGAAGAAAAGTTTCGTCATTGAGGCAGATGCAAGTTCGCGGACCGTAGGCGCGGTATTGTCTCAGAGGAATGAGGCCACCGGGCAGTTGCACCCAATCGAATTCTTTTCGTCCTCGCTTAACAAAGCACACGAGAATTATTGCGCAGGACAATTAGAGGCGTGGGCCTTGGTTGCGGCGTGTCGAAAGTGGAGCACTTACCTGAGGGCGACAGCTGAGATAGAGTTAATTACTGACCACTGTCCACTAAAGTGGCTGCGCAACCAAAGGGACCCACGCAGAACCTTTGCGCGATGGATCTTGGAATTGGAGGAGTATACGTACGGAAATCTAAAACGCAGCTACTTCTGGTTGGGGATGACGCAGGAGGTACGGTTCTTCTGCCAAAGCTGCATGGTATGCCAAAGGGCTAAACCTTCAAACCAGCCTAGAGTACCGCTACAGGAATTCAGTACTGAAGGAATAGGGCCAGGGGACCTGGTGGCGATGGATGTCGCAACCCTGCCGTGGGCCGACGAGCAGTTTCGGCATTTCCTATGTATTGTAGACGTTTTTACAAGGTACATTGAACTTACGCCCTTGCGAGATCAGAAGGCAGCCTCACTAGTGCACGAATTCGAACGCGGGTGGGTTTTTCGGGGGCATGGGGTGCCCAAGGGTTTGCTGACAGACCAGGCTCATAACATCGACGGCGTAGAAGTCAGAAATCTATGCAAGAGATTGGGAATTGAAAAACGGCACTCCTCCCCTTATCACCCCCAAGCGGATGGGTTGGTTGAAAGATGCATAGGGCTGGTCAAGCAGGTGGCCAGATGCTTAACGCTAGATCGCAGGCTGCCCAAGGAATCTTGGCCCGATATTCTTCCAGAAGTTGCCTTTTACTGCAACAACGCCCAAAACGCGTCAACGAAGTTTTCAGCGCAACTGCTAATGACTGGTAGACAGCCCACTTCGCCGATAGATGCCAGCATGGGCACCAGGCAGTGGTCAGAATTACCCAGCCAGGATCAGCACGTGGAACGTTTGAGGGAAATTAAAGTGGAGTTGGAGGCGTTGGCGCGGGAAAATGACGGACAGTGTAAGGCTAAGAGGGATGAGATACGCAACGAAGGAACGAGGCTCCCGGCTATCAAGAAGGGGGAGTGGGTAATGGAGAGAAACGAGTTCCGAAAGGATTCGCTAGACCCGAAGTTCGAGGGACCGTACCTTGTTTTGGACGTTAGAAACGCCAGCATCAAGATTCAGAGGAAGAACAAGGGCAGATGGGTGCACGCTAGTCGGTGCAAGAAATACGATGCCAGCGGAGGTGTCGTAGTAACCACTGCCCCTATTCAAGGGGAAACAGATGAGATGGAGTACTCAGAAGGGGAAGAACACGGAGCAGAAATTGTGGGTTTAGAGGCTCCAGACGATGAGCTCATACCGAGTCAAACGGAGACAGAGACAAACGAACAAGAGGAGGACCTGGTGAGCGAAAGAAGATATCCATTGCGCATTCGGAAGGCCAAAAGTTACGATGACTATGTACTCAGCTTGGGGGAGTACTCAGAATCAATTGAGTCGGACTCGTATTCATTTTAGGGGGGAGTGATGTAGCGATCACTCGCTTTATTACATAACCACTTAGTATTATAGGTCAATTACTACGACGATCTATACTTAGAATTGTAGCATAGGACTTATAGTTTAGCTTCACTTATTTGTATTTCTCTATATTACAAGTTAGTGTGTGCATTGACGTAACAATACGTATGTGCTCAATGGACGCTTTCTTTGGTAAATGATTAAAACCAAAATTTTATAACGTCATGATTATAGTCGTTGTTTTGCATACAATAAATAATAAACAATTCGATAAATGTTCTGTCATGGAAGGTGAATTGATCTCATCGCCTGGGAATATTCGAAATCAGCTAAAAAGTTAGGTTTCAGTACGAATGGAAATAGAAAAGAGAGGAACTTACCAGTATTTTGTCTTGGGTTGCATGATAAGAAGTAGACGGGATGGAGCAGCCACCAATGAATGCTCTCACTTAAACCTTTGCGAAACATTTCCTTGAAAGGAATGTTATCTTCCCACAGTAAGTTCTTGATTAACCTGCTCAGCACTCGGTCGTCCCCTGCCTTGGCTGCAACTGCCCACGGCAACGGCTGGCCAGCCTGAGAAGTAAGACTCCGTAGCTGTTCGCAGCGCATGTACCCACCGGATATGATCAGGTCCAGGACATGCGCGTCCCCTCGCTTCACTACGGTGAGGAGTGGAGTCAGTCCGTCCAAGTTCTCTTGAAACGGATCAGCCCCTACTTGCAGCAGGAGTTTGGCCAGCTCATCGTAGCCGTTCTCACAAGCTATCAGTAGAGGACTGTTACCATTACCATCAGACACTTCAATATTAACATGGTTGATCAGTAAAACGCGCACTGTATTGCTCCAGCCATGTTGGCAGGCGTAGAGTAGTAGCGTATTTCCGTCTCGATCCGCCACGTCCAGATTCAGATCAAACTTGCCCGCTAGCTCGAGCAGCTTGTGGCAGGTGTGCCAATGTTGCAGGAATAGAGACACGAAGGAGTTCCCCTGAGGATTCTCATAGTTGATGTCTGCGTTATTTCTGACGAGCGTCTCTACCGTGAGTATCAGCTGCTCGATATCGCCCGATTTCTGACTGTGGGACCTCACACAACGCTGATGCTGTGTGGCTTTCAGTGCTTGTAGCATTGGCGTGTCATTCAAACAGTTTTTAGCGTTAACATCTGCTCCATTCATGATCAGCATTTCTACTATGTTATGGTACCATTCACCTGCTGCATAGAAAATGGTAGTATCCTGGTGGCAATCTTGTAGGTGAATGTCTGCATTGTTTTTCAGAAGTAATTCTATGATCTTGATGTTCCCCAGGGCGCAGGCCACCATGAGCGGAGTGCTGAGGCGTTTGTCGAACTGATTGAAAAATGAATGGTTCGACATGAGACGAGTGCGCGGCATGCTGATTTGTCGATGCAGGCGTTTGTGCTTGAATAATGTGGCGAGACTTTCCCAGTTGACATAAACCTGGGAGTTGATGTCGGAACCTCCTCTGATCAGAATTTCTGCGAGTTTGACATTCCCCAGAGCAGCAGCTAAGTGCAGCACTGTCCCGTAGATGGACTGCTTAGATTCAAAGCTTGCAGATGCTTGCAGGAGTTGCGTCAGGAGTTGAGGAGGCGAGCTAGACAAGACAGCGCAGTAGAGAGGAGTGGGGATGTGATGCAGTTTACTGAGTGCATTTACGTCTGCGCCGCTATCTATCAACAGCTGAGCACAATCCAGGGATGAAGAGACGCAAGCAACATGCAGCGGAGTGTGTCTGTTCAAATCTCGGTCTCCAGGCCTGCCCAACTCCAGCTCCAGGATGAGCTTGAGTATGTGGTGCTGCTGGGTGATGCAGCAGATGTGTGTGTAGGGGAGCTCGTTAGGTAAGGGGTAGGTACGCGACACAACGATACTGAGAAGTGGGAC
Organism: Aphrocallistes beatrix; assembly: GCA_963281255.1. Lineage (NCBI taxonomy): Eukaryota > Metazoa > Porifera > Hexactinellida > Sceptrulophora > Aphrocallistidae > Aphrocallistes > Aphrocallistes beatrix. Next base: position 8,521,899 of record OY725488.1, read on the forward strand.
TAAGTACTGGCGGAAGAGGCAGTCGGACTCGAAGGGCTGCGAGATGTCTAGCTGTGGCAGGCGTATAAATAGGGGTGCAAGATGGGATGAACCTGGAAGGCAGGCGAAGAAGAATACCTCCCGAAGTAACTGCTTGTAGTGATTTTCATCGTTGTAGATTCGAAAACGAGCAAGTAGCATCAAAACCAATTGCCAATTTTGCTGTTTGAGTGCAACGGGGAGAGGAACCGTTAAGTCAATGTTATTCCCCTCAACGGTTACAAGATTGTCTTCGTTTGTGGTCGGCTTGGAAAATTCATGGGAATACTGGTCATCCGTTCCACTGCTTTTGAGAGAGATGAAACTGCTTCTTTTACTAGAAACAGGGACTTCTAGTTGGTTGAACTTGTTGGCTCCATCGTATGGTTTAAAAGCGGGGATAGAATCCGGGTCTAAGTAGGTCATTTCCCAATCAAGGACATTGTTCAAACTATCATTGATCTCGACGTACCCTTCAAAGGAGGTGTCGATTTCTAGGATGTGATGAATCTTCCTGCATTGGTACTGGGGTTGGTTTCCAGATTCGACGTCAGTGTCCAGCAAGGACAGCTCATAATACTCTCCAAAGGATTGAATTTTACATAAAAAATTCATCGTCTCGATTAGTGAATTACTCAGGTGAATATGAGTAAGGTTTGCAAAGGATAATGCATATTCTCCTTTTATACATTCGATGCTGTGTAAGTAAGATGCTTAGTACTATTTAAGGTGAAAGCAAATGTTTGCCGAAATCTATAATAAAATTGTTTGGATGAGTAGAGCATTATGTTGTGAATGCGCAGAATTGTTCAGAATATCATCGAGGTCGACAGCTTAGTCTAGTAAGTGACAAATTGGCCTAGTCTTAACAGGTAAATAATAAACTGCAAGTTCACTGTCATATTAAAAGCCGAGACCAGTGGAATCCTGGATAATTCTCTACCACTAGACACGTGCAACTTCCAGTTGTTACCTGATACACAAGTGCTACGTCTTGCTACTGAGAAAACCAAGTTTACACAACGACTTCTTTGAGCAATAGACAACAGTTTTTTCAAAATACGTTCCACGTCAGTCTATCATTCATCTAATAATCACAAGCGGCCTACGTACAGAGATAACGAGTGCGTTTCAAGGAACTTAACACAAAAAATGCATCTTATATACTACGTACTAATATGTTCAATTGTTCCCACACTGAAATTGAATTGTAAAATAATTTAATATTATATTGTCCTAAAAGCCCACCATACACGATGCAACTTTGTTGCATTCGTATATGGTGGGCTTAAGTATAGGAAGATAATTGAATGTTTCTTTGTCTACAATTTATCTATATCTTGTTGCTCATGGAAAAATTTATGCCAGTGGCGGCGCTACGGGGGGGGGCTCAGGTTTTCCCCTAAAGTGTCAATATTATTGTCATAGTAAGAAACGCAACGACGTAGGACTCAGCAATGTCAAAATAAATGGATGGTTATATAGTACAATCGATCAATACAGAGCACAACCCGTATACAATAGTTGCCTTATTTAGACTAGTTCAAGTCGGCGGTTTCCTCCCATTAAAGGGATAAAGGCCCCCCAGAATATTGACGAACCCCCCGCCAGCCCCCCCACTCGCGGCGCGCTAGCGCCGCCACTGATTTATGCAACATTCTATTCTTTTTTACAATTTAGAAAAAAAGAGCACTTAACACACAGTGGGCAAATTAGGGGAAATAGGATCTTTTTTTGAATCTTGAAATCAATGTTTGATGTCAAATTTAGATTCTACACTGTCTGAAACCTAAGAATTCCAAATTGCAAAAAGAACAACCATGCATACTCGAGTATTGTTGTGGTTAGCCTGAGTGATCAAGCAATTTTTAATTCTTTCATTTTTACACCAAATTTTACTTATCACTTAGTTTCTAGAATATAGGAGCCAGCATAATATAATTTACAAGTTATCTTAATAACATGCATTAGATGATATATTCATGATACAATAGCGTTAAATCCAGTAATTTTTAAAAAATTAACATACAAAATGGTAATAAATTCGTTTTGCGAATCATGTCTATATAGTGTAGGAACTTTAGAGGCGTGATAAAAGCCGTTAACCAGAGTTACTTTATGCACTTCTGATTGATTTAAAAGCATAATACAACCGCACGGTACCGCACACAATCCGAAATGACATAAAAGTAGTCAATTGGGTCGAAAAAGTTCCACTTCAAGTCATGGTTGCCTAAGATTTGCACAAATGAAGCATAACAATTAACAATAACTAATAGTCAGGTCAATATGATGTATGACCCCAAAATAATTGCAAGAAATTGTTTTATTGCATTTTTCCGTAGTATCATGTCTTAAGAGTGACATACTAAAAGTTTACCGGAATCGGACTATCCGAAAGTGGATTGGTACGACTCTGTCGTTGACCCCGGACTATACAAATCGCCGGTTCTGAAAAGGGATATTTAAACTTTCAAATGATTGCAGATCATTTTCATTGTCATATTCGTGCTCAGCATCAAATTTCCGACAATTTGATATATATATTGACTATATTTTGGGCAAATATTTTCTGGTCCTCCCTAGCAACGGCCTGGAATGTGAAAATTCCGATCTCCAAATTTGGTAGAAACCATATCGAGTGACCCCTTGTTTTTCTCGGCTATGCTTGCTGAGTACGAATTTCTTTATATAAATAGTCTAAATGTTAGTTTTAAAATATTATTACTTACGGCTGGTGGCATAAGTGTATTTTTAATGGGAAAAACTCATAAATTTGACTCTTTTAACACCTATGAAATTTTAAAATGGAAAATTAGATGGGATAGATTGATAAATACACTCGACTCCGCTTAATAGGACCACATCTGTGAGAGGACATTTGGTCCGATTAAACAGAGAATCCTATTCAAAATATATAGATATACGTGTCTATATTTTCCATCAGCTTCTATGTATGTGTGATAAATAATCCAGTCCTGACAAAAGTGGTCTGATTAAGCTGTCGGCCCGATTAACCTGTAGTCCTCTTAAGCGGAGTTGACTGTAGATTGATAGATATGCTCGTATTTCAGTTTTATCTTCCGTTTCATCATCCGATGCAATTATTTCGCTCACATTGTCGCAGTTGTTTTCTTGGCATGTCCGCATGCTTGAGAGCAGTTTAGTCCTTGTTTCCTGCAGCTACATCTGAGACTACTACAGCCAGTAGAACAGTTACAATAAATCATTTTCAGTAGTGCTTCGGATGCAGGGTTAGTGTCCATCATGACTGGGATTAGGCTGTTATCTTGACAGTCCCATCCCAATTCGTGACCTCCATATCATCAGTCATGCCCTTCCACAACATCACCTGGAAGGAGCTCCTCAGAGAGTGAAATTTCGTGGCGGGGGCTGTAGGTAGCAGTCTTTCAGGTATCACGAAATTAACAACAGTACAAAGATATACTTCTACTCGGATAAAGGGAAACCAGCCATATTGTATGACATAAAGGTTATAAAGCAGGCGTTTGAGAAGAACATCTATGACAGCCTGCCTTTTCAACATGCATTCGCTAGGTGTGAGAAGTCTGCTCTACACTGGTTGATGAAAGAGGATTTCGTCTTACAAAGCTGTGCTAGTGTTTTCTGCAGCAATCCAAGACCCAGTTGAGATGGAAATAAAATTTTAAATTTTATTTGTTTTTCATTAATAATACATTTATGCCACCAGCCGTAAGTAATAATATTTTAAAACTAACATTTAGACTATTTATATTAAGAAATTCGTACTCAGTAAGCATAGCCGAGAAAAACAAGGGGTCACTCGATATGATTTCTACCAAATTTGGAGATCGGAATTTTCACATTCCAGGCCGTTGCTAGGGAGGACCAGAAAATATTTGCCCAAAATATAGTCAATATATATATCAAATTGTCGGAAATTTGATGCTGAGCACGAATATGATAATAAAAATGATCTCCAATCATTTGAAAGTTTAATTATCCGTTTTCAAAACCGGCGATTTGTATAGTCCGGGGTCAACGACGGAGTCGTACCAATCCACTTTCGGATAGTCCGATTTCGGTAAACTTTTAGCATGTCACTCTTAAGACATGATACTACGGAAAAATGCAATAAAACAATTTCTTGCAATTATTTTGGGGTTAGGACAATTTGCTTCCTATTTTGACCCGACTATAATGAAATTGAACGCCAATGATGTTATTTGTGAAATAGTTAAAAAGGGCATGATAAAGAAATAAAATATCATCTCACATCTAAATTATATACAATGAACAATATTGATGCTTGGAACTTGCTAATTGAACAAAAACAAAATGTTCGGGAAGCTACAAAATAATTTTTGAAGAAAAATAGCATCTCTGAGAATGAATTTAAATCAGTCAGATCAAAATTTACAAACATAAAGAAAAAAGATAGTGCTAGTATGTGAAAAAAAAGTCTAGTTTAATGGAATCATATCCCATTTTTTGAGGGATACCATTTTCATTATGATTAATCATTTATCAAAAAAATGCTATGTCATCACTGACAAAAATAGAGACCATACAAAAAATTAGTTGGCCCTTTGGACTTCTCATAACCAATAACCTATATGCTCATAATACATATTATGGCTCTATCTCGAACACAAATGCCTATTTCCTCTAAATCGCCACTTTTTGCCCACTGTGTAACAAGTGTGATTCTGACGAATAATTGCAAAACTCGCTACTGATAAGAGATACGACGTATAATGAAATTTCATATCGACATTAGTATCAATTTCATAATAATACGATGCTGCAAATTACTGGACCAATTCTTATAATAGTAATAAGGTACGAACAAAGTAATGTACATTAAAAAACAAATCCTGCAGCTATTCGTTAGCCGGTTAGCTTATATTATTTAAGATTACAAGAAGTGAATTTGGGAAAGTAAGCAGTTAGGGAATGTAAGCGAGCTAAGGTTGACTTGTTTTCGTGTCTCCTTTATTCATGACCTTACTGACAGGGGCCACTGTCTCCCTCTTCAACAAGTGTAGCAAGGCTTGAGAACTTTCTAGAATCTTATTGTACGCATTCTCTGTCTCAGCAATCATCCGGTCGTATTCATTTCTTGCTGCGATTTTCTTAGCTAGGCTCTCGTTGACTTTAGCCAGTCGCTCTGTCAAGATCTTGATGTCTGCCTGGATTTTAGATTTCTCTTCTTCCTCAATTAGGATCTGCCTCTGCCCTTCATCTCGCTTGGCACAGAGATCTTCTACACACTTTACGAGCTCATTATTGTAGCCCTGAAGCTGAGCACCCATCTGGCTCATGGTGATGCTAAACTTTCAAACTAAAATTATGCGAACCATTTGTATTTACAATTTTGGTGGTGGACTATCACGATTTTGCTTGAAAATCCCGAATCCCGACGCAACTTCAGTCGGGATTGGAAAATCCCGATTTTACAAAGGTATAGTTGAATAATGCGATAGTCTGTATATATTGGATGATGTATGTACTTAGAGCAAACTTGTCAATTACTAGTGAATTCAATGAATTCAATGATTAAAGTATATTTCTGATATCCGCACCTATAATATGCTTCCTAGTTCCTATTCAATTAGAATTGCAATGATCGTTTGCAATGGAAAACAAGCGTAAAATGACGATCAATTTACCAAAGCTTTTTGACAGAAATATTTATCTGGGAGTGATGGAAATGGTGTTTCAGGACCACCGAGCACAAAAATTTCCGTGGGAGCATCCCCCGGACTCCTAGTATTCTGGGCTTTGCCCTCGGTTGTCCACTACGCGATCAAAAATCCCGACAAGGTACTTTCCAAAGGTTGGGCGCTCTGTGTATGAGTAATCTCGAAAGATCCATTTTGAAATGTTCACTTCTATACGTATGTCAAAGGTTATTAATAAATATTCGCGTTGATTGTTTTTTAGTAATACAACATAATATACTACCTACCTACCGACAAATATAATAACAAGTAGCCTATTTTGATAATACGTACGTATATGATCGAATATAGTAATTACCAAATAAATGGAATCAGTTTCTTCACGCTGCGCTGGTAGTCTCTATATTTAGAATTAGAGGAATACTTCATCGCCTGTTTACTGGCCATGTCTGATGTTATAAAAAACATACTTGTACCCAGCACCAATGGAACCGCCCCAACCAATAACCAGCGAGGAATGCTAGGGAAGAGAGAGTATCCAGAAATAAGCACTCCTAGATGGATCAGAATCTCTCCCAGGTAATTGGGATGTCTACACAGACTGTAGAGGCCATCTGTGCAGAAGGAAAGAGCCCCGTTTTCATTTTTGTGTCTCTTCTTCTGATAATCCGCTACTGCTTGCAGCACCGCCCCCACAGCGATGAGAGACAGGCCTATGAGACCTGACGGAGACAGTCCATCAGCTCTTAGCGTGTACAGGTAAGGAATGGTGTTCCAATAGCTCATCATACCGGATGTAAACAACCAGTTTCCAAGTTTAACTAAGAATGAGCCATCTCGGAGGTATGAGTAGAATTCACTCGGTTCAATAATGAATTGATTCATGCACTCGATGAATCGATTATCTCTATTCCGTTGCCATATGTAGATGGCTTGCACCAGTCCGTGAGCTGAGACTACTCCATTGTAGAGTAGGACTGGAGCAGGGAGAGTGACACCTCTCCTCCAAACGGACAATGCATTGAAAATAGGCAGAGCGCAGATTGAGAGGCAGGTACCGTATTCGTACGCATGGAATGCATTAATGAGACCGCCACTACAGAGCACGAATGGAATACTGCTACTCAGTAGGAAATCTTTGGTGAGGCTAGGGTCTAATCTTGACAGTAAGGATACCACTTGGCTCAATTCTACATTCATTTGGACAGCTGGAGGTTGTACCTAGTATAGCTAGAAGTCATTTTTAAAAGTAATCAATTATCAAAGTGCAACAGCTTGACTTAACATTTCACTGACTTCTGACCGACAAACATGTGCATATCTACTTCAAGTTGCTACTACTATTTTATTCCATCTTACTCGGAGTGACTCATGCATATTTGTTTATATCAGTAGCCATCAGACTTTTAAAAATAATGGCTGGCGGTTACCCTAAACCGACTTTATCTACTCCAGTCCGTCACAGCTACAGCTGCTATCATAGCAAACAATCTGGCACTAATATAGGCTCTACAATCACATACTGTATATCACAATTGACGTTTCTGGTTCAACTCGTACTACATCTATTAAAACTTTCGTGTCAATCTATGGATGGTATAGGATGTAGGTAAATTGGAGTTGATATAGCTCATGTTATAACATCGAGTTTTGCAGCTTACAGTCCCTTTATACTTTTGGCAGAACTGGAATAGTTCCCACAAATAGAAGTTAATACTAAAATACATCGGTTAATTGGGAACTCCGCTTAATCAGGTCAAAATATCGAGACCCGATGTAACCCGATTAATAAGCGGAGTTAACCAAAATGATTTTTTGTACTTTTTGCGCTCTCATAATAATTTTGCGTACAATTTTTTCGGTTCATTTATCTTAACTCGAATAGCTCACTAAGGTAGAGTGCATCTTTAATAGCGCTAGGAGGAGTTCCCTCATCTGTATTGTTAAAGTAGATATACAGCTGTTTACCAGCAGCAACACATTTATTCCCAATTTCTCTGACGGTATCCAGATACTCCGGACCATATGACCCCTCATACTGTCCCGTTGTCCCGTGGTACCGAAGGTAGACGCCCCAAGAGCATGAATAGTCCTCTGGGCTCACCTCTTCCGGAGGCCAGTGTCCAGAGGAGAGAGAGCCGGCCCAGGCTCCCTTGTTATTAAGATGCAGTCTGCAGAGACACCAGTCGCGTTCGCGGAACAGCTGGTAAACCTCTGGACAGTACCAGGACTCGTCTCGGAACTCGAATGCATACTTTCCATCTGGAGGCAAGAGAGAACCAAGTTTGTGGAAATTGTCCAGCCCTTTCTCAGGAGTATATTTGAATCGGGCGGGGAATTGGAAGAGTAGGGGGCCTAGGTTAGCCCCCAAGAGCTTACAGAGGGTCCAGAATGTCTCCCACTTTTCTCTGAAGGCTTGGTCTACCCGTAGTAGCTTCATGTGAGTGAACCACATATTAACCTTGATTATGAAAGCGAAATTTGGTTTAAACAAACCAGCTTTCTCTTTCCAACCAATCCAACTCTTCTCTGGAGGTATCCTGTAGTGCGTGTAGTTCAGTTCCAGGGAGTTGAACTGGTTCATGTAGAACTGGAGTTCCTTTCCCCTCGTACCCTTAGGGTAGAAGGAACCCATCCTATGCCATGAGGGGTAGGAGTACCCAGATGTTCCAACGAATATATTATGCTGGATATTTGCTGCAACAGGAGATTGGATGTCTTCAGTGGAATTAGACAGTCGGACACATTTATTCCTCTCTGGTGGAGATCTTTCTCTTGGTCTCTTTTTCCGTTTATTTGCATTTTTAGATATGACAGGAGTTGACATGACTTATGTGCAAACAAAAAACATCTATTTTAAATTCAAATTAAATTAAACTTAAAGTTTAAACCCAAATACTTTAATGGAACTGAGTCTCTACGGTTTTGAAGATTCCGAATATCAGATTTGTGTATCTGTGGAATTCTATAACAAATATATATTACAAAAAGTTGTATAAATTATCCGTCGATTAAGCAAAATTAAAAGTCTGCTAGACACAAACTTCTAACAGTTCTGAAGTTTTGAGTAATCATTATTGGGATAGCCAAGGATATATTCTTTTGTTGTGAGTGTAGATCTCGGATAATTCATATTAAGGTATGTAGTACATGTAGTATTACTACGTACCAATACAGTATTGTACGTTCCTGTTGGCATTACAACAACAAGTTGTTATAAAGGAATATTGCGACTCAGGCAGTGTACAAAGTCTCCGTAAACGGTGGTGCAGAGCGAGAATGTGAACCAAAGTAGTATTATATCATTATTTGAACAATTATGAACAATAAACAATACTCGACGATACTATCAAATATACATCACAATGAATGAAGTAGATCGTTACATCACGAGAGGACGTAGCTCTGGTTGGAGGCGAGACGTCCCCGCGTGGAGCTGGAGTTCTTACAGAAGTAGCACCGGAATGTGCCCGAGTCTGAGTCGTTCCGCAGACAAGTCTCGTGGTACACGTGGTTGCAGTTGAACACCACCAGCCCGCGCCAGGCGCCGCTAGACGCGATGGCTCCGTGTCCGAGTATCACTCCGTTGCAGAGGGCGCATGCTCGTGACTCCCTGATGAGCATCCCGCGCTTCATCAGCCTGGAGAGTCTGCTCAGGAGTTCGTTGGAGTCCTTGGTCAACACGTCCTTACACCCGCGGTTCAGCGCGATCTGTAGCTGGAAATCTTGCAGGATCTTCACCAGTGCGTCTCTGAGACCAGGGATGACAGCCCCCTCGGGGATACGCTGTATGAGCGCGAACCTATCCACATGATGGCCGATATTCTCCAGCAGCACTTTGATGAAGTCCGGTTTCTGCATCGAATATTTAATCAAGTCCTCCCACAAGTCCGTATCGTCTGCTTCCTTGCAGAACTCGATGGCCTTTTGGATGTTCTCCAGCTTGTTCGTGATCAGGTGCAGCGCCTCGCGATTATTCCCCATACGGCCGTGCAGGTACACCTGTTCATCTAAGTAGCCCTTCTTCTTGCAGAGCTCAAGCGCTTTAGGCAAGGGAATGTTATGTGTGGTGCGCCGTAGGAAATTGAGCAGTTTTCCACGATCAAAGTCTGCATACAGCATGACCTGTTTCTCATGGAATTTGGTGTTCCTCTGAGGGTTCTTCTCGAACAGAGCGTCCAAGTAATAGTACAAGAGTTGGAGTTTGTTCTCTGCTTCCAACTGTGCCACTACTGAGTCGGGAGAGATGTTCTCCTCTTGCACCACCAGCATCTCTACCCCCCTGGGGGTGTCCAGCTCCAAGAGAGTCGCGATCTTGTTCTTCACTGCCTCGTACAGATTGTATTTCTCAATCAGGTCGAAAACGTCGGAATTCTTCAGTTCGAGGAATATCGAGAGTGCTTTATCGAACTGCTGCTGGTTGGAGTAGAGCAGCCCCAGACAAGAGAGAAGTATGTTCCGTGCCTTAAGGTCCTTTGGGATCTTTTCCAAATAGTCCTCAACAGCTGAGATGATGTTCTCAGAGTTGTATATGTTAGACGGCCACTGCTTCAAGAGTTTGTAGAACGTGCCCCCGTCCATCTTAAGGAACTCGTTCAGCACCAGCTCGTAGATGGTGGGCGAGAGCTTGGGGTTGAGTACTGGGATGAAGGGAGCCATCACCAGCAGCTGTCCGATCTCAATGAAATTGTAGACCTGTCCCTCCCACAGCTTCTGGTTGTCCTGGTAGAGCTCAGGACACAGCTCTGCGGCCGCCATGAACTTCCCGTCCTCAATCAGGTGACTGATGCACGCCTGTCCAACCCGCAACAGCTTCAGGCGCTTCAGGAAGCGGACCTGAGCCCGCGCGACTTCTAGCGCCTTCTTGTAGTCCTTCCGCTCCAGGAGCCACTCCACATGGTCGTCCACGTCCCGCTTCTTTCCGAGGATGATGTCGTGCGGACACACGATGTAGAACCGGTCCTCTTCCGGCACGCGCTCCAGCCGGTAGTCGTTGCACCGCAGCACCTGGAACCGGCGCACCTTGATCACGTCCACGGACACCTCGTCCGCCGCGTCGTAGCCGTTCAGCTTCAGGACGGACAGGTGCGGGGGGTGGGCGGGGTGGGTGGGGCTTAGTGGCTTGCTGTGTCCGGACTGTTCGGCTGTGGTGTACAGGAGCACCACTATCTGGTCCGGTTCCTGGGGGTAGGGGGCAAGACCTGCCACTAGATCCTCCAGCTCCACCACTCCGATTATCTCCACGAATTTGTTCGGCATGTCCTTGGGGTTCGGCTTTTCGCGGACAACGCTGATCTTCACGGAATGCGCCCACCCAACCAGAAAGCGGGTGGGGCCCTGCCACACGATCTTGCAGGGGGCCAGCTGGGGACGCGGCCCCTTGCCATCGCGAGTTATTCGCGAAATCCTGAGCTTAGACTGCGTGTCGTAGACAATGACAGCTGCCTCGTTGGCCCATGAAATGAACTGGTTGTGCCACCTGATGATATTTATGGTCCCCTCCGCCTCGTGCAGGACCTGCGTGCTCTTGCGCACCCAGCCCCTCTCCACCATCATCAGCTTCTCGTTCCCAGTCACGAAGGCGCGCGTCGCACTCTTGGCGTAGTCGGGCTTGAGGGCGACCGACTTGACAGGCCGCTCTATGTCCACCGTCTGGTTGTGCTCCGACGAGTACAGACCGTTGATCACGACCTTCCCGTCGTCCGAGCAGCTGGCCACATACTCTCCGGCCACGTCGATGCTGATGTCGTTCACGGTGCAGGAGTGGACTGGGAACTCTTTGCTCACGATCAGGTGGCCTTCATGGTCTGCTATCAGCACCTGGCCGTCGTGCGTCCCGATGGCTAGGAACTTAGAGTGCACTGCCATGCAACTCACCAGGTCTTCGCCTATCCGGTTTAAGATGTCCTCGCCGATTCTGTCGTACTTGAGCTTAGGCTCTTCCTCTTCGCTCTCGCTCCCCGTCTCACCCTCACTGCCGCTGAACTCCATCGCGCAGTTCCTGTCATCACTGTCGGAGCCAGAGGAACGGCCGGAGCGAGGACCGAGTTGCTCAAAATCCTGAGTTGCCATCCCAATAAGTAGAAATGTCTATTTTAAAGTTGTAACTTGCTGTTAACTAATCCCTGATGACTACATTCAATCATTATATACAAGTACGTAGTAGCATAACAGTTGGCAAAAAAAACACTTGTCCTCCATTGTACTGTTCCCAGGATTATTGGTTACCTGGGATTAGTCCAAAGCATCTAGTCATAGTGCATAGCATATACTACGTAATATCATCTGTGCTAGAAGGCACCGCATAACTGCACTGAGAATGTGTGCCGTGTTATCAAATGGCAATGGCAGCTGATCCAGTTCGCTCCGATCATAGTGCATTGGGTTCGGTTTGGTCCGGGGTCCTGTGAATACTTACACTCATGTTCATTAGCTTTTCTTTTTGCAGTTACCGGTGAAACTATATTCATAGTACGTTTGCAATGCATACATGCCAACCGTCCCGTTCTAGATGGGACGTCCCGCTTTTTTCACTCTTTTATTGAGTTAATTTTCATGAGTCCCATTTTCACATGAATTCCCCCATTATGTCCCACTTTTTAAGTTTTCCCGCCATGTCCCGCAGAATTCATATCACCGCGCCCCGCTCTATCATGGCTCAAGTTGGCATGTATGGCAACAGTGGCGCCGAACTTTTCGAAATCTAAGGAGAATTTCGGGGTTCCAGGGGGGGGCTCGACCATAAATTTTGTATTGCGTCTATGGGCCATCTTCGAGTCCAGGAGGGGCTCAAGCCCCCCCAGCCCCCCGGGTTCGACGCCTATGTATGGCAATGATGAATGATGAATTTGTCGTACATATTAGGTATAGGTGCTCCGATCTCTAAGCTCTGGATGCGATATTATATAAAATCATTCGGGAGTATTAGTCTCATACCATTCAACCCTGGTTAAAATTCATAGTTTCAAAGTCTGAAACGATAGCAGCTCTACGAGGGTGGATCGAGGAGAAACAAACGTAGCAAACACGTAATTAATCAAAGTAAATATAAATAACTATACATACTAACTGCTAGAGTCATGGGAGCTACTTTCGAAATCTAATATTGATGTTTCATCACCAAATAAACGGAATCAGTTTCTTAACGTTGCGCTGGTAGTTGGCATACTCAGGATTGGAAGCATACCTCCTCGCCTGCTCGCCAGCCTTCCCAGATGTTATAAAGAACATCATTGTAGCGTTGAGTAATGGAACCGCCCCAACCAATAACCAGCGAGGAATGCTGGGAAAGAGAGAGTATCCAGACACAAACACTCCCAATTGTAGTAGAACCTCTCCCAGGTAATTGGGATGTCTACACAGACTGTAGAGGCCATCTGTGCAGAAGGAAACAGCCCCGTTTTCTTCTTTGTGTTTCTTCTTCTGATAATCCGCTACTGCTTGCAGCACCGCCCCCACAGCGATGAGAGACAGGCCTATGAGACCTGACGGAGACAGTCCATCAGCTCTTAGCGTGTACAGGTAAGGAATGGTGTTCCAATAGCTCATCACACCTGACATAAGCAACCAATAGCCCACTTTAGTAAAGAACGAGCTCTCATGGAGGGCAGAATTATCCGAATCCCTCATCTCAACGAATCGGTTGCTTCTATTCCTCAGCCAACTGGAGCCTCCGAGCACGAGTCCGTGGATCGAGATGACTCCGCTGTAGAGTAGGACTGGACCTGATAAAGTGACACCTCCCCTCCATACGGACACTACATTAAAGATAGGCAGAACACATCTTGGGAAAGTGGAACCGTATTCGAATACGTTTAGTGTGCGCACAAGACCACTGCTGCATATCGCGAGGGGAATGCTGGCACTCAGCAGGAAATCTGCAGTGAGGCCAGGGTCTAGTCTCGATAATAGAGACACAATTTGATCCACTGCAGAGTTCATTTTTACTGAAAGTAAATAGAACTAAATCCAGAAGTTTGGAAATTATCAATAATTAATAATAACACGCATATACAGGGTGATCCAAAAGTTCTGCAACAAATTTTGCTGAAGTTTTATACTTACACATGAGAATCTAACATCCGACATTTCGTTTTACTTGAGAATTATAAGGATTATTTCAATTATTTTGCAATCCAATTGCCTCTCTTTCCTAATGTATTTGCTAAGGTGGATCATAAATGTTTGTGTGTTTAGAAAAAAGAGAAAAATCAAAAGAAAAAATCTCGAATGCTTGGTACATCATTATATGAATATACTTTAACAATTGTTGTTCTTATTGGTGATTCCCGGTCAATAAACCAAAAGAAATAGTCACATATTAGTATTTTGAATTAATAACTGACTATAGGAAGATATAAATATATTTAGTAAGGAGAAAATACTTAGGGCATTCAAAAAGTTCGTAACTCAGTATGGAAAAAGGGGTAATACACATTATATCATATCAAAACTTTACTAAATGTTCAAAGTAATCTCCCTTTTACTTAATTACGAGCTTTAACCGCTCTACCCACATATAAAATGTCTTTTTATACTCCTCTTCCGGGATGTCTCTAAGGTACCGCTGAATGGTCCTCCCAAGTTGCATCCTCTCATCAAAAGTCTTCCCTGCTAGGTGTTTTTTGAGACCATCAAATAGCCAAAAGTCACAGGGTGCTAGGTCTGGACTATAAGGAGGGTGATCTAATTCGACAAGCCTCATGGACTTCAATTTGTCCTTCACCTGTTTCGATTTATGGGGTCTGGCATTATCGTGCAATAATTTTATCCCCCTGAGTCCACATCCTGGACGACGCTCTAAATAGTGTTTCTTTATAGCAGGAAGTATCACCGTTGCATAAAAGTTTCCTGTAACAGTCCTACCCTTTGGGGTGCAAATTTGACACACTGGGCCATGTGCATCAAAGAATATCGTGTACATAACCTTGCGGCCCCAGTGGTCCGGACGGGGGATTGCAGGTGGATCTGTGCCTTTCGGGAGCCATACTCTATTCTGTTCCTTACGTAATGGCTCTGAAAACCGTATCCAGGTTTCATCTCCTGTACAGATCTCGAATAATCGCCTTTCATTGCAATGACTATAAATTTTCAGGAGAGACTTAGCTGCATCCAATCGAGTCTTCTTTTGACTGTCAGAAAGCAAATGCGGGACCCAACGGGAACAAACTTTCCTCAGGCCAAGATGCAAACTCAAAATCTCATGAACTGTTCCCGATGACAAGTCAACATGGTTAGCAATACCCTCAATCGTGATATGTGGTTCCTCTTCAATCATTTTGGATACCAGAGAGATATTATTAGTGGTGGTCGCCGTAACCGGTCTTCCAGCCCGAGGGTCATCTGCTATCGCCTCTCTCCCCTCACGAAAACGAATACTCAACTTCTTGACGGTAGATTCTGAACAAGCATCACTGCCATAAACTCGGGATAGATCATTGAAAATATTCCTCGGAGTGTCTCCAAGAAGCGACCTGATTTTAATATAGGCTCTATGCTCTACATTCATTTATGGTATTTTTGAAGCCATAAATATCACTGTGAGTCAAACAGCCAAATGTAAAAATGATGTAACTTCTCAAGTATTTGATCAATTTAGATAAACTAAACAGTAAATAGGAGTTTAAATATGGCTCTGTAATAATCACACTAGAACTGATTTTAAATAAGGCTAGCAAAGAAATGATAGGTAGGGTTACGAACTTATTGAATGCCCTAAGTAGTTTTTTTCGAACTTGACATTTTTGAGATCAGATTATTGGAGTCCCGGGTATATAATATTTCAAAAATTTGTATAAAAAATATTTTGCGCAATGAATAGTGTTCATTTCTAAACTAGAAGGGTGGTAGATTCCATAGATGCAAACCGATTTAAAGTTAAACTAAATTATCTTAGTCAAATCAATGGAGTAGAATTTATAGTTGCAGAACTTTTGGATCACCCTGTAAATATTTAACAGCTTGCAAGTTACAACTAAGAGAGCTATCTAGTTTCTTCGTTGTCTGTCTCAACAGCGGTAATTTATTACTTAATTAATGAACAAAACAGATAAACCGACGTAACAATTGAAATTATCGATTGAGAGTCGCATAAGTAGTGCTAATACCACAATGTATCAAGAAATACTATACAGAATGTCTGTATGTGATACTATTTAGTACTAGTAAGTGCGGGTATCACTAACAGATAATTATATACCCTGCTGTCATATCAGGAGCGTTGCGTCAGTTTAGGATTGGTCCGGCAGAATATTAGAATGTTGTTTATTGATCCTATAGTTCGCATGTTCATAATTTAATATATAATTTTTAAAATGCAGTAGAACCAGGCGGGTTTTAATCTAACAAATGGACCCATGTTTCAGGGTGGCCTTTGGAGGCTTTTGGTACAATCAAGCTGTGCGCTGCTGGTCGTTGAGACGACGAAACCTCGTATACAAGCAAGTCGTCCAAGGGAAGGTGTGTATGGAGAGGCAGACCACCATGAACGAGTTTTTCAAAACTAAAGACAACTGATGTGATTAATTTGAGAAATCGTCTTGTCTTTAATCAAAACACGTATCAAAGACGTATATTCAAAGAAGGATTTTTAACTTTTATTATACGTCATAAAAATTATAATGATCAATGGATTACGCCACAATAGATAAGTTATAACATCATTGAATTGGTGAAACCATTCCCCTCAATATGATAAGGTTGTGGGAATTCTTTCTTCAATATAAATACTATATAGTTAGAACCAGATATACTTTGTTTTATATGTAAATTTACTGAATATTGTTAGGAGCTTTAAAAAAACTCAAATAAGGATGTCTTCAACAGGCGGCAATGCCACTGATACACCTGGTATATTGAACAGTATGGATGTGCAGATCCTAATCTATGTTCTATCCTCGACCGGGGTAGTTATTTTGATAACTTGGTTATTCCTCTGTCTAGGCAGCATTCTATTGGGGTGTATGCTCTATAGACGACGTTCGAGAACAAGAGGAACACGCAGATCGTTGTTAGAAATGGAAGATAAAAGCCATAGCCCACCATCTGTATTACTTCGGACAAATTCGAGAGATGGAAAAGATGATAACTTGAATGGAGAAAATGATTAATTAAAAAGTTCTGGATTGGAATATATTCCATCACAAATTAGTATATTGATTTAATAAATTAGTCTAGCGCTATAGATTCATCAATTGAGAAGCTGTTTGATTAAATTTACCTTATAGAGATGTTGTTTCACTTAGTTACAATCCCGGGTATATGGTATGTAATTAATTCCCAAACTAGGAACAATTTCTGGATATTAACATTTCATTAGTTTATTTTAAACATAGAAGCTAAACTAGGTATAGACTGTGAGTCTAGACTCCATAATGAGAGAATCATTCCAATTATTGAAGTATTCTTTATTTCGACAGTTCATTAGAATAGTCTGAACTCCCACCCCGCGCATCAAACAGTTGTATTACACAGCTCAATATTGAGTATTATGATTTGTGAATGGATAAATTATAATACAAATATACTAATTAAAACAACAATAGAGAACAGTTACATATTTACACTACGTCATCACGCTACATTCTTACAATGTATGGCTACAATGTGAAGAAATAATGAAGAATATGCCGAGGCAATATTTACAAACATAATTATTACTATAATAAGAATAATGATGGCAGCAAGTTAAGATGATACACAAAAATCGGACAATATATGCCCATAAGATCCCCGGTTTCCATTTTGGCTGCGATAGTTCATTGCAAAGTCCCTGATGGGGAGGACAATGTCCAAGCCTGTCTGTTGAATTTCGAATATTGTCTTCGCTTCATTGTTGGGGCGAGTCTAGTGGAAACAAACAGGGCATTATACTGTATCTCTTAGGAGGTAGATACATCTAAGAGACGCCTTACCTTACACTCGTCTACTGGTACGGTATAACTATTTGGACTATATGGGTCCTGAGTGAACTCCTCTCCATGGTTCCCGTATATTTTGAGAGCTTTTTTGAAAGAGCCATTTTTACCTTCAAAGACAACAGCTTGTTGGCACCTGTATCAAATAGGTTATAAAGCCATCCCATTAGCATGCAGATAGTTACTACTAATATTTGGAACTCACTTGATTGTGAGGGTTTGGAATGCTCGGTTACTTTCCAACAGAAGGTAATTGATCTGGCTCTCTGGAATTCCGTAGTCAAATTTCGGTAGCTAATGATAATAACAAGGATAGTATTAAGAAACTGCTTTATTAAAGCAAAGTTTGCTTAAATAATAAGTTTACCGATGCTGCAGTGGAGAAAGGTTGGTAATCATTGTAGTTATTATTGTAAGTACCCAGCGATTGTCGTTGGCTAGTCTAGAGTGAGAATAAGAACTTAACACTACTACCTTAATCAACACTTTAAGAATCACCAATAACAGAATACTTACAGGATCTGGGGTTATGCAAGTGCGGGATACATCGGCATCAAAGTGACATTTGGCCGTGAATTTATCTTCAGCATCTCCCCCATTAGGATCAATGTAGTAGATACCTTAGATTGGATAGATAAAATGAATATCGGCAATATTTACTGAATTAAGTACGAGACTACTGTACCATTTTCCGCGTCGGGGTGGCAACGCTTGATTTCATAGCACGTTTTAGCAGGGAACTCGATACTGCCGTTAGGACACATAGCAGTTATGACCATTGCTAGTACATTCTCGTCGATGTCTTCTCCATTCATCTATGTACATAGGGAGTATCAAGAAGAAGTTCGTGGTGTGCACTAACCAACTTCTATTAACTGTAACTTACCAGTCTGCTAGACAAGAACTCCGTCTAGAAGAAAAAAACGGACGTAAATTACGAGTAGAAATCGATGGTTATTAATTTCGAATTAAACTTACCGATCCTCCTGCAGGACCTGGGGAGCCTGGTAGACCCTAGAACAGAAAGCAAAGATCGGTAAACTTCTCATATCAAATATAATCCCGACAATGAAATAAAGAATAACTGCTTACCGGATCTCCAGGCGTACCTCTCGGACCAAACACTCCCTAATTAGAAAAAATGATGATAATAATCAGAAAAGAAAGGAATTTCCTAAACTAAATCATACGTACGATTCTTCCTTTAGGGCCTTCAGAGCCAACTCTACCAGAAATTCCTTGGGCACCTGCTATGCCTCCGTTTCCTTGCTCTCCCGTCTCGCCGATCGGTCCTTGGGGGCCAACTTGTCCCGGAACCCCATTAGAACCACGAGTACCAGGAGTTCCTTTCTCACCTACTCTACCGATTGGACCCTTATCTCCAAGAAAACCCTACAGTCAAAGTTGGAGAGAATAACGAATGAATAAAACGCCGCGAACTGACATCAATCGGACTTACTTGCTCTCCTTCCTCTCCGGACGTTCCCTGGCCACCTTTGGGGCCTGCTGATCCCTAAAAAAACGCGTTAAAATATGCAATATTCTACTCACTATTGTTTTGTTGGTTATTGTGGAAACTTACTGCAAATCCTAGATCTCCCTTGACTCCCCTCTGACCCAAAAATCCATTTTGACCTGACTGTCCGGAGAAACCAGCTGCTCCTATCAGTCCACGGAACCCAGGAGCTCCCTACAGACAATCAGAATCACTTTATAAAATATTTATATATATAAATATACATTAATCGAGTTTTAATAGTAAGGATGCAGTTAGAAAGTGGCGGTTAAATCAGAATATCTTACTTACCGTTACTCCTTTAGCGCCTAGTGGCCCGGTGTCTCCAGGTGGACCAATGTCACCCTGAAAATAGAAAAATGAGGTTAAATATATTCGAATACAATATTTATATATATTCAAAAGTAAACATTCCATGCATCACCTCATCTCCAATGTCTCCAGCTCTCCCTTTAAATCCTTGGCGCCCAGGATCTCCCTAAAAGTTAAAGGTGTTGATTTACTAAAAATTAAATTGTAAACTCAGTGAATACAAACTCACGATAGATCCTTGAAGACCAGCTTCCCCATTGTCTCCGTTAGCTCCTTGAATCCCCTAAAGTGAAGATAAAATCAGACCTGGATGTGAATAACTGTAGAAATCCCCCGAACACTCACCCTAACACCAGTGGCGCCTGTTTCTCCATCAATGCCAGGTTCTCCTGTTAGCCCCTAGTGGATATAGTATAGATATTGTAGAATGCATGGCAGCAGTTCAGGTAGACTTCATGCAATGGTACCTACCAAAGGTCCTTGAGCTCCAGATTCACCGATTTCTCCTGTTAAACCGACATCTCCCTAATGAGAACATAAGTATCACACGTAGTATGGTATCTGTGTGCAAAGGAATTTTGTAATGATTATACGTACGCTTGATCCAATCTCTCCAGGAGCGCCAACTGGTCCGCGTTCTCCTTTGGGACCCTATTTAAGTAGAAAGTACAATAATTATGATTGAGAATTGAACGGCGCAGAAATATTTTCAAAAAAACTCACCCCATTTCCGTCAGATCCTGGATCTCCTTGCAATCCATCGCTACCTGTATCTCCCTGAGATTGAGATAGTAATTGTGAATACAGAATGAGTGAATGCAAGTAATCATCTCATTTAACTCACTCTGTTCCCTGGCTCTCCCATTGATCCTACATCTCCAGTGAAACCCTTCTCACCCTGGACAAGTCAGATCAGTAAGCACACGTTGGAGTTACAAATATAGAGCTAACTCTATTAAACTTACTTTCGTGCCTTTCAATCCTTGGGAGCCATCCAATCCAGCTGGGCCTAGTTGACCCTATTGAGGAAGATATTTCAGATTAAAGACTGAGGTGTGAAGACAGAGTAGTTAAGAGAGTATAACATACCTGTGGTCCTTGGGGTCCTGAGAGACCTGTCGGTCCGCGATCCCCAGATTCTCCCTGAGAAAATGAACAATGAATACAAGTACGTGTCAATCTCATAAGTATGTCACATGACTCACCGTCAGCCCTTTCTGTCCGCTCTCTCCCAGTTCTCCTGGCCGTCCAAACTCTCCCTAAACGGCAATCAATTAAAATTACAGAGCAATTAAACGAAGAAGTTTACTGTGATTAAGATATCGGATACGTTACCTTGGAACCAGAGGGTCCAGTTTGTCCTATACTTCCGACCTCGCCTTTCTCTCCTGGAAGTCCTTCCAACCCGGGGCCTCCAGCGGTTCCTCCATCACCCAAGATTCCCGATTCACCCCGAGGTCCAATATCCCCACGATCTCCTGGAGGTCCAACTTGTCCCTAAACCCCAGAAATTTAAATATTTAACAGTTTCATAAATCATAAAAATGTAGATTTGATACATACCTTCGATCCGGGTGTTCCTGCATCTCCAGTAGCACCTTGTGGACCCACTGGCCCCTATAAAATACATTTTGTTTAAAAGAGAAGTGTGAAGAGGCATAGCAAGAAATAAAGTATCAACCGCCGTGTACTTACAGTCAGTCCGTTCGCTCCTGCAGGTCCTAGATCTCCAACATCACCAGCAGAGCCCTGAAAATGATCATTTCGTTCATTATAGCAGACTCAAGATAGGAAATTGAACTAAGTAATTTCAGGCTTACCAGTTCTCCTATCTCTCCTGTTACTCCATTGTCTCCAACTTCACCTGGATCTCCCTATGAAGCAACATTGCAGTAACGAGTGCGTTCAATACATTGTATCTTGCTTGCAGAATGCCCATTTAATTATTCGTATATGAGTGGCATTCTGTTCAAGTGCATATTCGAACAGGAACAACCTACCGTGTTTCCAGGGGATCCGACATCCCCAGTGTTTCCTGGCTGCCCTTGTACTCCCTAAAATGCGTCCAATTTATAACGAGTTCACAAACAATATATCGAACCGTGTTGATCACAATTAGATTAACTTACAAGAGCTCCGGTTTCTCCGTTATCGCCCTTCTCTCCCTTACCACCTTTCTGTCCTTTCAACCCGAGAGGACCAAGAGAACCAATTGTTCCGTCTCCCCCACTATCTCCCTGTTAGATCAGCGATTATAAATTGTGCAGAATTAGTAGTAAGAGATAATCGAAAGAGTGTCCTTACCCTCTCTCCAGCCTCTCCTGCAGCACCTTGAGGACCGGTATCTCCCTACAGGAGTGGGTTTATAGAAATAAGCTCAAAGTTTAAGAAAATATAAACATTGAAGTGTTACTTACAGCTGGTCCTGTCAGTCCTTCTGGTCCAGGATCTCCTATCAGGCCAGGTTCTCCCGGGAACCCGTTTATGCCAATAGGTCCCAAAGATCCCTTCACTCCCTAGAGAGAAGAAGACTGGTTAAATCACGGTATCCACCATCAAGTAAGTATTTGCATGTGCGTGCATATTAGAGGCTACTCACGAGTGTTCCAGGTGATCCGTCAGATCCAGACAGACCAGTTATTCCAGAGTCACCCTAATACAGAGATGGATGGGAGTGATTAACGATTCCAAATAACTGAGTAATTATTGTACAACAGAATCTTACAGTTTCTCCAGTTAAGCCAACCAATCCTGCCCGTCCACTTCTCCCTTCGGCTCCCTAAGACGGAGTGAATAAGATGGTTTATTAAGAAATTAGTCATTCGATATTAAATCTCGCTTACGAGCTCTCCGCGACTTCCTGAGTCTCCGCGTCTCCCACCTCGACCTGGAGCTCCCTTTGGAAATATTTTATAAGTTTAATCCAAGAAATTTAAGGAACACTAGAAAAAGAAAGCTTACCTTCCTTCCTTGGGTCCCTATTTTTCCCTTCTCTCCTTGGGACCCCTGTGGGCCTATCAATCCTACACCACCAATTTCACCGATTTCACCTTTCTCTCCCTATTGATGCAATACTTCAATCATGTAGGATGTTCCAATTTAAAAATAGAACACGATATTATGCAGACCACTTACCTTAAGTCCAACATCTCCTGGGCTGCCTACAGGGCCTGGGTACCCATCTCTACCCTACAGAGAAACACAGGGGTCAAGCTTGTCGTCGCAGTGTAGAAAATAGAACAATGGGTGACTCGTACCTGGTTTCCTGGTGGTCCGGGCTCCCCTACATCTCCACGAAGTCCCTAAGTATACATACATAATTATGTAACAGAGTAGGTAGATTGAGCTAAGCTAGTGCTGTACTTACACGTCCACCGAAGTAGCCTGGATAACCTATTGATCCTTGATTGCCAGTCTGACCCTGAAGACAGAATGGAGTGTTAGTACGCTAGAATAATCCTTTAAAATAATACAGAACTGTTCTTACCCTTGGTCCGGGTTCTCCTGAAGATCCTTGTTCTCCAGGTGGTCCACGCGCACCCTAGTTACAGAGATTGCTCAATAGAATGCTTCAGGGTTCATTATTCATAAATAGAACTCACTCTTGAACCCGTTTCTCCTGAATCACCGGGTCGACCAGTTTCTCCAAAGGGCCCCTAAGAGGAATAATGGCCAATTGTAAATTATGTGTAAAAGCTAAGCCATATCAACACATTATCATATATCTGTGTGCCACTCACAGTGTCTCCCTCTATGCCATCATCTCCTTCTGATCCTCTATTTCCTGGCCTTCCCTACAAAATGACAATTTAAATCAAATAAAAATTAAATAACAGCCTGGTTCATTCATAAAGCTAACCTACCAATAAACCCTTGGCTCCTTTCAGACCTTTGGGGCCAGCTCCACCAGTCTCGCCCTGTCAGATAAAATCATTAATTCTGCCAATCAGAATCGGAGCCGCGAGGAAGAATATAACTTACACTCTCTCCGTAAGGTCCGATGGTTCCTTTTGGCCCTGGGTCTCCAGGTGGCCCGATATCTCCTTGAAACCCAAATCCTCCTTCACGTCCCTCAACACCCTATTAACATTGTAAAAAAACTGGGATACCAATTTTATAAGTAAATATGCATTCAAATCTCTTACACTTTCTCCTTTCTGACCAGGTAGACCCTGCTCTCCATCTGTTCCCTGCGTACACGAAGAAAATAATATAATACTACTACAACTCGGGAAATGTTCTATGTCTATAGTACTTGTATATAGTAAACGAATTCGTACGTAGCATACACGAGTTTAATCAGTCACGTACCGCTCTCCCTGTTACTCCAACTGATCCCGGAGCTCCGCGAGAGCCAAAATCTCCAATTGGTCCAATTGCTCCACCAACGCCTTGAATTCCAGATATTCCCTAATTTCAGGAATGCAATAAACAATTTGATATATTTCACAAATAAATTCAGATCTTAGCTGACTCACAGAACTTCCGGGTGTGCCTGACACTCCTGTTTGTCCCTTTTCACCTAGCATTCCCTATGAATAAATTCTAAATAAAAACGAGAATTCATCCGCTTAAAATTCCATTAAATTTACAAATTCACTTACAGGTTCTCCCTGAGGACCGGGCGGTCCAAATGTGCCTTCGATACCCTAACAAAAAGAAGCCATTGAATATAGATAAAATATAATTGAAACACTAAAACATGCTAACAGCTATCAGCAGTAAGTGTATACTAAAATACGTACATGAGTATTGTTAAATTAAGAATTCACGTCAGACGTTTGTTATACATAAGAATCTGTTAAGTTATAAAGCAAACCTTTCGTCCTCTTGGTCCCCTTTCTCCTGGGCGTCCAGATCGGCCAGGAATACCCTACAAGCAAGAATAATCAGAATTATCGCATCCCATCATCCTTGTTCCTAAATATTGAGTCAAGCAATTACCACCAAGCCAGCTTGCCCGGGATCACCTCTCATTCCTGGGTTGCCCCGCGGACCCTGACGGCCGTCACTCCCCTTAAGACCTGACACTCCAGGAAATCCCTAAACAAGGCAGTATCGCAGTAAATAAATTGTAAAAGTATTACATTCAAAGTTCCAATGATCAATAACTCACAATATCTCCCGGGCGTCCTAGCTGACCAATATCTCCTGCTGGTCCGTAAGCACCCTAAACACAGTGTGATACTCAAACTAATACCGCCTTAAAGTTTATAGTTCAATCCGATTAGCTTACAGTGAGTCCCAATGCTCCAGATTGTCCGCGGAGTCCATCCCTGCCAGCGCCTCCCTAAAAGATAGGAACAATCGAATCAACAAAAAAGAATAAAGTCTATGAAGATATTGAAGACACCTACCTGCTGTCCTCTCTCTCCTTTACCACCTTTAGGTCCCTTCTCACCTGGCAGGCCCTACACATCAATATTTCATCAAACCCACGACTCGCGATTTCATTAGTCATTATCATGAATTCAAACTTACAAAAGACCCTTGAATTCCTTGAATGCCCAAATTCCCAGCTTCTCCAGAGGGTCCCTACAGTTAATGCACATAACACCTGGCTTTCTAGCTCTACGGCGCAAGGAAGGCTTGCAACTTACTGGGTAGCCACGAGGTCCTGTGAAGCCAGAGCTCCCCCTTACTCCTATTTGACCCTAGAATAGTGCAGAGTACAAGAATGAAGTACTGATGATCGAAATTATACGATAAAATCATAATAGCATTACCTTGGGAGGAACGAAAGGTCCTTTGATACTGCTCATGAGAATAAGACCCTGATCGTCCACGTCAAATTCATCCTGTTACAGATTGGATTGTAAATAACAACGGAAATAAGGAAGTGCGGACGGATACAGTGAAGTGCTTACCAGTAGGAATCCTTGTCCTGGTGCCCCTGGGTTTCCACCATTTCCAACACGTCCAGTATTTCCCTATAGACAGCGATTTAGTATAAATAGCACGTGCCTGGATATTATTGCAATATAGCTGTGGAATGTTATTGAAGTTGAACTTACTCGAACTCCTGGAAAACCTTTCCTCCCGGGGGGTCCTGGTATTCCTGGTTGACCCTGTTGAGACATTTTAATAGAACTTGCTCAGTACTAATTTTCTAATTTAATGTAGCAACAACTCACAGGTGAACCGGGGGCTCCTGGCCGTCCGTTATTTCCTTTCTGTAAAGATAAAAGTTGTTAAATCAAATGAACAATAAATCTTTAGATTTTTAGAATAAAGCTATCCAAGTGAAACTCACCGGTCCAGGGAATGGTAGTCCACCATCTCCAGGCTCACCCTACAATAATAGAACCGTAAGTTAAGTACTTTATCGGAACACATTTAGCTTTCTAACAAACTGTGATTGTAGGTACCTTCATAGTCTAAAAGAATAAACATATTCAGATAAATATAGAGCTAATGGAGTAGTATCAGGTGTGGGGTGTCTGTAAACTTACGGGCAGTAGGGTGAACGCACTCCCACTCCCTTGGTGCTGGCCTCCGTAGATGAGCTCGTCGACGCAACCTTGTCCTTCAAAGACACCGAGAGTGTTCCCGAGGTAAGGACTACTGGCGATTGTCAAAAAGTAGAGTTCCCCCTAAGCACAAGTGGATACCGTTAAAGTTATGATATTCAACAGTTTGAATTATAATGTACATGTTGTAGTAATAAATGTATTTACCTTTCCAACTGTGACTGTGGTGGGAAAGTTTGAGTTCTGACTGGTTACTTCAAGACAGAGTTCTTTTTTTGATTGAGGTTCATTTCTAACGAAAGTAGAAACTGAAATGCAACAGCTTCCGTATTGGCTACAGTCCCCTTCTGGTGTCAATATCTCCACAGAGAACGAATTCCACTCGAAAGCAGTTAATTCAACTTCAAGATCAACCTTCACATCCTTGAAGAGAAGATACAGTCTCGATCCTTCTAGCTGAATGCCGATATGGTTAGAGGAAGCACTTCCACTGTGGGTGGAGAAGATGAGACCGCTTTCATTCACTGGTTTTATCTTAGCCATGATCGTAACGCCGACTTGAGTGAATGTACTCATGTCCATTTCCGAGGTGTATTTGGAGCTGGAGAGAGGAAACTGGACATCTTTCAGTACGCGTATCTTAGGAAGATCTATATCTTCTTCTTCCCACCCCAATCTCACATCTCGAGCGCTGGTTGGACTGCTCTTTGCATACGTGAGAAGGGAATTGAACAGGAGTCCGGAGCCTAGAAAAATGTCCCGTGGAACAATCAAAAGAAAAGATCCAAATATGAACTGCAAACTGATTCAATGAGCTAGTAATGGGACCAATAAATTATATCAGAATGTATTGAATGTAGATGTATTGTGGATATCAACACGTGAATGCTTAGAATACTACAAAGTATAGTATATCAATGCTTAATTGCGATACTTTCCAACTTGTATAGGGTTTAGTTTGCTATTTGATTTTATAAAAAATAAAAAGTACTAAAATGTGACTTTTATAAAAAAGATCCGTTGGACAATAATTCACAATCAATAAATTCTACAAAAAAATCGAATAAAAATAATTTAAATGTGAGATTTTTGTAAAACGAAAGGCTAAAATGGTAAAATAACTCCTTCCCAAATCCAAACCTAAAGTTCTACAAAATATTAAAGTTTTTCCGCAGGCAAAATCATATTTTAAATACTACAGATCAGAGCAGTTACCTGGTGGCAGGGGTTTGCACATGCTGTCCGAGAAGCCACCGCCCTCCTCTTGTCCCGAAACTGAAATTAAAACCGTAAGAAGAAATGAGAGAAATAGCGTTGTCTTCATGCTGCTAAGTTCTTGCAGATGGGCAAGTGCGATTATTTGTGTGCTTTTTGCGGATGTGGGTTACACATGCATATCCTTGCGGGATGAGTTCAACTTGGTGAAGGCTGGCTTCACGCGTGAGGGAATAATGCGAAGCTAAATAAATTGAAAACAAAAATATAATTAATTTGGAATTGGGAAAATTCAAGCTTATAAATGCAAATGTAAAGAAGATAGCTTGACTTCACAAATAGAGTATTATCGCTCTCTCTTATGAGATATAAGTAAGGCACATTGCACTGGATGAACAGAATGCAATGAAGCTAACCTTTGTGTCCATACATACAAGTCGGACTCTTCATAATATAATACTGCATAGTAGTCCATTGTAATGGATGGATAGAACTCACACTCAATACAACTAGACTCAGCCAATATATTAATATTGTTAATCTGTGTCTATATCTGACTCTACTATATACTAGTATTGTTGGAGGCATATTGAGTTACTTGATACGCAGCTTATAAGTTTTACTATTGCACTGAACTAGGTACTATATACTACTAATACTAGAGAGCAATCAAGAATCTGATCAACTATACAAGCCAGGTTTAAATATCGCTCATCTATACCATTAGATGCCTTCTTTGCATTAATTGGAACACGAAAAGAGAAATATCTACGTTTAATATTAGGGGAAATTCTCCAAGATGAGTGCTATCAAGAAATCTAGGTAAGTCTATTTGTTATACATTTAATCGAGCAAGTTTATTCAGTTTTGCAACATTTAAAAAGATGGCAATGCAATTCACATTTAAACTACAAAAATGGGAATTGAGGGGGATTCTTACTTTTTTTCTAAATTGATTAAAAACGATCAAACTAAATTTCTCTCTTAAAAGTAAATGTTTACACTTGTGAACTTGGAATTTATTTGAATCTTTGAACTTAAATCTTCGAAAGTTTGTGTATGTAAAGTTTGGTCGAAAATGAGTTAAGAACTATGGATGCACATTAGCACATCAAAGATTGCCAGGATATTCACTCAGAAAATTACAATAAAATATCTTACTTATGTTATACTAGAGCTGTTATTTTACTGTATTTGTAGCACTCAAACGGTTTTAATCGTCATTTTCTCAATAATCGCTTTAACACAAACTCAGAATCTATACCCGGTATCTCCAGTATCAGGTAAGCTGATCGTGAATGTATTATAAATTAATGTACGTGTCTCTATTCAATAATACTTGAACATCTTATTAGTACAACTACAGTCAGGGTCGCTTATTATGAACACCTTGGGGACCAAAAAGTATGTTCATAATAGAGAGACTTCATATTAAGCAAACTCGACCTAATACAAATCCTATGGAACCTGTTGAATTGGGACCAGAGAGTTTGTTCATAATAAACGAATGTTCATATTAAGCGGGTTCATGAATGAACTCGGAAGTAGAATGATTGAAGTGACTCTCATTGAAGTGAATAGGATAAATACAAATGTAAAAAAAAAAGACTAGGAATAGAGAGAAATTGCAAGAAGCAATTTTGCGGTGGATATGAGTAGCAACATTTTAAAAAGTTTTTTGTAACTGAAACAAGGAAAGGCCATTAAAAACAATAAATAATCCAACAAAATGCTGGACCTAATCAAGATGCTTAGAATTCTGCTATTTCGTCCATAGAATCTACCTTAATGCAGGTGTGTCAAACTCGAATCGGATAGTGAGCCAATTTCATAACTCCAGCTCTTCCCCGGGCCGTGATAGAAATGAATAAATTTTAACTACTGATTCATTCGATTATAATATTTTTTCGCAACTGGCTGGCGGGCCACCTCTGAGCAACCTGCGGGCCACCAGTTTGACACGCCTGCCTTAATGCATTATCTAGAGATATATGAAAATGTTCCTTTAAAAAGATAAAATTGAACTATAGGAAACTAGCAGACTTCCAAATATTATTTATTGCAAAAAACGTAAACGTAAATTTTGATGAAAAAAATATCTTTATAGGAATTTAATTTTTAAGTATTGTACGGACGTTCCATCAATAAATATACAAGCAATTCCATCCTTAGTCAGCACTAATAAAGATAAGGCAAATTTCTTCTATGAACTAACTTTATTTTTATATATATTTAATTAAATTTCGGCACTGTTAAAGTTTACGTTTTATAGAGCTACTGCATCATTGATATAATCCACTTTTTCCTACAGGTTATTCAGAAATTTTCCCAAGCATTCTCCAATTTAACCCGCAGAATCCACAAACTCCGGAGGGAGTAACAAGAAGCGAGTTAGGTATCTGCACATGCTGCGGAGGATGCTATGGCAATAATGCATATTCGTTTAACGGACAACTGGCCAGTGTATCCGGAACTGCTGGTAGAAATTTCCCGAATGCATTCCTGCTAGTCGGATCGATCAAACTCCCAGCTGGAACGAGCGGCCCGCTCCTGGTCATCTCACCACGAGGTGCAAACCAGCCAAACAGGTTTGTGGTCACGGTTGGAACCGTGGTCGTATTGGATTGGGGAAACACTCGCGTGACGTTCCCTACCAACGTTGCCAATGGAGAATGGTTGACTTTCGGAATTGAAATAACTCAACCGAATGGAAACAAACGCGCGAGACTTTGCGTCAACTCAACTGACGCATCACAGTATCTAAGCGTTGGCAACGATCTAGATTTCACAGGAACGAACACATTTGTTAACATCGCCAAAGATCAGTTAACGACCAACTCAATGCCTTCCATAAACGTAAGTTGAATCCATTCTCCCCAATGATATTCTTAATTATTACTAGCACAAGGTGTACTATGTACGTTTATTGTATATTTACATGTAGGTCGAGATTGGACAGATCAGTATAATTCCAGGAGAAACTTGTGGCAGTCTCGGCTCTTATTACCGACAACAGGGTGATAATTGTCCCGGAAACTGTCCACCAGCAAACCCGTTTACCGAAGCGCCACCAGCAACAGCCGCGCCCACTGCCCCACCTGGACCAACAGACGTGAGTCATAAGATACTCATATCCCAAATATTAACAAACTGTCAAAATAACAAATAAACAAATCAATAACTTTTAGATAGTAATATTATAATGTCTTCTTCTATGTTCTCCAATTAAAAACAGCTGGTGACTAACCCGGTAAGTAAATGAATTAATGTAAATTTTGTTAAAGTGAGTTTAATCAATTTCTCTCGGTTTTAGCCATTCGTGTTGAAAGGAGTCAAGGGAGAACCTGGCCCTCCAGGACAGGGACTGCCGGGATCAGCTGGAGCTGACGGACCCCCAGGAGCACCCGTATGTTTTATTTGAATTATAGTTACCATTTATTTCAATTGCAGATGTGAAATTTATCGAATAAACGATTCCGTAGGGTCAATCCGGATTTTCTGGACCACCTGGAAGACCTGGATTCAATGGAGAGAAGGTAGGCTAAAAATCTTAAAAAGAAAATCAAATAAAATGCATAATTTTATTAATAAATAATTTAGGGAGAAGAAGGAAGAGGCGGAGCACCAGGAGTGGATGGACCCCCAGGATCACCTGGTTACTTTGTTGTAAGTGGCGGGATATTTTACATTTATAAAACAACAACAACAAAACACCGATAAAATAAATATTAACGCTGTAGCTTCGATCAAGTTACTACCTGATCGATGTGAATGACGTAGTACGTATTTAGTGCATATTTGACGTGTAGAGTGATGCCAACGGACAAATCAAAGGACCTGCAACACAGTTGAATATCCCTTGTGCGAAGGTGAGGAAGGATTTCTTGTAGTACCGGCAGGGTGCTGAGTAGTAGAACTAAGATGTATTGACGTATCATTATCCGATTAGGGAGACAGAGGATTAAAGGGTCCGACAGGAACACAGGGATCACGCGGATCTCCAGTAAGTTTTCAATAAGAAACAATTCACTAAATTGAATTAACTGGAATATCAAAAATATTTTAACCTTAAATGATCACCATAGGGACCTCCGGGACCAGAAGGGCCTCCTGGAGAACAGGGAACAAGAGGATTTACGGTAACGTTAAACTGGTGTTAAGCTTTTTACGTAATGGAATCCTAAATCTAACAACCCTTCTCCTATTCCTACAGGGATTGAGAGGAGTCTCTGGCCAGATTGGAAATCAGGGGGACATTGGACCTCAGGGCGAGCAAGGAAGACCTGGAAACCCGGGTTCACCTGGACCCCCAGGAAATACAGTAAGCGATTGATCAATATTTATCCGGCGCCAGAACTAAAACTAAAATCTGATTAAATGAATTTTAATAGGGAGGCCAAGGACCGAGAGGTCGTCCAGGGTCGGTAGGGAGTAAAGGACCGCCAGGGAATCCTGGAGACACAGGATCTGCTGGGAGAGATGGAGAAATAGGAGAGAAGGTAACCACAAAATAATTTTTTTTTGAGAAGAGATGAGCAGTGTTAATCAAAATCGGTGATTTGTATAGGGTGAGAAAGGTGAGTATGGAAATCTCGGACAACCAGGAGAACAGGTGAGCAAAATTACATATACTACAGGATAATAATACAGAAAAAATATTTAAAATATGTTTTGATATAAATAGGGAGAACCTGGACCCTCAGGACCAGGCGGAGTCCCAGGATTCCAAGGAATGACAGGTCCACCCGGACCCCCCGGCCCATTTGGAGAGAAAGGAGAGAAGGGAGAATATGGTCAGATAGGGGCCCCGGGACCTTCAGGAACAGATGGCTTAACAGTAAGTCCAATTCTGACAGAATCCAATGGGTTGTAAGGAATATTTAACTGATTTCTATTTACCAGGGAATATTGGGACAATCTGGAGGTGAAGGTGAAAAAGGAGGCAAGGTAACGACCGTTTTAGCTATAAATAAATATGATAGATTTATGTAACTCTAAAAATGTATTTAGCCTAAATTACTATATGTATAAATTCCAAGTATAAAGTAACCTCCAAATTCTTATTTATTAAATCAATTATTGTTAGGGTGAGAAAGGATCCGAGGGACCATTGGGACCCTCTGGCCGAGATGGAACAACTGTAAGTAACAAGACACTTGTGCATAAAGTTCAACATGTAGAAATACTAGTTACAATCATTGTTCCAATATAGGGGTCAAATGGGGAACAAGGAGATAAAGGTTTAAAGGGTGAAAAGGTAAATCAAATGAACAGATTCAGACAGTAATTACAGTATTAGCAACAAATTCTAAACCTTGATTCAATGTTTTAGGGTCCAAACGGAAGATCAGGTCCGCAGGGGCTACGTGGACAATCGGGAGAGAAGGTAGAGTGCGGTTACACACAAATAAATATCCAATCAGTCGTTCTAATTAACTGTGTCTGTATTTAATTAGGGAGCAAGAGGACCAAATGGTATAATTGGACCTAAAGGAGCTAAGGTAAACTCAACAAATTCCACAAAAAAGTTAATAAACCAAATTTTCAATTATTAAAAATGCTATTTTTAATTTCAGGGCACTGAAGGCATAATAGGAATCAAGGGAGACAAGGGAAGTAACGGAGATCAGGTATGTCATAAAACTTAAATCTAGCACTTAATTTCGCTAATACAATGGTGTTCTAACTAAACTTTCTATTATAAACTGCTTCGAGTTAAGTGCATTACACGTACTTACTCTAGGGTATTAGCGGAGATGTTGGGAGACCAGGACGGGACGGAGCTATCGGAGCTAGGGTGAGCATGACCGAACTTGAAAAAGTCTAGCAGCACAGAATGTGAATTAATTTACTTTTGAACATGATAGGGTCAACCCGGAGCAGTGGGGCCTACAGGAGCACCAGGATCTCCAGGAAGATTCGTGAGTACATCTGATAAACCTGTAAAGTGATGCTAGGCACAGGATTATATCGAATTTGTATAGGGGCCGCCTGGAGAGAAGGGATACACCGGATTCCTCGGATCTAAGGGCAGCAGGGGGCAGATAGGGGAACGCGGTATTTTCGGGCCAAAGGGAGATCGAGGTGTTAAGGTATGCTGGTAGTAACTGTAGATATTGAATTGGCAGACTTGTAGGAAAATGTACTAACCCTTCTGCGTGTAGGGACCCCCGGGTAGGGCAGGAGACACTGGATCCCCTGGTTCTCAGGTAAGCATTCCTCTATAATTTGGAAATAATTATTTAACAACAAAAAATTGATAAAAATTTTCATAGGGAGAGAGAGGGTCGAGAGGTAACGTAGGAGCGACTGGCGTAGAAGGATTGAAGGTACTTCAAACAAACAAGTAAAACGCCTGTAAGAAGGAGATTTATTTTGTTTCTAATTTAGGGAGATAAAGGACTCAGTGGATTACGAGGGGCGCTGGGTGAATCGGTGAGTGGTAGGAGCTCTGAGCTTGTCTAACTTCTTGCAGTGTGTGACGTATGGATCATATAGGGCCCAAAAGGATTGACAGGAGTGACCGGGGATATTGGAGTCCCAGGACAAAGTGGAGATACTGGGGAACAGGGTCTCAAAGGAGCAGATGGAGGGAGAGGAGAAGCCGTAAGTCTGAGAGAATGGTACTGCGTAGGTTGGGCTAATAGGATTTTCAAGCATGTCTATTCCATTTAGGGGAGAAATGGTCAAGATGGACAACAAGGGTTGACTGGCACAAAAGGAGATAAGGTGATCCTGTTCCAATATTACCCTAGCTTATCTCAATTTCTGACGAACAGAAATTAAATTTTGATTCTTGTTCAGGGTGTTAAAGGAGAGCGTGGTTCCGACGGGATATTAGGATCCCAAGGAAGACAAGGTACAATCGGCAGCGTGGGTACTCCAGGACTCCCAGGAGCTAATGGAAACAAGGGAGATCAAGGACCTAGTGGACCGCAAGGTGTCAGAGGACCATTGGTAAGAGAGAACAAATAGTTCCATGTGAAAATATGTATGATATTTAATTCGATAATTGCAATATAGGGCGAACAAGGATCAGTTGGACCTCCCGGACCTAAAGGAATTGAGGTAGGTATCGTCTCCGTCTTCTAGAAAGATAGTCGAAATAAGGAACAACTAGCAACATAATTTTCATAAATTTTGTTATTTATACCGACAATTATTATTAAATTACGGTTATAAGTTTTGATCAAACTTGACTAATTTATCAATCAATGAATTACTCAAAATTTGAATCTGAAATAGTAAAAAAAGATATTTCGCCCTTCGGGACAGCAATATTTGAGGTATACACCGTGTGCAACTTTCAAACTATTTTCAGGCATAGAATATTTGAGATTTTGAATCATTCATAATTCTTCACCATTTCCAATGAATTATAGTCAACTTAGGTTTGTATATAATATCACTTTTGGAAACACATTACGCTGTGTACTGTAGGGAAGGCCTGGTCGTGATGGAGATCAAGGACCATTGGGACCTCAGGGACAACAGGTAAATTCGTAAACAAACAACAAACATTTTTCACCTCAAAATGTTTTAAGTAAATTCTGAAATAGGGTGAGAGAGGATTCCCAGGTTCTTCGGGAGATAGAGGAGATTCTGGAACAACCGGTGTAGCTGGCAGTCCGGGAGCCAACGGCAGCCCGGGAGAAACGGGGTCGAAGGGAGACAAAGGACAAAGAGGGAGAGAGGGAGATCAAGGAGAGTCTGGAGACAGGGTAATTATAACCTTTTAAAATAATGTGAAATGTTGATATTCAATATATTTCAATAAAACCGGTTTGGAAACAGATACTTTATTGCGTTATGTACCATCATAGGGTGCAAGAGGAACACAGGGAGAGGCAGGATCCGCAGGAAATGACGGTTCCCCGGTAAGTTTCAGACTTGATTGAATATTCTCGGATGTCTAACATCTACTCATGAGCAATAAATCTAGGGAGAACCAGGACCGCAAGGAGCGACTGGCTCAACTGGAACAAGAGGAGAAAATGTAAGTTTTGTATTAATATACAACTTTATGATATCGAAATAAATTTTATTGATCTCAAATTGTTTCGCTAGGGTCCTGCAGGTCCAAAGGGAGAACCAGGACCAACGGGTCCAACTGGAGAATCGGTAAGTAATTCCCAGACATAATAGAACTGGATCTATCTATATTTATAAATAATTAAACATTCTAGGGTATAAATGGAATATTGGGACAATCAGGAGCTGATGGAATAACAGGAGAAAGTGTAAGTTTTAGCAATTAAATAAAGAGTTGAATTGTATGAATTGTACTATCACTTGGTATGCTCAAATAATTTACAAGTTTTATATTACCACTGATTAGAGTACGTAAATAAAGCTTAGTTATCTAATTAAGATTTAACGTCTAAACGCTATACAATTGAAACAAAAATAGAGAACAAACTGTGATTGAGTTTTTATCGATTGACTACCGTTAGGGAGCAAAAGGATCCACAGGAGATGACGGATCCTCAGGTCCGAAAGGAGAAAAGGTAAGCTTAAACTCTTGCATTGCGCACTCAATTCGAAGAAGTATAAAAGTATAAGATTAACTGATTCGTGTAGGGAGAGGCTGGAGCTGATGGCGCTCCTGGAGACGTCGGACCTATCGGGTCTGCAGGGAGTATCGGTGCACTAGGAGCTGATGGATCCCCTGGTCCCCCCGGAGAACAAGGGTTCCCAGGTGGAGTCGGGGCTCAAGGAGGGGACGGCCAAAAGGGAGTGAAGGGTGACGTAGGGTCATCAGGGCCTCAGGGATTGAGGGGAGCAGCTGGAACAGCGGTTAGTGAACTCGCTGCTGCTACCTTTGTAGCTACAGCCTAACGCTAAACCAAACGATTAGTCCAAAGTCTTATTCTAACACATGATTATAGGGAACGGTTGGTGAAAAGGGAAGCAAGGGAACACTTGGAGCGTTGGGCTCAGCAGGATCACGGGGAGACTTGGGTGCGCCCGGACCCATTGGAGAGCCAGGGCCTATTGGCACCCCTGGACAACCAGGCCCATCTGGTGCGGACGGAGACCGAGGAGAACAAGGAGCACCCGGGGCTTCCGGACAACCTGGAAACGATGGAGTGTCCGGGGAAAATGGACCCAAAGGAAACAAAGGAGGGTCTGGGCCCCCAGGGTCACAGGGCTCTCAAGTAAGCCTAGCGAAGGACAAAATGATTATCGAGTCGTGCTATTGATCTATGCCACCACTCTAGGGGTCAACTGGTTCAAGCGGAGACCCTGGTACGAAGGGTGAGAAGGGAGCAAAGGTACAAAACAAACCTAGTTTATTAGCTGAGTATTTAATCATTGAAATGTTACTGATGTTTCCTATTAGGGCTCGATCGGACCTGTTGGATCGGCTGGATCTCAGGGAGTTCAGGGAGACAGCGTGAGTAGCTTGACTTGAATAGATTAAGAATAAGTACGAAGAGTTTTATCTTGTGCGTTCTATCGTTAGGGAGTGCAAGGAACCGTAGGAGACGTAGGACCCCAAGGTCTCAGAGGAGAACGGGTAAGTTGGCCATGAGAATGGAAATGTAAAGATTATGAAATCAGAATTAGATTATTGTCTGTAATGTATAGGGATCAGAAGGTGGCACAGGAGAAAAGGGTTCACAAGGAGGTTTCGGTCCACTAGTAAGTGACGAGTAATGACTTATATTGTTAAATCGTATATATCAAAACGCTAGGATTTTTTGAGATACTACTTGCTAGTAATGTAATTGCATATGCATTGTGTAGGGGCCAGCCGGTCAGGATGGTATTCAAGGAGTTCAGGGTAACAGAGGACCTAAGGTAAGAAACAGGACAGCAGTATGGACAGTGTTTTAATGAATCAAATTTGAATACCGATCATTTGTAGGGAGACCAAGGAGATTTTGGAAACCAAGGACAAACTGGATCCGTTGGTGCTGATGTAAGTTCATTCAAGATATAATTCTCAACAGTTAATCACACTCGATTCCAGTCCAAATTAGAAGATTGTTTAACGCAAAATAAGTTCATATTCCCTGTTACCATAGAAATAATTAAGATAAATGTCTGTAGGGACCTCAAGGGAATCCAGGTCAGCCGGGACCAAGTGGGCCAAGAGGAGAACAGGTGAGTTAATTACAAAAGAAGTTATTTAGTCATACACGAGTTGATAAATTATGCTATTCAGGGACCGCAAGGATCTCCTGGTGAGGTGGGAAACTCAGGCCCAGCTGGATCAGACGGACCACAGGGACCACCCGTAAGTGCTCTATGCCATAACTCTACTAACTCCATATTTAACTCACGTGTTGATCTGTCCTCTCTCTCTTTCTTTCTCTAGGGATCTGGTGGAGATGCTGTGAGTTAACCAGACTCTTTAAACGATTCTAAAACAAAATAGTATTTCATATAGTCAGGCTAAGCCGATATTACTAAAACAGTAGAACTCGGTTAGTACGTACTCATTTCGCTGAACCAAAATCCATCTATAATATAGATTTCTATGTAGTACAAACTCGGTTAGTACGTATTTGCGGATAGTACGTACTAATAATTCCTTCCCGAAGGGGTACGTCTTATCCGAGTTCTACTGTACCATAAATGCAGGTATGATAATTAGAGTATGTGTCATTAATTGATCATAAATTATTTCAAAAAAAGGTAAACCCACTAAACTGGCGGTGTTAATAGGTTGAACCTTGGTGCGGGATGCTATTATCTGTTATCTACTCTAGGGTTCTAGTGGACAAAAAGGAGATCGGGGAATTGCGGTGAGTAAGCAATATCTTTTTAACACCTTTACTATTCAGTATATAAAAATGTATAAATAGATAATGTAGATAGGAAGTACCTCCGTCATAGTGATATAATATTTACGGATCTGTACATTATCTAGGGACCGCCGGGACCCCCTGGACCAAGTTCGGTAAGATTTGCTTCTCATGATAAAAAACGCCGAAAAGACAAATTCTTATAAAATTTAATTCTATCAGGATTCTGGCCAGTCCGCGGATTCTAGCTCAGGCGTCACTAAAGGCGATCTTTACGCTGGAATTGTCGTGCGGGAAGATTGCTCGAGCGAGCTGATGAGGAACCTCGCAGTAGACGGACAAGACCAATGGGCGACGATGAACTCAATAATCGAGAGTTTCATGAGGAAGGACGGATCAAGCAAATGCTCAGCTTTCAGGAGCTGTATGGATTTACACTCCAGGCAGGAAGTGACTAAGGAAGTATTCGTCGATCCGAGCTGCTCTCCTGGTGGAATCAATGCATTCAAGACCACCTGCAGCAGTGAAGATCTGATGTGCACATCAGTAACTATAAGTCAAGTAAGTTTGCCTATTCGCGATAACCTATAGATTCAAGCATTCAGATGTACAATTATTATTTCTCATAACAGGATGAGGAGAAGTACTATCGAGTCCACCTGAAGCATCTATTGCTGCTGTACTCCAACATTACACAAGTGACGAGCGTCCAATGCCACCCTCTCCTTGACCGACTAACTTCAGACGTGTTCATACACCAAGTCGAGCTGATCGGAACCCATGTCACAAAGGTTGAAGATTGCGGAGGCTTGGTTCACGCGATCAACAGTTTCGAGTGCGCAGGGCAAGAGAAAGAATTCACTATGAAGATCCACGCTTACGACTACCCTGCTGTAGATAGGTGTGTCAAATTAGGAGGCGAGAAGCGTATCAAGTTCTGTTAAATATGTTTGTCTCCTTTTCATTATAAATACAACATTCTTATTTGTGTCAATTGTATATACTGTGCAGTTGTAAGTAATAGTGAGGGATTGTTCACCATTCGTAAATGTCAACCTGATTAGAATAATCCGGTAATTGTCAATTAGTAGAAATGTGCTATGTATCTTCATTTAAGTATACTTATTATTATTATTATTATTTTCTGTAACTGTAAAATTTATTAAAGATGATAAAATGTGATCAGGCAAAGGATGGATCGTACTCCTGATAAATTAGCGGAAATCGCTTATTAGCAATTCAGGTTTTGTTCACAGAAGTTGCTAATAAGGACAGAATTATAATAAAAACTCTACATTTAAGACTTGAAAAAATTGGTTGCTAATAGGCGAACTCTCCACTGTACATATAAAATATTACAAATAAATATAACAGCAAATTACCTGAGGGACTTGGTCTATGCAATAGAATGAGTGTTAGTAGCTGCCATAATCTGGTGTGAGAAAAAGTATTGAGTGCAAATATTAAATCTTTTCTCTGCAGAAGATAATCGTAAGCATTCTACGAGGAAGAAATTTGTAATAATCTAAAAAGAGAATTTTCAGTCAAATCAACATACTACGAAAATAATGGAAATAGTCTTGTTGCATAAATTTAATCGGACCATCTACTAAATATTAATTTTGAATTTAATGTTTCGAATTAATGTCTCTAACTAACTCTCCTATCTCCTCATCCATTGTAAATGTATCAAACTGTTCAAATTCCCGAATCAGTTGATTCGCGAGGACAAATCTATTCTGCCTCATCAGCAATCCGAGCGCTATCCTCAATGCGTCAGCAGAATATTCCCACTCGTAGGTCTGTAGTTTGAGCATCAGCTCCCTGGCTTCTAGAAACAGAGCAGAGCTGCCCTCACAGATGTGTGTGAATGCGCTCACAGCAATAGTTAGCTCCATTATCGGAGAGAACATGTACTGTGTCAGCTCGTAGACATCGAGAGCTAGCTCAAACTGTTCCGTCTTTAGGAAAGCATCCATCAACAAGGCCAAAGGATAGCTGGAAGCGAAAACCCCGAATTCAGTTGGGTTCTTGAGAACACCTAGTGCCACGTCTGGCCTACCCATGTTAATACAGGCGCGAATGATGGAGATGGAAGCACCAGGATTCGATGGTAATGTACTATGGTAGTATTTCTTCACAGACTCTAGGGTGGTCTCCATTTCAGATAGGGTGGCAGAGGCAAGTGCTAGGTTATCCATGTCTTCAGAGTATGTCAAACGCCCTTCGCACTTGTCCTTCACAACTTGTAAGCACTTCTCAAAAGATTTCGGGAGAATCCTAGGATATTTGTAGGGTTTAAGTCCGGTGTAGCCAAGTATGTGGGTGCTCTTCTCGAAGTGAAACGGCGAAGAGACCTCCATGCTAGGCTTGGAATACTTGGAGTCTGTGGGGAATATGTCAGTAGAGAGCCAGACAGGGAAGGGGACGTTCACTACAACTCTCCGCAGCAATCTTACCTGCGTTGCAAGCATAGCAGCTCTAACACTTTCAAGGAATAGTGTGACATTACCAGTTAAGTGGAATGAGATGGGAATATAGCACAGTATAATCAAAATAAACAGCACACAAAATTGACAGTCTAAGCCCAAATAAGCTAAGCATTGGTTGAATTGTCCTAGATCTGGTTAGCAGTGGCCAGTTTCTTGAGATGCTCCATGAAGACCTGTAGAGAGACATCATCCGTGAGAATGAAAGTTGAACCTTCAGCTTGAGACTGTCCCCAGCCGAATGTGGTGTTGTGTGTGAGGGAGGGGTTCACTTTGAAGAGCAAGAAGCGAGCTTGACTCCCTCCCTCGTCACACACGATGTACCGCGGCATCGGAAACCTCCCAACCATTATGTCCTTAGCGTCCGCAGTGGGGGCTTCCAACAGTTTCTTCAGGTTCTCATATTCTGGTTGGTTCTATGAAATAAATTGATTGGTGAATCGGTGGAATAGGACAGAGTTTAGGAATATTTTCTAGCTCTACCTGATATCCCTTTTCGCGCCAGCTCGCAATGACGTCACCGTGATATATCACTACATGGAAGAAGGTGTCCATGAGCAGAATCTTTTCCTTCTCGATGCTGGTCGCATCCAGTAAGACAGGATGAGGCGGGTTTCCGATGGAATAGCTGTACAGAATGGGCTGTATCATGATGATGCTGTTCTGTGTGTGCTCCCTCAACAGCTTGTTCCTGTAGTAGGTCGTCTCGTCAGGAGAGTTATTAAACACCTACAACAGCAGATCGTCATGCTACCGGAGTAGCTCGTAGACACCGTATTAACTCGAATAATCGCCCGGATATTCGAGGTAACACGGTACTCGCACCCACCTGTAAGAACTGAGAGCGCCGTAGGTGGAACATGAACTGGGGGTAGAGGGAGAAGTTGTTGGCCAGTACGAAGCTATTCGGATCAGAGGGCACAAAGTCCCCGTACTTCTGGCAGAGACGTATCAGCATCTTGTCCAGCCACTTCAACACGTCCGGATTCTCGTCCACCTCCGCCTTGTGCACTGCCACACGCGCCATCAGAACAGCACTCGCCTCCTGGTCGAATCCGCCCTTGATGAACTCCGGATGCTCCTTAGGGTCCACGAAGTTGCGCCCGGTGGTGGTGACACGGATGTGGCTGGTCCCGTCAGCCGCGGTGTAGCGGGTTATGAACTGGACCAGACCCATGCGGTTGGCCGTGGGCTGGTTCCCTTGGGCGGCGACCTCGAAGAACACCGCCAGAGTGGTGGAAGGATCGATGGCACATATGTTCCAGCCAGTTGTCCCGCCTATTCCAATCTCGTTGTCCGAGATCTGCCCCTTCTTGTTGCTAGAGACACAGGGCCCAATGGCGCCCATAATCTTCAACTCCCGCACTGTCTTAATCTCGACAGAGGCGTTGAACGCCATCCGGAGTTGGGTGGATCCCTCTCTG
This sequence comes from Aphrocallistes beatrix, assembly GCA_963281255.1. Classification (NCBI taxonomy): domain Eukaryota; kingdom Metazoa; phylum Porifera; class Hexactinellida; order Sceptrulophora; family Aphrocallistidae; genus Aphrocallistes; species Aphrocallistes beatrix. Next base: position 8,563,678 of record OY725488.1, read on the forward strand.
GTGGCGAACACCTTCTGGAAGGTCTGTCTGAAGAGAGAGGTGTTGAAGTTGTCGCCCATCACCAGGTGGCCGCCGGTGCTGTTGGAGAGCGACTTCATCTCGAACATACCGGTCTGGTCCTGGAAGCAGGCGAAGACGTCCACGGCTATGCCCGCGGCCGCCCCGCGCTTGGCCAGTCCATCATAGAACTTGGACGCCTTCCGCGTGTACCGCGCCTTGTCCTTCCAGAGGTCGTCGTGGGAGCGGATCGGCTCCTTCAGCTCGTCATTCACCACGTGTCCGGGCCCCACGGAGCAGGGCCCCCCCGCGAACAGCATCAGGCGGCAGCCCATCCCCGGGTAGGCTGCCTCCAGCAGCGACAGCCCCACGGAGAGGGCGGCCCCGGTGCAGCGGACCGGACGCTTGCCCTCAGGGATGGGCCAAGGGTCCGGCTCCAGCTGGTCGATGAGGTCGCTGAGGGAGCTGTCGCAGTCCTGGCAGGGCTGGAGGTACTTGGAGAAGAGGGCGGGCCCCTTCACGCCCGGCTGACTGTTACTGGCGCTGAGTAGCTCCACCAGAGCCCTGCCCGTGAGCTCCTTAGTGCCCCGGAAGACCGTTTTCTTGGAGTAGCCGTCGCAGCTGAGTTCGTGCAGCATCACGTGCTTGCCGAAGCTGAGCAGGCCGACCAGGGCCTGCTGCGGGATGATGCTGGTGGAGAGCTGGATGGACTCCTTCACCGCCTGCAGGCCGGACTCCTCCAGACACAGGTCGATGCAGAAGAGGAAGACGATGGGTCTGGAGGGGGTCTGTCCTGGCTGCTGGGACATCTGGAGGGTGTAGTCCAGGGTGTTGTACTGCGGCACCAGCTCCGGCGGCGGCTGCTCCTCGCTTATCCCCATGTAGGCGGGAGGGAAGGCGTTGGGGCTGAGACAGAAGGAGCAAGACCAGCGTTTGTTCCTGTAGTCGGCCTGGCAGTACGGATTGAGGATGGACTGGCACTGTCCGCAGTGCACAGGGTTGTAGTGGATTGGTGGGAGGTCAGGGCGCTCTTTCAGAGGTGTGAAGAGGCAGCCGAGAGGGACAACTGTCTTGGCGGCTTCTGTGCGCGTGCTGGGCCAATGGTTCCAAGAAAAACGAATTCCATCTCTCCGCTCATTTGACTCGATATATTCCTCTAAGGTAGACATGTCTGGAATTCTAACATCAGTTTCTCGACTGAGATGTATCAATCTAGCTTATATAAAGCACAACTCAGTTCTGACGTCATTTTATCTACGTGACAATCTACTGTGCGTTTGTCTAGAATCCGTTAGCAGATTTGGTAACTAAATAATTTAATAAGATAAACTTGACAGTATTACACTAGTACTAGTTCAAGAGATCAGGTGGGAGTAGGAGACATTTTTCTGAAACCCCCTCGGGCCGTAGCCTAGTCGGTGGAACTGCTCGGTGGACTTCACCATGTCGTGGAACCCTTTCTTCCCCGAACTCTCTTTGATGGAGTCTCGTAGCAGCTCAGTGATGTTAGCTATCTCCCTATTCTCCCTAGCGACGAGACTTCTCGCAGATATGTGTTGATTAACTCTCTCTTCCTTCTCTTCCAGATCCTGCGCCACGAGGCCCCTCCAAACCAACTCGTCCTCTCGGACCTGCGCAATGTTCCCTTGCTGGGACCTAGTCCTACTCCTCCGCCTTTCAGAAGTCGTTCTAGAGCGAGACATTAGTCCCTCCATCATTCTTTTCTCGGCCCACAACTCCCGCTCTCGCCTCTTCTCTTCCTCCTGCTGCGCCCATTCCTCTCGGTCGGACTCCTGCTGCCTGAGAGAGAGCTGCTGCTGGAACCTCTTCAAGTACTCACTCTCCTGTCTCTCTTCCCTCTCGCTCTGAGAAGCGCTGCCACGCATCAGCTTTCGCAGCTCTGCAGAAGCCAGCCTATCCTCCAGCACGGCCTTGCTCAGCTGTCTGTCCCTGTCCTCACTCTCCACCGCCTGCTGCTGCGCTCGCCTGCTCTTAGCCGCCCACAGCGCGTTCTTGTACCCACTCCTCTGCCTCTGTTCCCGCACGCAGCTCTGCTTGCTCTCCTCCGCTCTGAGGGAGCTGTGGCTCAGACAGGCGCCTAGACTCTCCTGCTTCTCCTCACACCTCAGCTGGCTGGCGCGCAGTCTCTGCTCTTGGAGCCGCTTCTTCACACCTCGATCCAATCGCGCTAACTCCGCCTCCTGGCGCTTCTGCCTGGAGTCAATCTCCAGCGCAGACCTGTGTCTATCTTCTGATTCTCTCAAACCCCTCTCCCTCTCCTCCCTCCGCCCCTTCTCCTCCTCGTCTCTGTCCAGGCGGGACAGGTTCCTCTCGCGCTCATACCAGGAGTGGACGGAGGAGAGGTGTTGCCTGTGGTCATCTTCCCGCCTAATCCTATCCAGCTTAGTCTCCGCCTGTTCTCTCTGCCACAGAGAGTCCCAGTAGCTCCTCAGGGAGTGGGAGTACTCCTCCTCCAGAGATCTTTCCAGCATCGACTTCACCAATCGCTTCTCGCTTCTGGGCACGAAGGCACTCAACCTATCTGATCGTGCATTCAGACCTAACTACGGCCGGCCCGACGAAGTATGTTTAAAAGACAATGAAACTCACCTCTCTTCGCCTGAGGAGTTCTGCTGAGGGTTTGTTTGTGTGAAACGGAAGACCAGTGGCGCTGCGCAGAGGAAGGACGAACTAGAAGTGATCGGGTGTCAAGTTTAGCAGAGTCAGCGACATCACTAGCAATCAGGTCTGGATTGCTTTCTGAACGAAGTGCGGTATGTGGCTCCTCGCGCTTTCTAGGTGTTGAGCTGTCGGATCCCTTCCCTCCCTTCCCCTCCTTCTTTTTCTTATCGTGATAAGCCTCGATGATGATCTGATCTCGCTCTCTGCGTGTCTGTTCCAGCTTTCCACACCTTTCCTTTTCCAACTCTTCCCACACTGCGAAGCAAGTTTCAGCACTGACCTCTCCCTTCCCACCGCTGCAATCCTCTCTGGTAGGAAGATCTTCTGGGCCTCCTACAGTCACAGAATTCTCAAAATCAATAATTCGGTATTCCTTGATCAGGATTGAGCAGTGCACCTTGTGACTTGTAGTGTTTGTTGATATCTGCCTCAACCTGAGCGAGAGCTCGAGGTAGCAACTCGTTCGGTCTGATTCCTATCCTCTTGCATGCCTGCAGAGATCGTGGGCTCGTGAGCACGTACTTGCTGTCTTCATACTCGTCGTTCAAGAAGTTCGATAGATCAATGCGAGGCGGGGAACTCATGCTTTAACAGTAAGATTAGTGAAAATGTTAATATGTGTGGGTTTAAAATCGCGAGGAAATAAATGATGTTTACTTAGAAAGGTAGGACTCTTTTTCTGGAGAGTTGCGGAAAGTTCGTTTAGATATTCGATTTTTTACATGATTTTTTCTATATTTTCCAGTTCCTCAGGGGAAATGATTAGCTTTCAATCAGTTCTCTGGTATCTCGAGGGTGTACATCCGGTGGACTGACGAAGTACACTATACACACCACACAGTGGTTGCAGTGGAGATTTTTCTCGGAGTCTAGATATACAATTTGGCCGACACTCCGTCCAAACCGGCGACTGCCGAAGTGTTACTTAGGTAACAAACACCTCGTAGGCTTCTGAATTTTTGCTGATAGGGGTATTTTTAGTCTAAAAGATCAAATCTTAAATCAGATTTCCAAATTTTTAAATACTTTTTAAGATATAGCGAGCTGTTAATTAATTATTTCACTTACAAAATACAATAGGATAATATCAGAGTGAATCCATAAGATAGTAATGTTATTCTTGGCCACCTGATATGTTAATATAGTTTGGCACGAAACCTTATGAATGAGAATCCCGAATTAAGTGGAGTAATTATATCTTCATCATTTATCTAATTATTATATTATTGTCTAGGGAGATTTCCATGAGAGCTCAATGATATTATTACTAAAATTTTAATTGCAGTTTATTTTAACTCCCCGATTCTAATATTAATTACAACAGTGCTCCAATGTTATATCGCCAACCGCGCTTATCGGCTATTTTGAATGAGTAACATTTTCACAGCATGATAATTCCCCTACAAATCGCTATAGCTATTCATTTACCTCAATAGCTTAAGTAAATTGAGGATTGTGATGACCCCTATTCAACTGAATAACTTGCTGAATAGATTCATTCAAATAATCTCCACACACAAAAAAAAATATTTACAATTATACATATTTACATTTAAATATTATCTGTTGCATCTTCTGGTGGGGTCGCATGTTTGAGTAGCATCTCTTCCATATATGGTCATAACCACATTCATAACAGTATGGTAGTTTGCATACTACACAGGCTGTACGTTTCAAAGCACGACATCTTACACACCTGGCAGGAGTAGATACCATACCACTAATCTGTGAAACGGGCTTAGCTCGATGAGATGTAGCTCCTAGAATTGTTTGAGTGGGAAGCGTGGGTTTAATAACTTCAAGGTCAACAATTGAAAGGAATTCTCTAGCTCATTTTGAGCCTATTTTTGGAATTTGTTTGCTTTATGTATCTATTGTAAGTAAACAAAAGTAAACATATAAGTTATTATATTTATTCGAAAATATGATTTTCGAAATCTACACCATTAAAAACCCCATGTCAACCGTTGAAAGCTAGTCAATAGCATATTTTTCAAAATTCGTCAAATGGTGCGAAAATATGCATATTCAGGTGTGAAAATATATATACGTATAACGTATATATAAGTTATTGCTTTGAAGTGTTCATACATGACACTACAGTTTATCGTAGTGCCAATTATTATATTATTATAACAAGCGCGCTTCGCTTGCTTGCGCTGCGCGGCTGGCGGACACTTCGTGTCCGCCGGAGGCTCCCTTAGGGCGCCTGGAGGTGACATTGGTTAATTATAAGGGAGATAACATCTCTAAATACGTCTGTCCTACAGTTATAATCGATATCGCACGAAAAATCACTAAATTTGTCAATTTTTATAATTTTGACGCGTAATGATGACGTCATAACAAAGTGATGAGTCATCATTTTTTGATGAAAGTCGCATCATGTGTGAGGTATGTTAGTATACAGATTCTATTAAAATTTCAGCCTTCTATCTCCTATAATGGCTGAGTTATGCCCGAATAACTGTGTTGCTTAACTTTTAAAAATGTGACAATGACGTCATAATTCCATGATGAGTCGACATTTTCGTCTGAGCTCAGAACTTACTGGAGCCATAGCCAAATGACTCCCACATGCCAAAAATCAGCCTTCTGCGCCCGGCAGTTTCTTCAATCAATTCGTTACAGATATATATATATATATATATATATACACAAACAATAATCGAGTTTTAATAGTAAGGATATAATTATTTTATAATAATCTTATTTGCGCTGTGCGGCTTGCGAACATACAATCCAGTGTACTAATAATACTAACGTACTAATATAAAGATAGTGTAGTAGTTGGATGTTATGTTTCGCTCCATTCTCCATCCTGCACTGCAATAATACAACATAAGAGTAGCTTGGTCATTAATAATACTATTTAACCAACAAAAACTAAACAAGAATGCTATCAAAAAGATTTTCGGAATCCTCTACCCCTACCTCCGTCTCTCCCGCCCCCAAACCCTCCCCTTCCTCTCCCTCCGCCCCCTCTTCCCCTAAATCCAGAGCCTCCCCTGCCGCGAAACCCACCTCCCCCTCCTCTCCCCCGAAATCCCCCCCGACCTCTCCCTCCACCCCTACCGCCTGGCTGTCGAGGTTGCTTGGATTGCGGGAGAAATCGCTCGAGGGGCAGAAGTTTGAAAGGATCAATGAACAGTTTCTGCTCAGAAGCAAATGAACTGGCCTTCATGTTATCATCTAGCTTCACTGAGAAGTAGTAGTCAGTCATAGGACCGAAGATGTCGTCTACCTTCCCAATACGCTGCTTGTTCTCGAGGTAGAGAGGAGCATTGAAGAATGGAACTTTGCTGTGATTAGACTTGCATACGAGGTCTCCTTCACACGCGTGCATATAGTAACCCAACTCCTCCACATGTTCTGGGGGGCCCTGGTCAAATGGGCGCCCCCTGTTTCCCCCTCGATATGAATCTCTTCCTCTTTCACGAAACATACTTTATTGCACTAATGCAGTACAACTCTACTTGAATCGAATATAATTATAGAGTCGTCAATTTTAATACTACTATATCATGAGACTGAGGAGTCAATATGTAAATGATATTATTTGGTGATTCCAACAAATATAAATATTAAATTAATTCGTATGAGTATTATCGATAATTATCATTACATACAAAGTATCAACTTGCTTGTTACTACTAAACTAACTATACTCGATACAACTCAGAATCTAGAGTTCTTTTAGCGCTGCCTCGTGGAACTCAATACCAATACTCGCCTCGGTTTTCGTCTCTTCGGTGGTTGCACTCGTCAGATCTCTCTGGCACTGCTCCAACCCCCGCTCTGCCTCAGCTCTGTCCAGGTTGTCCAGAGGAGACGCCTCCTCCGCTAAGATCTGAATACTCGAGTCTTCGTTCACCGTAACAATGCCACTACTGACGAAGAATTTCTTCACCGTCCCATCCTCTTCATACACAGAGACCAGGCCGGGCTTGAGTGCAGCTATCACAGGAACATGATTGGGCAGGATACCCATGTCTCCGCTTATCGTAGACACGTCTACCTGTTGGATGTTCTTACAGTTGTAGAAGGATTGGTAGGGAGAGGCAAAGGTTAGTGGGAGTTCGTCAGAAAAGTAGGCATTGGAAGTAGTTAGAAATCGGATCTGAGGACGTAGCATAGGAATAACGCGAGTTAGGGAAAGCGGAAGTTTAAATGCCATTGTGAGGATGCAATTGTAATTCTACTAATGAGATATATAATCAAAACTCTATCACATATCATGGAGAGTATACGCTAGGCTAAGAAATAGAATTTATACAAAACGAATAAAATGCATAATCAAACTATTTCGGAGAAAAACACTGTAACGTTTTTATTGAAATCCATAGGCAATGAATGTCCCGCGCGTTTCGCTCCCACGTAGCAAGCTCCTACCGCCGCGGTCGTGACTAGCCGCACCACACTCAGTCGGAATGGCGCGATTCCCTTCTCCTCTCTGCCCTGTTTTATCCGTTTCAAGAACTCTCCTTTCAGAAGATCCCAACTCTTCCACACGCCGCCAGCTGCTACCACCTGCAGGCCTGTCAACTTATCGCCTAACACAGACATTCCAACGTGTCCTAGCAGAGCAACCACATGCTGACCCAATTCTAGCCCAGCTGTCTCGAACAGACTCAAACTGAGGGGATCTCCCTCTGTGGCGAGCCGTGCCAGCTCACGACAGAAGCCGGCCACCTGTCCCTTGTTGAAGTCAGTATACAGGTGCTGGAGGATGTCCTTCGGTTCCTTCATACTGAAATACTTGTACAGCTCAGTCTCCACGCGTGAAGCATCATGTGAAGAGAGTCGGTACCCGTCTCTATGGTCATACACCGCTTTGATCCCCAACCAGCTGATCCGATAAGCAGACCCCTCGTCCCCTAGCATGTTCCCCCACCCGCCACAGTTGTGTGTGCTCCCGTCCGGACACACGAGCTGGCAGTTGGAGCCACTTCCGGCGATTAGGACCATGCCTCCACAGCTCGAAGCCGTGTACACCGCCCCCGTGGTGTCGCTCCCCACAAACACACACTTGGATCTGCTCTTCATCGCGGCTCCGATCTTCTCCTGGATATCCGTCTTCTCGGCGCCACTGAGAGTGAGCCCCATGCTACGGAGAGGGACATCCTCCCCCAGACCCGCCTCCGTCCTCAGGCGCGTCACGATGTCGGCGAGAGTGAGGAAGCACTGCTCCTCTCCCACCACGTAGTAGTTAGTGCTGCCAGCTTCCACTCGACCTACGACTTCTCCTCTGCTGTTCATCAGCACTCCCACTGAGTGGGACCCCCCGCCGTCGATTCCACAATAGAATGAGGTTTCTGCTTCCGTCGCCATCAGCTAGCCTAGAATATATTATCTCAAGTGTCATCCTTTCATAGATTGTAACGCAACATTGATTTTAAAACTGGTCAGTGAAATAATTTCATTAATTAACGTTATGTTGAAGTATACAACTGAGTCTGTAAAAAGTTCCAAAACACATTAATTGAGAATAAGTCTGTCAGAGATGAGTGAGATATACATGCAGATCTGTCTTAGAACGGAATAGTAGAATTAATGAGGTGAGAAAGGTGAGAAGTGGGCTAGGGACTCCGGTACAGGGTGATTGAGCCGATGTGTGAGTTGTGCATTATCTCAAAGATAATGTCTTGGAACCCGCAGCAGAAAGTGGCTCTGAACGGGTTCATGGTGTTGGTGGAGCCTCGGTTGAGGATGGCTAGCTCCTCTCGCGGTTGTCCGACGAACATTTCTATCTCGTTCCAGCGGGTGCAGGGCGTGATGCACAGGGAGCTGGCCTCCGTCTCTCCGTCCCCAGGACTCGCTAGACGGATGCTGAAGGGACAACGCGCGTAAATGTCAAAGTTGTAGTGTCCGGGAAAGTTCGTGTGCAGAATGAACTTCTTGACTCTGCTGGTCTTGGCGTCGCAGAGGATGTCCACTCCCAGAGAGAAGAAGTTGCAGAAGAAGTCGGACTGCTTGCGCGTGTGCATCGGCTTCTTGACGGAGTGTATCCGCATCTTGTCTTCATCCTTGTAGAAGATCCTAGACGGGTAGCCGAGGGCTGTGAGCACATCCTGGAGCTTGTCATTGAAGAGTACCCTCTTGGTCACGACTTCCTGGGCTAGCGTCTCACTGATGGAGGAGGTGATGTTCGAGTACTCACGTGTGAGGTGGAAAGCCAGCCCCTGCAGTCTGCCCTTCGTCCAGAGGGCCTCTATCCGCTCAGCGTGAATAGCCCCTGACAGCGACTGGATGGGTATCAGGGGGACCGGGGAGGAGGAAAGACTCTCCCCTGAAAATATCAGAATGTTAGAGGCGACAGGGCCTGGAGTGTCTGACTTCAGCTGCAACGAATCCAATCCGAACTGCTGCGAGTGTAGGAGGCGAGAGGACATCGTGAAATGGAAGGAAACCCCGCGGTAGTTAATCACGAGCAGGTGTTGGTCTGAGTTGTACTCTCCGGGGACAGTTGCCCCGAATGTCTGCTCGATGAGGGACAGGGTGGGCAGGATCTGAGGGGAACAGAAGGACTTGTTGGAGTACCGGAGAGCTACCCTAGATACGTCATAAATGTCTATTGTCTTCAGCCGCTGCGTCGTACAATCGAAAATTAGAGAAATGCCATCTTGAGACAGGTCCAGGGATATGTCCTTTGAGAGTGGGGATTGGTCCGAGTAGACCAGATTGACACCTCTGATCTCCTCCACCTGCTGGCGGATGATGTGGATGACCTGCGGCAGTGGCATTCCCAGGATGAACTCCCAGGCGCGGGTGCCGATAGACCTCTCAGGAGACACGGAGAGATCGAGCATGCTAGTCTCTACGCAAACAATTCAGACATTCAGGTCAACTGTGGAAATATATTATTTGGAGACACAGCATAAAGCAAGAAAGTTCCTACTCAAGCCAGAGCGGAACAAAGGGCATGGGCCTTGTTTCAAGCTCTCTATGAGGAACATTTTTAAAGTTTTATGTAAAATCCCTTATTGTTATATTTTCATTATTTTATTGATCAGATATCAATAAATACATTCGTTTGAATGCAGATAGGCAATAGTGACAACAGAACCATGACCTGATTACACATAAAGATGATCTCAGCCTCGTATCTTGAACGCATACTAGATACAAATTCCAAGGCTCCAATGATAAGTCAATTATATACTCCAGCACAACAGTGTTAATGCAGTGGCCTTGTTACAAAAGTTCCGATCATGACCACACAAGTCGACTGACTCCAAGTAATTATCTTGGAGCGCGAGACGCTCCTTTTGGCGTAAGATTTTAAGCTGCAAACTGTTTAGGAGTGTGAAAATCCAGAATAATACCCAATTTACCCAATATTATAATGTTATTTATCGATTTAGACGCATGAAAATTTAGAAATTTTAGATTAGGAGCGTATCTCTGGAAGACTGTATAGTAAATACCTTGACTGGCTCCTACCCAGTGCATTGAAGGCTAAACACAACAATATTCCAACTTGCTCGGGCTCGGCACTCAATAGACCCCGAATACGGATTCTCCATTAAAAAAATTATCCTAGAATCGGACATTTGTAGATCAAGATTTTTAAAAAAATTTCCACTGATTGTTCATATGGCTTCTTCTCATATTAATTTGTATCGCGCGACACATTAGGCCACTGTTAATAGAAAACTTGTTTCAGCTCCAAAATGATCTTAATGGGGATACGGGCGGGGGTGTTTTATCAACATCTCATTATTTGATCATATAATCAAAGCTGAATATTAGCTGATAATTTGTGTATAATACGCACTGGGGTAATTACGAACTTGTATGAACGCTGATTTTCAAAACGTCAAGATAAAGTGAAATGTTGGCTACACTGACTGTTAAAAAAATCAATTAGTAATAAATTCTCTGTACTTGATGTATTAATGAGATGTTGATTGCAATAGTCAAACCTCTCTACTATATTGAACACCTTCGGGACCCGAGTTTTTGTTGAGTATATCGAGGTGTTCATTAACCAGAGGTCATTTTTATTGATATACTATAGAGGTTGTGTTCAAAATACGTAAGGTGTTCACTAAACAGAGGTGTTCACTATCGGAGGTTTAACTGTAATTGGCAATAATGGCAGTATATGCGGTAGCTAAATATAGATACGGGGCGTATCCATCTTAAATATTTTTATAAAAATCTATCAAATGATATGATAGAGGATTGGAGGTTTAATACGCATATTCAGTTAATGACAGAAAAAAAAAATTGGATATGTAGATCGTTGATAGTGGTTGCAGTGAGGGACATGGCATAAAATACACCCATGAATAATAATTCGAAAAAACAGTGATAAAATTAAATTTTGGACCATAAAATTGTCGCACTGACAAGAATTATTCTTTGCTGAAGAATTTTCTTGTGGGTGCAACATGCCCTCCCAATGTGACCCCCACGACTTATTTTCCTGGGATACTTAAGCGGAGAACATCTCTTAAATTTTTGAATTAGAATTACGAAGGTAATGCGTATTAATTAAATTGATAATTCGAAGAAACAAACAAATCAAAATTTAGCAATCAATCTTCTAGAAAGTGATAATATACCAAGAAATTCGCAATCATCGTTTTAGAAAATATCGACTGTACCTTTGCCCTGAGTAACGAATAGCTGCGTTCCAGCCGTTGCTACCCCCCAGCACACTCCACATTCAGTGTCAGTTCTCATGGACAGAGTGTGCACCACGTCTCCGGTACAAGAGAAGACGCGCACCCTCTCAGCCCCACAGTCCGCAATGATGATATTCCCACTGCCATCAAAACAAAATGAAACTCCATCTCGGACTTGTCTTTCAAAACCGCGGGTAATCATCGAGCATATTTCATTCCCTTCCTCGCTGAACTTGTGCAGACATGGATCACTCCGGTCCAATACGAAAATGTGTCCATCTCTCAGCTGAATAAACTGAGGAATGTGCAAGACTCCGACTCCAAAGTCTCTTTTGAAACGGAGCTCACAGTCAAACACACAAACTCGATCACAATGGTCTGCAACCAGCACTTCATCATTCCCATTAACAATAATGCCCCTAGGAGATTTAAGAAATCCAACAGCGCCTCCGCTAGTTTCTTCCTGCTTATTTAGAAGCTTGAGACTAGTTCGGTCATATCGCGCTATACACTCCTGAGTGTGGTCACTGACATAGTAGTAGCTATGGCTGGCTGCGATACTGACTGGAAACTTCAAATCATCTTCTCCGAATTGAGTTATTGGTTCTCCTTCCAAACTTAATATCTGAATTCGCTTATTTCCCGGATCAGCAACAAACAGCCTGTCTGATTGGATCAAAATTCTGTTCGGACATATGAATTGTCCTGGCTCAGATCCTCTCGAACCAATCGACCTAACAGCTTTCGTTTTCTTTGTATAATCGATTGGGTCCGGTGATGGGTCAAGAGTTGGAGAAGTCTCCTCTACTATAACTCCCATCTGACCGATATTCTCCATTAGTTCCTCAGATATGCATTCACTGAACCTGAGCCTGGGTGCTTCGAAAACTTTATCTTTCAGAGTTTGGATTTGTTGCTCTATTTCTTGCAAAGAGGCTTCTTGGATTTGAACAGCAAAATTCTCCTTTATGGAAACCTGGTCGAAATGATCACGCATCTTCGCTAAATCTTTAAGTGTGTTATTTCGCGTTTTAATCTCATTCACAAATACGTCCCATCTCTCATGCAAGTCCACTAGGAGCTCGTCCCTCCTAGCGCAGACTTTGATTAACAAAAGATTGAAAAGAGAGCGTATTTCAGCTTCGATCAGTATGAATATGGTATTGTCAATAGGAGGATTCGGCGCAGTCATTTCTAATATACAAGAAGTAGAACTAATTATACGCGTACTTTAGTTGCTACCAAAACGTAGCGATGAGCCACTAAATTCCCGAGCGTGGCGGTTAACTAAGTCACCAAAATTCTATCAAGTATTGGCCTACTGATATAGTGAATTTAGAATTTCGTGGCTCTGTCACCAGAAAAAGTAAAATGGTGGTTAAGATGGCCACTGCCAAGTTTTGATTTTCTCGAGCACTGCACCTTCTCAATTAAATAAGTGATAACACCTGTTATTAGCGGTGCGAAATGAGGAATGTACACTGAACTGAGAATATTTAATTATTCAGGAATGTAAGCATAAATAAGAGAAAATGTTGTTAAAATAGAAAAAGAAACTAAATATGAATATTTGAATATAAAATAGAATAAGTGCTACATTATGGTATCATAGCTTCTAAATAGTTCACTGAAATATTGAGAGTTACCAAACTTTATAAATGAGTGTCTGCAATTGAAATTCGTCTCTTAGTGAAAACCTCTTGGACAGATGGGTCGGAGTTACTGGATCCATTTTGAAAGTAGGAGTCCTGATCAAGGTCCCCAGCTTTGATAGTGTAGATCAGATCTTCAATCTCGGGGTCCGCCGACACAGAGAGCATAGCGCTGTCCCTGACTACATCGGAAGGAGGGTAGCTGCTGTCCGGAATGGAGGAGGCCTCTGGTATGCTAGGATTAGTGTAAATCTTCTCTTCCAAAAGACTAGCGGGAGAAGGGACGTGCGGCACTTCGAAACTCATTGGCGCCACAGGAGGCAGTGGGGCGTTGATGTCATTGATGTCTTCCTGCGGGTAATAGGACTTCCTGCGAGCTGATAGGAAAATGTAAATAACAAATCCGCCGTACACGACTGCTATATAGAGTGCAAGGACCAGTTGAGCCACCAACGAGAATGCGAGTGTGTAGTGTTGACCGAACAAAAGATGAATGGCACACAATATCCAGTCAGCTCCAATGACTATGAGGAGTCCCAGTAGCTTGATAACTTCCGTCGTGTTCTTGGATGTGAAGTAAATATTGTCATACTTGAGGTCCTGGCTATTAGACATCCCTGTCATTAGGAACAGGAGGATAATCCCAAACAGAGAGAGCAGGAAGCAGACTGATATAGGCGCAACGTTCGTAATAATGTTGACTACAAAGTTTGGAAGGAAACATAAGTCTCCGTTTCCATACACATCTCCATATACTTGTGACAGCTCGAAACCGATTCCGTAATGGAAGACGAAGAAAGTCAACAGAATCACTATCCCTGGTGCTAGCCACCCGAATAAAGCATAGAGCAAGAGCTGGACGTATTCGTATGCGAGTGCGCCGTAGTAGACTACCAATATGATGGCCATCACGATGAGGAGGCACCAGAGGAAGGCGACAAGTGTGAAGTAATGCAGAGCCACTCCGAGGGCGACACAACCCGAGACATTCGCAGTGGGCGAGAGAACTGAGGCTAGCAGGAAGGAAACCTCGCAGAGGAGTAAGACCAGCAGTAGATTCATGATGAGGTGGGTTATCAGCTGAAATTTGGTGTAGTACAGGAGATGTACGATCAGTGAGAATACTATTGCAAAGATCACCAACCCAGAAAGCACTGCCATGGCGGCTCCGAAAGAGTAGCGAGGGTCCGCAAGAGCATCCGCAGCGAAGTTGGTCAGATGGTCACATTGGCACTCAATGAAATGTTGCTCGATTGGCTGGCGAATGGCAGAACAGCCTCTCGTAGACCACTTCGCATCATTAAAATCCCAAAACAGACAACGACTGTTCTTTAACTTGACTAATTCTCCGGAGCTGGCAATTCTGTAAGTGACTGGAGCAGGAAGTGAGGTGATCTAAGAAGGAGGAAAGTTAAAGTGTCAAGATATCGACACCTGCTGAATGAATGTGTACTTACTTTATTTCTAGAGGAGTCTCTAACTCCAACTGAGAGCACGGATTGTCTGAAGATTGCGTCTAGGTCAGGGTCTCTGAAGATGCCGTTAGCCGCTACGCCTATCTCAGCTAAGAAGGCCTGGCCACACGTATCCGCAGGATCAGAGGCAAGGAGACCTTGAGGCAACTGGACAGTGTGTCCATTGCTTGTAAACTGGTAGCCATTAAGACTGGACAGTTCTCGTTTCAAGACTTGTATATCGATCATACTCGACCTTAGTTCGAGTGGTTGCGGCATTGGACAAGGCTGTGACTCGAGGAGAGAGTAGCTGAACGATTCAATTACGTCTGCAAAGAACGCGTATCCTGGGAAGTTGCCTGCTCCAACAATTATGTCCAGGATGCTCAGTACGTTTGATTGTAAACTCGTCTGTTGAGCATAAGAGCCACTGGCTCCATCTGTGATCAGCTGATCGAGAACAGCTCTTATCACCTGGGCCTCCACGCTAGCCGCACTGGTGGTCTGTTCAGTCAAGAACCTCAACAGGGAAACGCTGATGTCACTAGCCAATGACACTCCATTCGACTGCTGCGAGTAGATATCCAGCAGTTGAAGCTCGTTCCCATGCCCGGTTATATAAATAGTAGCTAGAAGAATTCATTTAAGAATTAAGTCCGTATTAAATGAGCGAACTCTTCAAATCGGAATTGGTTTTCATCTACATACGTATTTCTAAGAATCCTACTCACCTCTGAGATAGTCCCGGTTTCCACTCTCCGCCGGAGACAGTGGGCTCAGCTCCACATGAAAGAATCTGATTTCCCCAGCACTGAGAGGATTTCCAAGGATCGTAACCTGGATGGTGGCCGCCGTGCGTCCTTGAGTGAGGTTGAGAGTCCCGTCGGCGGAGAGGTAGTGGGTGTTGATCTGAGCGGGAGAGGGGATGTAGGACCCAATCGTTGCGTTCCCTTGTATCGCTGCGGGTGTGTTGTAAGGGATTATCGCGTTGCCTAGAGTCCCGCCCACTCGCTCAACCGTCAGTCGAATCGTAAATTGACTCTCAGAGCTCGTTACAGCAACGAATCTGTTGGATATACTCTTTATAGAGCAAATACAAATAATGTCTG
The DNA here is from genome assembly GCA_963281255.1 of Aphrocallistes beatrix. Taxonomy (NCBI): domain Eukaryota; kingdom Metazoa; phylum Porifera; class Hexactinellida; order Sceptrulophora; family Aphrocallistidae; genus Aphrocallistes; species Aphrocallistes beatrix. The sequence continues at coordinate 8,579,205 of OY725488.1, forward strand.
TCGACAGACTTAGAGTGCAGTTTCATTAAAACATCAATCAAGAATGAATATGCATATACAGTACACCCTCGTAACCTCGTTAATCCGAACACCAACATATATCATCTTATCCGTCTTTCCTACGTTATTTTACATTCATTATCTTCCATCTCCCAATAAGATTAGAGACAAAGTCTACATAGCGGAATACTCTATATTATATGTTGAGATCTCATTTATAGCTTTGCAGAAGGTTTAAAATACGAATATACGCATATTATAAAACCGGAAGTGATGGAATTTTGCTAAAAATATAGATAGTGTACTGTTAGATTTCGCAGGGGCGCGCGTACAGAGGTGCATGGACATACATATACATGTGGAATGGCGCAGCACGCCGTCCATGCCATAAGAGGATAGGAGCTATCTATAAGAACGTTGTGAGTAACTCGACTACCTGCTATTAGGAGAGAACTGAATATTCCCAAACGGGAAATCTGACTGTCGAGAGACAACCGTAGCTAACTTTCTAGATTGATCAAGCACTGCAGCTGGCTGGATAGATTCGGACAAGAGCAGTAGATAGAACCTCCCCTCTAATTCTGGAACATTGTCCTGCTTGAGAGAGAGAGTGAAGCTAGTAGTCCCCGCTCCCGCCTGAAATGTGACCACACCGGAAGTAAATTCTAGCTGAGTGCTCAGCTGACTGATCTCCTCGGCCGTAGCGGGCGCGTCACTGGGTGTTAGTTTAGCTTGCCATTGAATTGAGACCTGTCCCAGTATGCTGAGGTCTCGAGTCAACCCAACCTAGGATAAATCAGTATTAAATGCCTGCATCCTAGTCTATCAACATGTTAACCAGGAGATACATACTTGTATGGAAGGGTAGGAATCCTCGCTAATATCGAGGTTGAGGGAACTATCTGAAAATCTGAGAATACCGCCGGAGTCGTCATTAGCCTGCACAATGACTGAGATGAGGGACATGTTCACAGATAGCATGGACTTATAGGAAGGATTGTACAGCTGTAATAGAATCAGTTTGTCAATCTCTGGAATGTTCTCATCCAAAATTCTAAGTGACACTTGCATGGTAGTGTCATTGAGTGAGTAAATCAACTGCTCATCAACAGCTAGATAGTCTAGATCTACCGTAGCGTTGTCAGTCCTAGATAGACAGTAGAGTAAATAGACGTTTTAGAGTGTTAAATATATTAATTCAAAATGTGTGATAATCTACCTTTCGAAATTCACGTTTAATCGGTTGAAATCAACTCCAAAACTCTCAGCCATATCCGGGGGCACCGTCCGCACAGACACGTTGGCAGGGAAGATGATGTCACTCGAATCTCGGAGGATGGGGATCACGATCAGCTGGAACTGTTCCTGTACGGTTAATCTGCTCTCCGAGAACCTGAACACTCCTGCCGGGTTGTCATCATCCACGATGACGACCAGAGCCGTCATGAACCCGCTTCTCAGCCTCGGGGAGGCAGAGATCTGGACAGACGAGTCTACCACCGCCGTGAGCACGACTCGGAACAGCTTGTCTCTCCCAGATAAGGTGTCACCTGCCAGTATCGGGACTCTGATCTGTCCTCTGGTCTGGAACTGTTGAAAGTTCAGCAGGCCGCGTGTCTCATTATAGTCCGCACCAGCTACTGCCAGCTCTTCAAAGAGAGGAGACCTCACAGAGTCGGCCTGCTCTGTCCCGTAGATCACTGATATAAATTCAGAAGACCCGAAAAGTCTGTGCAATGTAATAATGAATAAAAAAAGAAATACAAATAATCTGGACTAATGATAAAATTATAACCTAAAAACATCCAAGACAGCAAATTCGCTCGACTCTTCCACCCTGAGCTCTATCTGATCAGCTGGGAACCCTAGCACACCGCGAGGCTCGATCACCGAGGTGTCAGCTGTGGGGTTAGGAAGGGCCCGGACTGTCGAGTTGGCAGCGTCCACGAGGCGAAGAGTAAATATTTCCGGATCTATGGTGTTGAGGTTGGGGGAGAGAAGAAAAGTGAGCTTCTTTTCTCTTTCAGAAAGTGCAAAGTCGATATACTGAACGCTGGGAGCGATCATTCCATTACGGAGAGTGGTGGATAGCGTGGTTTGTCCGGACACCAACCTGATCGTGGCCTCACCGAAACTCCCTTCACGTACAAGAACAATCTCGACAGTATTAGAGGCGTCATCCACAATTGGTGAGAGGGAAGTGGGCGAAAAGGAAATCCTGAAAGATAAATGCACTAACAATGATGTGTGGAATATCGATGTACCACAACAGAACACGGATAATACGTCCCCTCCGGGAAGCGTACTAACCGAGTTGATATTACATGGGAATATATGTATATATTAAATGAATTTTGGTACAGAGAAATGAGTACGTACAAAGCCGAAGTACGTCTTATCCCGAGTACGTACTAATAGCCGAGTTCTACTGTATTACAACTTGTGTATTTACTAACCTAGCATTTGCTTGATGCTCCAGCACTGTGAGAGAGACAGTGCTGTTCACACTGTCTATGCGAGGAGGGAGGTTGGTGACTGCAGTGCCTGGCGCTGTCACGGCAGTCAGTGAGAGAACGAGACTCCCGTTTGTGCCTAGAAAGGTGTCTGCACTGATTGGGAAACTGAAGTCCATACGCGCCACGCCGTCTGGGATTAGGAGATCGCCGGACCTGAGTGTCAGGTTACCAGGCTGCAAGGGGTCTAGGTAGGAGAGCGAGTAGGAGACCGTAGCGTCCGTCAGCACCCCTTGAGCTCTGACAACGGTAAAGCTGAAGGCACGAGTGAATGCAGACTGATCTAGTGTAATGAGGAGAGAGTTGGGATCTATGCTGAACAATCCGTGTGGGAAGTCGTTAGCTCTGATGGTAATCGTGACAGTATCAGCTGACGAGTCAATAGTTGTGGGAGCTGAGGTGCCAGTAAGTTGTATTGTGAAGACTTGTGTGTCTTCTGCTTGAGTGTCTGATAGCAGGATGAAGTTGAGGTTGTAGAGAGGGTAGGCACTGATTGCTCCATCCCAATGCGGGAGCTCCACACTCCCATTTAGCGGAGCGATGTCCGATGTTGTCACGTCTCCTCTCGCCTCCCAATACACCAGTACAGAACTGTGGGTACCCTGGAATACGGACAAATAAGTCAGTGCAAGCTTGCAAGCTGAATCACACAATCAAGAAATATGCTAATACCTCTGTTCTGGCGATGCCAATCGAAACTTCTGTGGAAACTTCTGGCTCTTCAAACACAAAACTATCTTGACCAGGCGCGAAACCTGCAATCCCATAGGGCATCCCTCTTCCTGTGATAAAGATCGAAGAGTTGACTCGACTCATGTCCAGCGTCCCAGTGCTAAACACCAAACTGACAATGTAGTGCTCTTCCACCTCAGGACCGTCTTCTGGCAGCACGTTGATGATGATGAACTGCTGATCCACTCCGTCCGCGAACGTGATGGTCCCAGAAGTAGGGCTTAAGTCTTGATGGACCTGAAGAATGAGAACTCATACATGCTCTTAATTTCATTGATCTGACACTATCATGGTAATATACATATACTACACTCTACCTGCTGAAGTTCCGTCGTGGGGAGCATCTGGTACTGGACCTGCACATTCCCCATCGTACCCCTATTCCTGTCCACTGTGAGGCTGATCGTGACGGGGCCCTGGCTCACGGTGGGGTTAGTAACTGTGGAGACTAGAAAGTTCGGATTGAAGCCAATCACTCCGAAGGGGTCATCACTGATCTCGATGTGCACCTGCGCCGTGGTTCTATTGCCAAGCCTGGCATTGCCATTAATGCTCTGTAGGGTGATGGCGAGGTTCTCAGTGTCTTCGGGGCTGGGATCGTCTACTATCTGCAGCTGAATTGGACTGGAGCTAGCCCCCTCCTGGATTATTAAAGTCCCGGAGAGAGAACCGCTTCCCGTGTTGAAATCTTCTCCGAGTTTAGCATTACCTTCCAAAATCGTGAACTGAACACTCTGTACTCCAATGGTTCCCCCGAGTCGATTGACTTGGATCTGGGCCAATTCCCCCTCATTAACGGAGTAGACGGACTGAGAGAACTCTACAATCCCGTAAGGGTCATCAGACTCCTCTATGGTGAGGGTGTGGACAGTGGAGGTTCCGAGAGTCGGAGGAATATTTATCTACAAAGGCAGTGGTGTGACATGGCAAGAAAATAGCTCTACTCAAAAACATGTATTTCATAGTATACGTATACAGAGAAAAATAATATCATGGTATACACAGGTATCCCTCGCCGTTCGCGGGGGTTACGTTCCTGAGAATTGTCGCGAATGGCAAAATCGCGAACGGTAAGACGTTAGTTCAATGAAAATAGTGGGGTTACGTTCCTAGATTATAAAAACGACGCTAGATACAGTTTGCTAAATACGTTATTGATTCACTAAATATTATCTCGATTTAACTATCCCGTTAAATCGTGGCCTTCAATACTTAATAATTAGACACAACTGTATTTTTGAAAATTCCGTGCAACTTTGTTGCAAGAAGTAGAGCAATGTTCGACCTGCAACATGTAGATTGCAACAAAATTACACTCAACGATCCAATAAACATAATGCAACATTGTCGCATCAGCATCCTACATACACAGTGCAACAACGTTCCAATACATGTTGAAACTTTGTTGCATGCAACAGTTGTATCGTGTATGGTTGGCATATATTATATCATTTATATATACAGTATACATCCCTTAATGGAACCACCTCTTATTCGGGTCAATTTATTAAATCATGCCAATTCTAACTTTTTTCTGTTAATGAGGTTCTCTGCTTAATCGAGTCAAATTACCCTAATATTTGGTTATTCGGCTATATCTCAGTCAAATCGTTGCGGAGCACCTTCTCCTGACTCTACAAACTGGACACCATTAAGCTAGATGTATGTACCGATTCAGATCACAAGGTTTGTTTACTTTTTTTTGTTATTGTAGTACTGCATAGAATTGCATTCTTCCAAAAACTGTGTAACTATTGTTACAATTCATTGTAAAGCGATTTTTTAAAAATGTAATTTAGTCCTTAACCCGAGGATTACTTGGGGTCAAAGGTATAAATAGAAATGACCCAGCTTTCACTTTCATTTTCAGTTTACTTTCAATTAACTTTCACTTTCAATTCAACATTCCTGGACGTGCTCGGGTTAACCGTAGAATTCTGACTGGGGACACAGTGTCCCTGATATCGCGGATGTCTCTCAGTCATTTTCTATGCAAGTGAAGCCATATAAATACTCGAAATTCTACAGTTAAATGTTAAAAAATTTATCTCCAAATGCTCAAAATATGCTCAAAATATGCTCAAACAATGCTCAAAATATGCTCAAATTATGCTCAAACAATGCTCAAATTATGCTCAAAATATGCTCAAAATATGCTCAAACTATGCTCAAATTATGCTCAAACAATGCTCAAAATATGCTCAAACAATGCACAAATTATGCTCAAACAATGCTCAAATTATGCTCAAAATATGCTCAAAATATGCTCAAACTATGCTCAAATTATGCTCAAACAATGCTCAAAATATGCTCAAAATATGCTCAAAATATGCCCAAAATATGCCCAAATTATGCTCAAATTATGCTCAAATTATGCTCAAATTATGTTCAAAATATGCTCAAAATATGCTCAAAATATGCTCAAATTATTTATGACGGGAAATTAACATTGTGCTCAAATTATTTATGACGGGAAATTATATCATTACAAACGCGCTTCGCTTGCTTGCACTGCGCGGCTTGCGCAAATTGCGTGTCCGCAGAGTTACCCAGTGAGCGCTTGGGGATATTAGAGAAACAATACGTCGCTTTCTTGTTCTCTACTAAGTATGCTGAATTGCCATTTGTATGCAGAAGAAAAATCAGGTTCACGATAAAAATTAGCTTAATTTTAGTTTTAATATATAAGCTGTATATATGCAGTGTATACCTGAACCCCTCCTGGATTGAACGATTGCGGAGGAAGAGAGATGTCATTAGCAGAGTCTAGGAGCGACACAGAGGTGAGAACGAGCTGTATGACCTCATTAAGTTCTGGATTCGGGTCGTCAATCAGTGTCACTTGAATCTGAGCCTGATTCTGTCCGTTCTGCATTTCAAGGTAGTTCTGTGCGATCTGGTAGTCCTGCCCCGCCACTGCAGAGGGGGTGCTGAGTGTGAAGTTGACTAAAATACGCCCGATAGTCCCCCCTCCTCTGGATACCGTCACGCCCGCTACGCCAGCACTCTCTGCGAAGCTGCTCGTTTGAGACTAGACAACAGACAGTATAAATAGACAGTCCAGAACATAAGCTAGAGTGTACTCATTAGAATGAAACGGAACCTACCTGAAACTCAATTCTACCGTGAGGTTGATCGCTAGCCGCTACAACAACCGTGGCCCGGCCTGCAGCATCCTGCTCAATGACAGCTCTGACGTTGCTCCCCACTACAGTGGCAGACCTCAGCTGTAAGGTGAAGACCTGTGCGGACTCGGGGGTGCTATCCGGGATGGTCTGCAGTAGAATGGAAGTAGTCTGTTCGCCCACATCAAACACGGCCGTCTCGCTGGAAGGGTTGAAGTGCTGAGAAGCAGAAGCAGGCAGCAGTTCCCACAAGACATTAACCCGGTAGAAAGCGCCCTGTGTCCGGTTCAGCTGCACACTGACGGAAGACCCCTCCGCCACCACCACGTATCGGAACTCAGGAGGTATTGAGATGCGACCTGTCGGGTTGTCATTGGCTAAGATGAAAATAGTGGCGATGCTGCGTGTCTCGGCGATGTTCCCTCCATTCGTAGCCGACACCAATCGCACCTAAAATCACCCACACATCAGTAGGCAGTACTCTGTTGAGGCAGCCACTCCCGCTAAACCAACCTGGTAGCTAACTTCTAGCTCAGCTATTGAATCCTCGACCAGTGAGACTCTGAAGTCTGCAGTGGTCACATTCTCCGGGTATATCAGCTGGCCGGATAGGGGCGTGACGTCACCGTTGGCAGCACTCTCAACCTCCCAAGCGATGGTAACTTCCCCCAACAACCCCCTGGTCCTCTCCACGAAGAAAGTCGCGGAGGAAGGCTGGGTAGCATTCTCCCCCGGTTCTTGTAGAGAGAATAGCTCAGATCCCTGAGCGAAGAAGAACAAACCATGGATGTCGTCTGACTCGTCAATGGTCAAAGTGAGTTCGCTGTCCCCTAGCCTAGCGCCGCCTGCAGGGGAGTGCAGCACGAGTCTGTAAGTAGTGGCCATTTCTGGAATAGCATCGTCCATGATTGCAAACTCGATTCGGCTGGCATCCTCCCCATCTGAATACGACAAGCTGCCAGAGGTAGGAGTGAAGTCGATGGATGAAGTTGCGATGGGCTCGATACGCCAGCTTGCTCCAATCTGCAGATAATATAGGAAATCCCGTGTAACATTATCTAGCACTATTCAATGGAGAAATATATACAAACAGACCTGCCCAAACGTTCCGGATGTTCGAGTGACCGGGATAGTAAGATTCCCGGCACTCTCACTGACGTGAAGAGAACCATCTTGTGATAGGGGAACATCGAAAAAGAGAATCCCCCGGAACTCATCGTTCGGAGAAATCCGCACCTCTGCGACCTCCAGAGACTGGTTCTTGGGTCTCGGACTGTCGGACAGTGACCCCTGCCGGTCAGCTTCGTCCAGGAGACTAGCGCTGACTATCCTGACCCAGAACGTCTCAGTGGTCTCAGGGGTGAGGTCCGGCAGGATGGACACCGTCACCGTAGCCACTGAGCCTCCACTCTGCATGGTCACCTGACTGGACGTCGGAGTGAAGTCCTCGCTGGGCTGAGCCTGCTGGCTGAGAGGGTAGGGAGAGGCTGTCTGGGTTTCTATCTCGATGCTGATTGCTCCTATATAGCAATGATAATAGTACGTATCCTAAGCAAACTATACTCGGTGGACATCTACAATGTATAAATGGGGAGCTCGAGATGGCCCTCATTCCCATTTATAATGTGTACAGTAATCACATAATATATAAAACGAAAATGTGTTGAAGCGATAAATAATTGATAATTTCAGGCAATTGTAGTCAGTGTATTTAATCCAAAAATACATCTGTATAGCTCATTTTCTGATGAGTTGTTTTGAAATTATGTCACGAGTTCATCTGTCAGATCATTAACGGCCGGGGGGTGGGGTTATTCACAAACTTGAATTTCATGACTTCCCTACAAAGTAACGCGCGATGCAAAGTGAGTACAGTTATGCACAGTTACTGCTCAATGAGATAAGTTTCTGTACGCGACTAAACTCCCTTGGCATTGCGGCACATTGTAGGAAAGTGATACTGCAGAGAAAGGAGGATTATCCCGCAACTGCAATATACTTTTAATATTTTTTATGTAATATAATGCTCTGCCATATTAGTTAATACTACCACTTTAATGAGCTACATTGAATAGAAATGAGCTTGAGAAATTATTAGTTAAGAGCCAACAGTTATAACAACTACAAAAGTCAATGTGCCGATTATCAAGAGAACGGCGTATCTTATAGCCAAAGCGGTCTTTTCACAATTTGAGAAATCAGGTCTCTCCTGCTGATCTGTTGTTTCAGAAAGATTATTGTGTAGACTTTTGTCACTTGTATTCTGTGAAACTCTTTCAGCGATTTTATCCCAATTACTAATACATAATAATAGCGAACAGTAGCAAAACGTAATGGTGTATCCGAGTGCCAAGAATATATAATAACCTGCCGCCTGCCACGTAACGTAATAGGCTAGAACACAACCTAGCGAAGTTGCTGCCATCATGATAAATAGCTGTCCGATGAATTCCTTCAGTTGGAGACAGCATGCATTGCAAATTCCTCTTGCTACAAAAAATACATCTGTAACTACAACTGCACCGAGTATTTTTAAACCGAATTCTATTTGCTGCCTAAGTTCTTGATCTGAGGTGAAGATAAAGGAAATGTAATGAGAGAATGAAACTAAAATTATTCCGAGAAAAATCTCTGTGACACTCATAGCACAGATAAATATTACTGCAGCTCTCTTTGCTCGAGTGCAATTGTTCTCTCCGAGAATATTCCCGACACGGATATTTGCTCCTATCGCAAAACCAAGTCCAGCAGTTGAAAAAATAAACCATACAACATTTAAAATTCCGAGAAGAGCCACTTGATCGTTATTTCTTAGAACAAAACCGATAAATATGATAGGAACAATTCTAGAGGCACTTACGCCTAAAAGTCCCTGTAGTGTTCCTGGAATTCCATACTCCAAGAAGTGAAACCAGCTAGAGAGATACGACCACGAGAACAAGGAGAATGTAAGATGTGCATCCGTGAATCGAATATAAATGAACGTTAGAATCGCAATTAGATATGTGCTGATGACATAAGCCAGAGCGACACCCTTTATCTCGAGAGGTATCACAACAACGAAGACAAATTGTAAGCATACATTTAGCAGATTCCCACTTACTAGTATTGCAAGATTGGGGAAAACAATGTTCTGAGATTGCAAGAAAACGCAAGCCAGCTTTGAGTAGATATAAGCTGGGTAGCTAAAGCACAGAACGGTAGTATAGTCGCTGGTTCCTTGCGCTAACTCAGAATCTCCAGTGATATAGTAAATGAGAGGTTTGGCACTTATCCATATGGTCCAGATGGGAAAGCAAGTGAGTGAAGCGATTATCAATGCTCGCATGAAGTATGTTCCCACCAGCTTGTAGTTTGCAGCACCATAGGCCTGAGAACAGAGTGTGCTCATACCAGCAGCAAGTCCCTGTAAAACTATATATGATGTACAACAGATGACTGATTGACCAATGAACAGAGCACTAACTGTGTTTCCTATGTCAGGGCCTGATGTACGAGAAATGAAGATGGTTCCCATTTTCACCTGTAAGGCATCGCAGAAGTATCCAAGTGCTCCTAGAAATCCTAACCTGAGAAGATATCCCAACTCTGTCAATATCCATTTCTGTCCATTTGCGAATTCTAAAATATTTGCCATGTTTATGCTGTTTGTTTGTTCTTAATAATTTCTTCTATTTATGATATTCGTTTGGGTATACAAGTATACAGTATAATAGGTGCAAATAAGCATTTTTAAATTTGTGAAAAGATAGGAATGTAATGTTTTCTTTACTACATTGATTCATTTAATTTATGATGATAATTTCTTAAAAATTACTTCTATTTACTAGTATGATATTTGTTTGGGTTGATTCATTTAATTTATTTAATTACATTGATTCATTTAATTTATGGTTATAAACACACCTATGTATTCGTATATAATACAAAATTCAATTTTAATTTCAATGGTATTACAACTCAAAAAAACACGTCAAATAAAATCGTTTTTACTTAATTTTTTTCGCTAACAAACGAATCGCACTGTATTAATTTTAAAACATAAATACAATCCAATGATATATGTTCTGTCTTGTAGTAAGTTAAGTTGAAAGTAACGAAAATAATTCTAAATAATTCTAATTCTGAACGAAGTAATCAGAATGAAAATTGTGAAAATTTTCATATTTCTTCAACTTACCAGTTTTTCAATCAATTCAGACAAACAAACAAAAATTATGTCTACAAAGTATCATAACCATAATGAATTCAGAATGTGGAGAATTGCACTAACCATTCAGGCCGAACTCTCTGATGATAGTGAGTGTTACGCTGGTGAGGTTGTTTGTCCCTGGTTCATTAACAGTCACGTCACGAGAGGAAGGGGAGAAGGTGAGCAGTCCGTGAGGGTAGTCGTTAGCTTGGATAGTGACAGAAGCGGAGCTGCTGGCAGAGTCTAGCTGCGCTCCGCGACTGCTGCTCACATCCGAGTCCGTATTCCCGTCTAAAGTAACCGCAGTGAGAGTAACCTGCGCTGCTTCTGACAGCTCAATAACCATATCGTCGATCACGCGCAGAGGTAGTGTGGTAGTGTTGGATCCATCCGTGAACATGATATCACTCTGCACAAAGCAACGAGTGAGTTTCAGTACGCAGAATGTAGGCAGAGATGCCAACTCACCTGTGTGGGGAAAATATCCTCTACAGCTTCTCCAGTTACTACGTAGCTTACGACGACGGTGCCAAATGTCCCGCCACTCCTGACCACTTCTAGAGTGAAATCCTGTCTCCTGTCCGAATCCTGGACTGACAGCTCTGGGAGGATAACTGACTGGCTGTCAGAACTGAACCCGATCACTCCGTGTGCATTGTCGTTTGTCAGAATGCGAACAGTCAGATTGCTGGTCATGTCGTCCAGCACTGCCTCATTCGTCGGATTACTGAGTTGTATAATGAAGTCCTCGGTCACCTCTGGGGTGTCATCGGGATACAGCTCCACTAGCTGCGTCATGCTCGACTGGTTCGGGGAAAAGGTCAGTGTGGCCCTCCTCTCGAAGAAGTCGGCGTCCTGCCTCCAGCTGCCCAGGACTAAGAGCAGTGACTGGCTGGAAGGTATCGCCACGAGCACGAACAGCTGAGAATCTAACTCAACTGGAGCTATGTCGGAGCTGCTAATGTCCGGAGTGGATGCTACTTGTAGGGGGGTGAATAGGCCGGAAGAAAGCGTGTACACCTGACTGGCACGCCCTATCACGGACACAAATGCGTATATCTGAGACAGAAATAGCATACTCCGCACTCTGCTAACATTTCCTGCCAAGTCAACCTGCTGTAGACTGTTGAACGTCTGTCCGGACCAGGAGAATACGAACAGTGACGTCTGGTTGGTGGCTAACAGGTAGATTGCATCATTCGAGTCAGTGGTGAGAGATAGAGATGTAGCTGCTGCAGTGCTGATGCTGGAAACAAGCTCAAACCTGAAGAATTAATCAGTAAACATCTACCGCACACAGTGTATAACTCATGCGTTTTAGTTACGTATTCTACTATATGAAAACAAAATAGAAGATACGATACAACAAATTATTTTTCTACTAAATATTCAGAATCCTTATTATTGGCCCCAGGGCAGTGTTAAAAAATTTATGCGAAATATAATATATTGTATATGTATAGTGAACAATCACGAACACAGAGAGTGTGTTATAATTACAGATACATATAAACACAAGAAATGAATAATTCTCTAAGTTAACACATCTAAATGAATGAATCACTGCCAGACAGTACGTATGCATCACACAGTATTATATCTCACTCGCTGGGCTATCTTCAGAATACAGTGTGTAGAATACCTCCATACGCTCCATAAGCTCAGAATAAGGACCAGACTCCACCACCCGACCTCCTGACACCACGTGAATCACGTCGAAGGTCTCAAGTCTCTCAAACCTGTTGGTAGCGAAAATAAGAGTCCTTCCTTCTGTGACACGGAAGAGCGTGTCAATGATCTGGAGAGCCGTTTCATGGTCGAGAGAACTGGTGCACTCATCAGCTACCAGCACACTCACATCAGCTAGGATAGCCTGGGCTATGGCCAGCCGTTGTCTCTGTCCTCCGCTCATATTGTTCCCATACTTGTGCAGCAGACTGTCATACTCGAGCGGGAGGGAAATGACCCAAGGGTGCAGAGAAACTGACTCGCACGCGTTCACCACGTCCTGGTTGCTGGCGCCAAGATTCGCGATCTTAAGGTTGTCATTAATCGTCAGATTAAACGCATGGTTGAACTGGTCGACTACTCCGTAGAGTCCGCTGCTCCTAGGCTTGAAGTCGTAGGCGCCATCGTGGATCAGAAGGTTGCCTCGGGTCGGATTGAGAAACCCCAGAATAATGTTGAGGATGCTAGATTTACCGGAGCCACTTGCTCCCACAATAGCAACCCTCTGACCGTATGGAATGTTCAAGTTAATATCAAAGAGAGACCAAATGCCGAATCCGTGGAACCTAGAGAGGTACACTCCGTCCAGTTCAATGCTGGGTCGGAATTCCTTTACAGAATTAAGAGATGATTGACTCTTCGATAAATCTTTTTTCTCTGGCCTCTTTGAGTTCAGTTTTTCAAAGCTCACAAGATTCGAGTAAGCTCCTGCCCCCTTACTCACCAGATCATACATGCTCACGAGCTCTCGCGGGCTCCTCACAATCCTGAAAAAGATTATTAGAGCTGCAAGAGACTTTTCAAAGCTGAAATCAAAGTGCACGATCAGGAACGCTGGAATGGTGAATGACAGTATCATGAATATAGCGTTGACTTGGGATATGACGTAGGTGTAGATCCTCGATATAGAATAATTCCACCACAAAATAGAAGTATAGTTAGAATATCTCATTTTCTCTTTGATGGATCGCAGCCAGTAGTTTTTAAGACTGTAATGCCAAGTTTCATAAAACCCGTCAAACATATCCTGAATACGATGTGTCAGGGCAGAAAGCAGTGCGGACTGCTTCGCTTGGCTCTTCCGTAAGAAGAAACTAATAGAGGACCCCATGATGTAGATGATAACGTAAGAGAGAATGAAGAACAGAATGTAGGTATAATGGATGAAAATTCCAACCAACGTCCCTCCAAACAAAAGGAAAATGAAACGCCCCAGGAACACAAACACGGTACTGATCACCTGCTCAATGGTGTCTATGTCCTCTCCGTAGAGGTGGATCAGTTTAGCGCTTGAAAATCCTTGGGAGTGGCTAGCGTCCATGCTATGCAGGGAAGAGAATACGGCTCTGCGATGCTTGCTTCCGTAACTGGTGGCCATGTAGCTCAATAGGAGGTTGATTATCACATCAGTCAACACCAGACCGAAGTTAATGCCAATTAGAATACTACAAGCGATTATTAGCGGTTTCTGAGATTCAAAGTTGTACACTAGAGAAGTGCTTGTCAGATTGGACATGTTTCTGTTGGGGAGAGTAGGAAGAGCTATTAAGTAGGTAATGGTAGCTTCCGTCAAAGCAGAATATACGAATGCTCCAATATCTATCCCAATGAAGACAACTGTAGCTGGGAACAGCAGGTAATGGCTACAGAGTAGCTGTAGGATTAGTTTAACAAGGAACTTGATGGCTCCATAGGATTTGGAAGTCTCACAGGTTTGGTTCTTCAGATAAGAACGCCATAGCGTACAATGCTGAGACAGATTGTGACCAGAAAATTTCAAATTCTGCGCAGAGCTAGCGCTATAGTACCTCTTCAGCAAGTTCTTAATACCACGTGATCCGTATGTCCTATGAACATAATTCATGAAAGTAAATCCAACTGCATCGTAAAGCGCCAGCTCTTTCTCCCCCTCAGGAGGGTGGAGGTAGCCGCATAGATCGATGCTAGTCTCCTGAGAGAACAGTGCTTGCAGAGTTTCTATCTTGAAATAAGATTCCTCGCCAATCTCAGTACACACGTGGTTATAAATCATTAGGAACAGTCCTTCGACAAATAAGTTGTCAAAAGATGCCAGAGGGAAAAACCGTCGCAGGTCGCAAAGAAATATAGATCTGAAGTAGTCTTCAGGATTAGTGCCCTGCTTCGCATAGTTCACAAACACTCGGGTGGAAAACGTGTCTTTGTTGCTGGTTTCGATATTTGGGAATTTGAGGATATTTTGGAAAGTGTATCTGAAGACGAAATCTTTTCGATCCAACTCCATCTTCTCCAACTTGCTTCTGTTAGCGTCGTTAAGATCAAAATCCATTGAAAGAGAATCGACCATCGCGTAAAATTAAAGAATTACTTTACCTTTTAAAATTTTGAATTTGATTTATACTTAAACTAATTGAATGGAACAGAAAGCATTGAGTATATCGCTTCATAACGAAATATTAATTAAATAGGCTATAGGAACGAGAGCTAAATGTGAATGCACCAGATTGAGAGTTACATACCTGGTGTTACTGGCTGACCATTGATAGAAGATAGAAGGAGTATTGCTAGTCTGCTGAGCTGAGTCGTAACTATTCGCGACTACAAGATATAGTATGTTGTTGTTGTTGCTGACGAAAGTGAGCGCCTGTGTAGCTCCACGAGTTGCCAGCTGCTGTAGAGACTGATCGTTGAATAGCCCTAGAGAGGCGTCCCATTCAAGCAGCACACTGTTCGTATCGGTATTCCCTGTGTCGTCTGAGAAGATGCTAGCGAACAGGTAGAGCTGTCCTCCTGTCGAGAATGAATGCAGGTGTGAGCTCCTTGGGCGGGGAATAGACTGCAGGAGGGAGTAGGAAGAAGAGGTAGAGTTATATATGAACACCTCAATTGAAGAGTCGTAAGAAGATACTGCTAGGTAGTGGCTGTTATTCCAAGCGAAGCTATGCCACGAGGTAGCCTACATTAAGAGAACTCATCAGTCATGCCAAATCGATTTCATAAAGTGTATAATAATTGCAATCACGTACCATGAGAATAACAAAGGTTTGCATCTCATCGTAGATTCCTATCCACCTGTATAGTCTCGAGGTTGAGCCGTACGCTGAAATAGCATACTGCTCACCGTCCCTAACGAATGACAGCCATTCAGAAGCAGGAAACAGCTGCTGAGTTGTAGAGAGGGTGTATTGATCTCCCATCGAGTTGGAAATAGCGGAAGCGGCTGAAACCTGGAAATCCACGGTGACCTCTCTATTCAGTCCATCACTCCTCTCAATCACAACCTGAAGCAGTCCGTCATCTTCCTCGACTAGTGCTTTCCTGAAATCTCTCTCACCATTTCGTTGCAATAGATACACCTCAAACCGCCCATAAGGATTGTCATTTTCGCTCACGTACACTTGTATAGTGGTCCTGTTCACTATCATTGTCCCCTCAGGTGATAAAGGAGGCAGTATTTCGACTGTGTGCTGCTCTACTAGCTCACCGATGCCATCCGATACTACGTCTAATCGGAGGCCGGCACTCGTCTGTCCATTCTGAAACACCACCTGACCCACAGGAGGGGACAAGTCGGCGGGGAGGGTAGCCGGCAGCACTCGGTATTGCAGGAAAACCTCTCCGAGAGTGGAGAAGCTCCTCTGGATAGGAATCTGTATGCTGGTCCCTTCCCTCACAAAGGGAGGGAGGGTGAAAGTTGGATCGATGGTGAAGATGCCTCGCCCCAGATCAGACCCGAGGATAATGATTGTCAGGGTGGAGTTCTCCCCGCGAACAACGCCTGCGGGCGCCTCTTGAGTAATTCCGATTGGAATAACCTCACGGCTCTCCGGAGAGAGATCGTCAACGATCTCCACTTCAAATGTTCTCACCCCGAGTTCGCCCACTGCCCAAAAAAACTCCTTTGATTCGAAGAGATAGTCGCTATCCCTGGTGGCAATTGGCAAACTGCTCTGAAAGCTTGTTAGTTCGATCCGACAACTCGCCGGTCCAAAGTTTCCACTTGTTCGCTCCACTGAAACATTGAATTTCCCCGCGCTTTCTAACACCTCAAGGCTACCAACAAAGAATTGTAGATATCCTTGTGGAGCATCATTCGGGGGAATATATATTTCTGCGCGAATATTCACACCCAAAGTGGGAGGTTTGATGGCTGCGGGCTCAAATGGAGGAGGATTGAGTAATTCTATGCTGACCAGTCTCAAGATGAACACCTCTCCAAACTCTGGCACAATGTCATCAACAACAGTGAGAGCTAGTGTGAGTGAGGCTACCCCGTCCGGGATGAGGAGATACTGCACCCCGGACACTATATCAGACTCAGAGGCGAGAGCTCGCTGCTGGGGACCAAACTCTGTGTTCAGGGCAGTTAGGTTGCCCACTTCTGAAATGTAGGAGAGACGGAGGTCACCGATTGTACCGAATTTTCTCGAAATGAGAATGCTGGATGCTACCTCTTCTTGCTGCGAATACACGACCTGGCTAGACGTGAGCTCCACGACTCCGTGAGGCATGTCGGACTCGGCTAGGGTTACAACCGCAGTTAGGAGGGAGGTGTCAGGATCAAGAATAGCTCCCCCGGTCTGTGCGATATCAACAGACCGCACTCCTGTGATGGCGAGGCTGAAGATCAGTGGCGTCTCTGCGAGAGTGTCGTTGCGAGGGACGAGTTCTATGAATGCGTATGCTAGTCCGTCTTGAAAAAGAGCTGAGCCGTTAGTGCTAGCAAATTCCTCTTCGCTTCTGTTGCCAGTCAGGACCCATGTGACTCTAGCTTGCCCCGCAGCTCCAACCTTACGGATGATCCTGATGAAGTTGACGCGGCCTTCTTCGACCACTGAGCTCATCGATTCGTTAGGAAAGCTAATGATGCCTCCTCCATTGTCGTTAGCGTCTATCCGAATCGTGACGACGGATCCCACACCTTGAATTATTTCTGCCCCACCCATGGGATCATCCAGCTGAATTATGATAGTTTCATCGCCTTCAGCTAAAGAAGATGGAGAATTTAATTGTGTGTAGTAATACGATACTATAGGTAACAGTGAAATATATTAAATTACCAATATTATCCTCTACTATCAGGAAAGAAAAGGGCTTCTGAGTCTCTTCCGGATTGAAAACGAAGGTAGCCTCCGCCAGTCCGAAGTCCTCCACTGACGTAGCAGTGCCTACCAGGCTGTAGTGGACAGACACGATCCCATGCACTCCCCCGTCCCTGTAGATGGTCCCTGTGATCAGGTCTGTGAAGTTCTCCGGGATTACGAGGGTTTGGATGCCGCCCGAAAGAGACACTCGAAACAATCCGTTCGGGAAATCAGATCTGGCAATCTCAACCCTCGTCTCCACCAGACTCCCAAACGTGGGAATGTTCACTGGGTTGGATACTGAGATGTTGAGGAGCGAGAGGCTGGTGAGAGTAATCCCGAACCATTCTCCGAACTCCGGGACTGTGTCAGCGAGGATCGTTACCTATAAATGATGAGTATTGTTGTTTGATTAATTAATTGGAAAATGCTACAATTGCAGATAAGACTGAAGTTTGATGCAGGAGAGTGAGAAATGTTAATTTCAGATTTAGGAAGACAAACAAACAAACAAATACCTAGGACATCAGAAAACCAATTAATTCTCAAACTTACAATACATAGATGTTGCATTGGCAGCAGAGTAATTAATAACCTACCAACTATTCCTCCATTCAGTACAAAGTATGGACTACAGGTGGTGGTTTCAGTAAAAAAAAAATTGTCCTTAGCGTTATTAGTGAATTCTATAAGTATGGCGAACAATTACTACACATAGTACGATAAAACATTAAAATAATTGTTGTTTGTATCCAATATTATGTTTCAAATATGTTGGACATTGTATAGATAGAAATACGTACAATAAATCCATAGCGTATATTTATCGAAGTTGAGACGAATCACCATTACACAATGGTATTAGAATTTACATAGAGTACTACTATTGGTGTGTATCAAA
Organism: Aphrocallistes beatrix; assembly: GCA_963281255.1. Classification (NCBI taxonomy): domain Eukaryota; kingdom Metazoa; phylum Porifera; class Hexactinellida; order Sceptrulophora; family Aphrocallistidae; genus Aphrocallistes; species Aphrocallistes beatrix. Next base: position 8,597,459 of record OY725488.1, read on the forward strand.
ATACCTATGTTGTTATTTACTAGTGAAGTAGAGAAAGATGGGGATACTAGAAAAGATCAAAGAAATCGAGCAGGAAATAGCTCGAACACAGAAGAATAAAGCCACTGAATATCACCTCGGACTCCTGAAAGCGAAACTCGCTAAGTATCGAGCCCAGCTGTTAGAACCTCCGCCCGGGAAGGGAGCGAGCAAGGGAGAGGGATTCGATGTGATGAAGTCCGGGGATGCTCGAGTAGCTTTGATTGGGTTCCCTTCTGTCGGCAAGAGTACGCTACTCAGTATGGTCACACAGACCAGCAGCGAGTCTGCGTCCTATGAGTTCACCACACTGACATGCATTCCTGGAGTGATCAGGTGAGCAACCGAGAAGGAGAAATGTACTGTATGTATGTATGTACCAGGGTATTATACAGCCCTCCAGAGATATGCTCCTAATCTCAACCCCATAAATTTTCATACGTCTAAATTGATAAATGTCATTATAATATAGGATAAATTGGGTATTATTCTGGATTTTCACGCTCCTAAACACTTTGAGGCTTAAAATCATACGCCTAAAGGAGCGTCTCGCGCTCCAAGATAATACCTTGGTATGTACGTATGCCCTAGTCCTACCTATCCTATCCTACCTGCCTGTATCAGGCAAATGGAGGATGATAGAAGTTCGGAAACTGAGCCTCGGCCGTAACTTCAGAGGAACCTTGACTGACTGAAGTTAAGGAATATTGAGGACGAAATACTTTGAAATCAGTTTCAAATTTTCAGGTATAAAGAAGCTAACATCCAGCTTTTGGATCTCCCTGGTATCATAGAGGGAGCTGCGCAGGGAAAGGGGCGAGGGAGACAAGTGATAGCAGTCGCAAGGACAGCCGATCTGGTCGTAATGATGTTGGATGCTGGAAAGGGAGAGATTCAGAAAGAACTGCTGACTAACGAGTTGGAGCAGGTGGGAATAAGACTGAACAAGATCCCACCTAATATCTACTTCAAGAGGAAGAAGGCAGGAGGACTCGGTTTCACGGCCACTTGTCCCCTGACACATCTCAACGAGAAGTTGGTTGGCATGATACTGCACGAGTACAAGATATTCAATGCAGAGGTATTACTACTTATTCTCTCCTCTGGTAGGCGAAAAGAGTGGATCATACGTAATTACAAAAAGTATTCGAGGCTGCGTACAGCCACTAATTTATGAATATAATCTAGTGGGGAACTCGGAGTTGTTTTATCAGAGGTTTGTTCAGTAATTACTTAACGGAGATTTTAGGAAGGTATTTGCCTCCCTAGAAATATGAAAATATTTCAATTATTGAATGAATGAATGAATTCCAGAGAATAAAGTCCCGACACAAAAAGCTTGATAAAATTACAATTAATTACGTTCTTAGCATATTTGTAATTGTTTTAAATAATTGAAGCACACTAAAGACACTAAAAATGTCTTATTATGATTACTACTCAAATTCTTATAAACGATAAACATTCTATGTTGTATTGAAACTGATTTTGGCTTCTGAGTTTAATTTGTTGATGTGTCATAGACAAATTGGGTTTCTCCTCCACCATGCTGTTACATGTGTTACAGTTAAAACGTCAAATCAGATAACTTATTATGTAAAATACCTGAAAATTTCAGGCATTGTCATAATAACTGAAAGTTTTAACTGTAACATATATATACGTATGGTAGTATGTTACAGTTAAAACATCAAATCAGTTATTATGTAAAATGCCTTTGGAAAATTTCAGTTAGTATTTATAATAACTGAAAATTTCAGGCATTTTCCATCAGTTATTATGCTTATTGCCTGAAATTTTCAGGTATTTTACATAATAAGATTTGACGTTTAACTGTAACATATACACCGGGATATGATATGGGTACATTTACGTACTAGGTTTTGGTGAGAGATGACTGTACAGCGGATGACCTAATCGATGTCATTCAGGGCAACCGAGTGTACATGAAATGTCTCTATGTCTTCAACAAGATCGACACGATATGCTTAGAGGATGTGGACAAACTGGCTAGACAGCAGGACAGCGTGGTGATCAGCTGCGGACTAAGTCTCAACTTGGACTATTTCCTGGAGGAGCTCTGGGAGAAGTTGGTCCTAATGCGAATATACACGAAGAAGCGTGGTCAACCACCAGACTTCACTGACCCGCTTATTCTGAGAAGTGGCGCGACAGTGGAGCATGTGTGCCACTCGATACACAGGAGTCTAGTGGACACTTTCAGATACGCACTCGTTTGGGGTACCTCTACCAAGTACAGCCCGCAACGGGTAGGGAAGTCACATGTGGTCAGTGATGAGGACGTTATGCAGATTATCAAGAAGTGAGAATGTTGAGGTTAATACCACAATTGTGTCTGCAAAGGAATTGTTAACAAATAATGGTGATGCTGATATAATAAATTAGAAATGCCCATAGACAGGATGGTGGCGCATCTCTAGAAGAACACGAGTAGGTATACGCACTAAGTTATAACGATATCGTAAAATATTCGAAGTAGGAAATTCATATTTTCCTTAGCAAAATACCCTAATAGTAGGTGGGGAATCGCGCTTGACATCCCGAATATGACGAGCATCAGCCAATTAGGTTTCGCAGGATCGCGCGTATGAACAGGACGTAGTAGTAGGTACCATGATGAGCCAGGTTTTTAATACTCTGTGGAGCATACTTATAGGAGCTGTGTTCAGCTTGAGTTTTCATTTTTCAAATGTTTTACTTTTCTTATCTTAATATAATCGGAAATTGTTAAGTTACCAAATCAATAATACAAGCGCGCTTCGCTTGCTTGCGCTGCGCGGCTTGCAGACACTGCGTGTCTGCAGATTTACCCAGTGGGCGCTTGCGGATATTAGAGAAACAATACGTCGCATTCTTGTTTTATACTAATTACGCTGGATTGTCATTTGTCTACGGTTACATTAATGAAATCAGAATTGTAGCAGAAATTTTGTTTCTTGATAAATATAATTTACTTCGTATTAAGTCTTTTAAGTCAACTATCCTGAATGTAAGCCCAATTTGAATACACGAAGTTCACATTGCTTAAGATTATTATACTAAAATAATCAATTCCAGTCCATGCCGTTAAAAGTTATTGTATGATCGAATTGATTGATCGTAGCATATAACACACTTTAATTGTTGTTAACAATCAAATTATAGACTCAAAATAGCAGTATTCAATCATTTATATGAAATGGAATCGCGTGTGAATGGCATTATAAAAGGCTGATAATTGATTGGTTCACATAAACCAATGAATTTCAATCACGAATAGTTTGATTGTATGCATAAGTCACTACTATTTTATTCCAAATGTATTTACATTATAAAATAATCGAATTTGATTGGTCAGCACATTTTGTCACCTATCTCGGCGAGGTGTGAACATTTCGCTTAGATCTTCGAACTTAAACCTAGATTCATCATTTGATACCTACATGCCAATTTTCGTATTTCTACGACTTGCCAATTCTTCAATCAATTCGGACAAACAAACAAAAAAAAAAAAAAAAAATCCTGGAGTTTTAATATATAAGATAAACGTAAGTTCATATTGGAGTGTCTGTACTGAGAGAGATTCTGTTCTGTTGAACTATTACATACATAACTTCACATTGTCACTTTTGTTATACTTATTTAAAATCAAATACTGATTAAGAAATTAGGGTACAAAACTTCTATACTACATATCATATACTGTTTGATTTGAAAAATCCATCTAATCCATCGAACTAAGACTAATGGAAGCTACTAAGTCTGAAAATAATGAGGAGAAACTTTCAGGAGCTAAGGCGGTTATCAGAGAAGCAATAGAAGGAGCTAGGGAACGATTGAGGGTAGCAAGCAATGAGATATGGATGAACCCAGAGACCTTGATGGAAGAAGTGAAGGCACACGCTGTCCTGACACATTTCCTGGAGAAAGAAGGCTTGGCAGTGGAGAAGTCATTCGTGCTGGAGACTGCTTTCAGAGCGACCTTCTCTACCCCGTCCAGTCAGAACGACCCGACTGCCATCAACGCGTGTGTGATTTGTGAGTATGACGCCTTGCCGAGTATAGGCCACGCATGCGGACACAACCTGATAGCAGAATCGGGTCTAGCTGCAGCGATAGGCATCAAAGCTGTCATGGAGAGTAACCCTGACCTCAAACTCAAGCTCACTGTCATGGGTAAGTTTCCATTAAATGTGTACTTAATTCGATCAAGTTTCAATAGTTGAATTGGAATAATAGTTTTTATAAAATTTCATAAAGGTACTCCAGGCGAGGAATGTGGCGGTGGTGGGAAAATCCATCTGATCAGAGCGGGAGCATTCAAGAACATCGATTTTGCAATGATGGTGCACCCGTGCGCTTCAAATATACTCTATCCGAACGTAATCAGTTTTGAGAGGTGGGAAGTTAAGTACAGAGGGAAAGCAGCACATGCAGCTGCCTTTCCCTGGGAAGGAGTCAATGCGCTGGACGCAGCAGTCAACGCATACACTGCTGTGTCACACATGCGACAGCAACTCAAACCTAGCTGGAGAGTTCATGGAATCATCACAGATGGCGGAGTGAAAGCGAATATTATTCCAGAATCTTCTCAGCTCAGTTACATGCTACGTGCACCGACTGACAAACAGCTAGAGGAACTAAAGGGGAAGGTGAGAGGATGTTTTGAGGTGAGGGTTAGATTCAGAGAATTATCTAGGCGTGAGACACTCCTTTAGGCGTATGGTTTTAAGCTCAATCGTGTTTAGGAGCGCGAAATTTTGAAATATCCTCCTATACCTGTTTTTCTATCGATTTGGGCAATGAATATTTTGTGGGATTCAGATTAGGAGTGTGTTTCGAGCTGTATAATACCCTGATTAGATTCAGTATTGGATAAGACCAACGCAGTGATTCCTAGCAGGCAACAACTTTAATTTACTTAAATAGTTCATCCATACAGTTAGTGCTGTATCTGTAGAGTTAAAACTAAGTATGCCATAATAATATAAAGATTGAAGGTGCTTGTTGAGATATACCCACGGATGCAATGCTGAGTTTCATCCATATGCGTCATAATCCATACATTATCAAAAAATGTCCACTCTAGTAGATCAACGTTCTAGTTCGCTGTTTGCCATTAGCTCTAGTTACATCAAACAGGTTGGGTGAAGCAGCTCACAGCCCCCAGGATTCGGTTCTTATGATCTACAGAGTATACTGCATGTGTATATATACAAGCAGTTACTCCGCTTATTTGAAACACCGGTTAGGTCGGAAAACCACTTAATTGGGTCAAATGTCTAGGAACGGAATAGTTCCCATCCATAGACGCTAATAAAAAATGGCATCAGTTAATTGGGAACGATGCTTAATTGTATCCCAATTAAGCGGAGTTACTGGATATATACTTTGTAATAGGCTGCAGCAACAGCGACTGGTTGCACAGTAGAAATAGATTCTAGTGGATATTTGCCATATAGCAACATGAGGACGAATTGCATTATGTCAGAGTTGTACAGGAAGAATGCGCGGGAGTTGGGAATGGAGCATCAAGATAGGAATGCAGACAAGGATACATGTAGCTTCTCTACAGATATGGGAAATGTGTCCTACCAAGTGCCTAGTATACACCCTTCATATGCTATTAAGACGGAGTTCTCGAACCATTCCACAGAATTCACAGTCGCCTCAAATACAGCAGAAGCACACGAGTCAACTCTCAAAGCAGCTATCTCCATGGCGGGCACAGCGATAGACATCGTATACACAAAGGGAATGCTGGAGAGAATGAAGCAGGAGTTTATGAATGCAGAAGATACCGCATAGAAGTACCTAGTATAGTCGGCATATATAGAGTTACATGTATATATATTGTGGTAAATTGTGTGTGGTATTATAAGTACAAAAAACTCGGAATAGTCCCTTAGTCAGCTGAATGCCTTCAAAAGATAACTAATCATAATATTGACCAAAATTAGGATTATCAATCGATATATCAAAGTCAAGGCATATCGACCGATATCTTCAAAATCAAGACGTATCAGCCGATAGCCCTCGTAAATGATTGGAGAGAAAACTGAACCATTGACTCAGCCCAACCCTACTACACAACATATAGATATTTCTCACCTTCCACATTTTAAATTACACTTCTAAGCTTCTAAATTTAGATTTATGGTTTCCTGTCAGGTCTGGTTCGGCGACCGTCCCCATCCACCCACACTTAAACATATAATATAGTAACCCCAACTTAAGCGTTCTTTCCTCAGATTTAAAAAAATATAGACCGATATGTCAAAACGACTCGGAGCGAACACAACTAAGATTGAACTCATTTGTTGTTGATTTCTCCCCAGCCCGTTATGGCGTATCGCTGATATGCCTTCCTTTTAAAGGTATATACTAACTTCGATGAATCTGGGCATATTATAAAATAAATGTAGTCAGCTTCTAGGGGCAAAGCCCCTGGACCCCACTGGGGGGCTTACAGCGCACCCCAGATCCCCAGCTTGATACTGTGACACCCCCGTCAGAAATCCTGGGGAGAACCCTGATATGGTGTCGTTTTTAATAGAGGAGCTTAGAATATGGAAGCTACTGAGTCTGAAAATAATAAGAAACTTTCAGGAGCTAAGGCGGTTATCAGGGAAGCAATAGAAGGAGCTAGGGAACGATTGAGGGTAGCAAGCAATGAGATATGGATGAACCCAGAGACCTTGATGGAAGAAGTGAAGGCACACGCTGTCCTAACACATTTCCTGGAGAAAGAAGGTTTGGCAGTGGAGAAGTCATTCGTGCTGGAGACAGCTTTCAGAGCGACCTTCTCCACCCCGTCCAGTCAGAACGACCCGACTGCCATCAACGCGTGTGTGATCTGTGAGTATGACGCCTTGCCGAGTATAGGCCACGCATGCGGACACAACCTGATAGCAGAATCGGGTCTAGCTGCAGCGATAGGCATCAAAGTTGTCATGGAGAGTAACCCTGATCTCAAACTCAAGCTCACTGTCATGGGTAAGTTTCCACCTAACAGAATCATTCCAGGAAAATCGATTTTTAAACTCTTCACTTTATTTTTGGATCAAATTTTCAATTAAATTTGGGAATATTGGAATATCTTTGATTTTCATTTTATCTTCAAAGGTACTCCGGCAGAAGAAGGTGGTGGCGGAAAAATATATTTGATCAAAGCAGGAGCATTCAAAAATATTGACTTTGCAATGATGGTACATCCATTTCCTTTCAACGCTATCTACCCTAATGTCATGAGTGTGGAGCGGTGGGAAGTTAAGTACAGAGGGAAAGCAGCACATGCAGCTGCCTTTCCCTGGGAAGGAGTCAATGCGCTGGACGCAGCAGTCAACGCATACACTGCTGTGTCACACATGCGACAGCAACTCAAACCTAGCTGGAGAGTTCATGGAATCATCACAGATGGCGGAGTGAAAGCGAATATTATTCCAGAATCTTCTCAGCTCAGTTACATGCTACGTGCACCGACTGACAAACAACTAGAGGAACTAAAGGGGAAGGTGAGAGGATGTTTTGAGGTGAGTGTTAGAGATTATACGTACGTGTATTTAATTAATATTAATGATTGCAATCTTTGATAGAAGTATCTAATATTTTATTCGGTCCCTAGGGGAACGCCTGCCCCGCCGTACATCCGTCCTCGCGTTTTATATTAACTGTTTATGTAATGCACAAATGTACAATTGTACAATCCACACGTATTCTGCTAGGCAGCAGCACTCGCAACTGGTTGCACGATGGATATAGATACAAGTGGAGATTTGCCATATAGCAACATGAGGTCGAATTGTATGATGTCAGAGTTGTACAGAAAGAACGCGCAAGAGTTGGGAATCAAGTATCAAGATCCAGAGTTCGACAAGGACAAGCCTTGCTTCTCTACAGATATGGGAAATGTGTCCTACCAAGTGCCTAGCATACATCCTACATATGCTATTAACACTGAGTTCCCCAACCATTGTAAAGGATTCACGGCTGCCGCCAATACAACAGAAGCACACGAGTCAACTCTCAAAGCAGCTATCTCCATGGCGGGCACAGCGATTGACATCGTATACACAAAGGGAATGCTGGAGAGAATGAAGCAGGAGTTTATGAATGCAGAAGATACTGCATAGAAAGCACTATGTGTATAGTCGTGCATTAGATTGATTCGAGTTTTTAGAGTAGGAATTAGATTCGTATAGTGATATTTATGTTATCTAGTATAATACCAACCTCAATATAGCCAACATCTACTCCATCAGGGATAGTGATGTTAGACCTGGGAGTGCCTACATAGTCTCCCCCATCGCTAGCAATAGACAATCTGAGGGGTTCAGTGAGCTCGGTACGTTTCTCGTGGTAGTTGAAGGCGCTAGCTGTGGAGGTAGTTTGTGAGCGGGTTACTCTATACAGGATGCATAGAGTGTCGGAGTGAGATAGGGAGTAGCAAGTGAATGAGGAGAGGCAGAGACGCGCACAGTCCACAAAGTGGTTAGAACTGGCACTGATGTCACTCCGCTGTAGCTCGTCTTGCGCTCCAGTCAGTACCAGCGACTGAGAATCCGTGAAGTAGTCGCTCTCAGTGATGTTAGGGTTTGAGAAGGCAATCTCAAGGATGTTGAATTGAGTGGTGTAGTACGACACCTGTCAGAAGGAATAACAGGTAGCTACAGTGATATGTACTGAGTAACTGTACGGGAGTGAATAACCTGTAGATCTCCGAGACTTCCGAACTCCCGATCAAGTGAGATTCTCGCTACGTAGGATTCCTCTTCCTCATTCACCACGAACTGAGCGGAGGAGAAAGATACCACCCCGTGGGGGGCGTCGTTAGGGAGGATATTCACAACAGCTGTGCTGGATTCTCCTGCTCGGGCCCCGCCTGTCACACTGGCAATCATCACCTCAACTGCCTCCAGACCTTCTGGGACTGTGTCTGGTGATATCTGGAGAAGATAGAGAGAGATTCAACACGGCTGGACTAATCCGGCAGTTTGATGGAGATATGGACCTGGATGGAGAAGGTCTTGGTCCGCTCTTGTGGCTGGTACAGCAGCTCCCCAGCAGTAGTTTCCACATCATCATCAGCGGATTCTCCCCCCGCAAGCATAGCCACCCAGGTGATACGCACCAGCCCCTCCGCCCCCTCGCGTCTCTCCAACACCAGGTCCACATTGAGAGGATTGAAAGGAGGTTCTTCTACGTTTATGACGCGACTGCCTGTTGCAAACTCGAATAGACCATGGATGTCGTCATTTTCAGATATGGTTACTATGATTGAAGTGTTGGAAGAAGCTAGCCGAGCGCCACCTAAACGATCATCATAGACATTATAATAAGAAATGTTTTATTTTTGTTAAGTTGGGTTTAAGTTCTCACCACTTGGAGAAGTGAGAGTAACTGTAAAAGACTCATCGAATTCAGGATCGAAATCTTCTTCCACTCTGAGGGGTAGAGTCACCAAATCTGTCCCCTCTGTGAATGTCACCTGTCCATTGGCCGATGACAGGTCATTGAACGTGGCAGTGACAAGAGTGACTGTATACCTGACAGCTGTGATCCCAAACACCCCGGCACTCCTCTGCACATAGATGAAGTCGCCGGTAGGTTCTGAGACCGTGAGCTGAGTGGCTGTGAAGGAGAATACTCCTCTAGCGTCGTCATTTTCAGATATCGTCACCTCACTCCTGGATGCAGCCCCAGCATCAATCTGAAAATTGAAGATGGAGAAATAACACAATGTGCGTACAACAATAATACCTTATAATACAATGTTCGGTTAGACCAAATATTATTTGGCAAATAGTTGATATTCGGTTGGGAACCGAATATCAGTATTCGTATTTGGTTGGAGTAACCGAATATTATATACAAGCGTAGCGAGGCTATCAAAAAAATTCCAAAGTCCCTATGGGTGCTAAGTATAGGTACTTTCGCAAATCTATTTCAAATTTGTAATTTAAAAAAAATCAATATAGGATCGAAAATATGATATTTGGAATCAACACTCTAAAAGCCTCAGGTCAACACTTGAAAGTCATTCACTATATTAAAAATTGTTTATTTTATGTAAATAAAAATTGTTTATTTTATGTATCTATTGTAAACGAAAAAAACAAAAATATATCATAAATTAATTCGAAAATGCGATATTCTGAAGCTTATAAAACCCATGTCAACTGTGGAAGCTAGCCTCCAGCCTATCTTTGGAATTTGTTTATTTGAAAATTTAGGAAGCACCCGAATATTATCAGTATTCGTATACCTTAAAAGTTGAACTATACAAATGTACAGATAGCAATGCTATGAGGTAACTCAGCCTACCATGGGAGTCGGCATTCCAGGCTGAGGAGAAGACAACAGCTGGGCGCTCACAAGCAGCACATCGAATCTCTCGTCTGCTTCAGGCACGTCATCCTGCAGCACGGTTACCTCTATCGTCCGTGTGGTGACACCGCTGTTGAAGTTCACGTACCCGTTCTCTATCTGAACGTAGTCTAGGTTGGGAGCTGCCGGCTGCGTGGCAGTGGCAGAAGTGGAGAAGTTAACACGGATGTCTCCGGAGGAACCGAACTGTCGGTTGATTGTAAGTGTAAAGGTCGAGCCTTCTTGCTCAGCTATGCTCCTCTGACCTTGTGGGAAGTTGAACAGGCCATGCGGATAATCACTCGCCTAATAAAACATTTAGATATTGTTGATTATGAACCAAACATAATAGGAATATAAAACCCTTGGAAGTACAGTGAAGGTCGCTTATTATAAACCACCAGGGGACCAAAAAAATTCTTCACAATAGAAAGATTTCATATTTAACTTCTTAACTAATCCTATGTAAACGACAAAATTGGGACCAGAAGGTTAGTTCATAATAAATGAATGTTCATAGTAAGCGAGTCTGAGTGTATGTAGGTGTGATTTATATGCATACAATACATGCACGAATATAAAGTCTTGATTTTTATTTGCTTTTTTTGGAAATGATTGAGGAACTGAGAGGTGAGAATGGCTACGAACTTCACAATAAATAGTATAACTGATGATATAGCTGCATACAGATCAATTGGCTGGAATGTATTATCTCTACGTGTCATTCATCATCATCCGTCAACAACAACTAATATTGAGCAACCTTCAAACTAGTTATTGAATAGAATGTTGTTACATCTGGAAGCTATTGTGTTTGATGTGTTGAAGCAGATCTCGAAAACTGTAAATGCCTGATGGACAGCAACAAATGATAGTGACTGATGGATACAATTCAGTAATTAACATACCATATATTACTTTAAAATTCCCATGGTTTCAAATTTAAGCTCTTCTGACAGTTGACGTTGACAAAGCTTCAGAACCCCAAAAAGATTAGATTCCAACATGTTCGATAAATAGTTGAACTATTTGCATAGTTTAACCATTCAAGTATTGATAGTATCGGAATTAAGGTCAGTCAGCACCATTCATTTCATGACTCTATCCGACCAAATAGTAATCCTATTTTCAACGGAACAACACGAATTTCCTTAAATATACTCGTACGTACCCAACACCAGTCTACACCGAGTGGGCATTGAACACAAATATACAAATTAAACCAAAAAATGTGGTTAAATTTCGCCAAAGGGCACAAAATTTGAAATTTTTCTTCACTCACAGGACCTCCAAGAGCCCCTTTTGGGGATTTTGTTTACCTAACAGCCCGCTGCGTTTTGTGGAGTGCTTTTTTTGCAAAATTTCTAATTTGGATGTGGATTTGTGATTTTTTGGCAATTTTAAAAATGTTTGCTCATTGGAGAAATTTATCGTTATAAATGTTGATCTTCTCTATCTATGAAATTAATACTGATCGAGGAATATAATGCTTATACTCAGGCTTAATCATTGGTGTGTTCGCAATTCGTCATAAATTCCAACCAGTCTATCAAACAGTTATTGGGATATACGGGGTGGGTGGTATTCTACTATCTGATGAGGAAGTATTCAAAACAATCCCTAGTTTAAATTCCAAGCTTATTATCTGATTCATGAGCGCATACCTGGATACTGATGGTAGCCTGTGTGTCACCAGATGAAGAGAGCCTGGCTCCACCTGCAACATTGAAGAGTTGCACCTGGAATACTTCGAGAAACTCTGATATCTCGTCCTGGACAATGTTGAACTGAATACTAGCACTGTCAACTGATTGAGCAAATGATATCGAGCCGTTATTCGGAGTGATATCAGTCGGCCCATTCGCCCCCTGTAGCATCCATTGTACCGTGACGTCACCGAGAAGTCCCCCGGTTCGTTGTAGGTTTAAATTGAGCGCCACATCCTCTTCACTCACCACTCTACTCAGAGACTCGGTTGTGAAGGACAGGACCCCGAATGCATCGTCGCTAGTTCCTATCGTGATGTTGATGGTGGACCCGATGCCGAGAGAGGGAGTGCCGGGACTCCCCGTAGGAGCGGAGAGGATCAATTGGAAGGACTCGGCTAATTCTGGTGTCGAGTCGTCGACCAGGGCTATATTAACAAACTGACTGCGCTGCCCTGAGCTGAATGTTACGGTGCCTACAGCGTTAATGTAATCTCTATCCGAGCTGATACCATCTGCGTCTAGACTGCTGGTAAAGTACTGCGCACTGATCTCACCAACTGTGCCCTGAGTAGAAAGAGATCGTGGTAAACATCAGAACTACTAACTGCTACAACATGATTGCTCTAATTACTGATAAGAAAGAAGCAAGAGCCAACAAGTCTAGCGAATGCTGCTTACTACTCACCTGTGCTCGAACCACTTGTAGAGATATGTTGACAGACTCTTCCAGCACGGTGAGGGTTGGTTGTTGAGTGGCTGCTGGTACGAATTGGCCATCTTGCACAGGAATGCCGCTTGTATCGAACTGCAGGAGTCCGTAAGGCGCATCGTTACCTTCTATTCTCAGACTCACACTCTGAGTGGGTCCCAGGTAGTGAGCGGAAGTGGGAGTGCTAGGGGTGGTACCGTCCTCGCTTGACAAACCTGAAACAACCGAGATAGCATCCTGATCGCATTACAGCATACGCATGCAGAATTCAGGATGGAACAACCTGTGAGGGAGACGATGTAGCTCTCAGCCAACTCGGGCACCTGGTCGTCCACGGGGGTGAGAACGAGGTCTGACACAGCATCTCCCTCCGCGACCAGAAGCCGGCCAGAAGCGGGATCGAAGTCATTTCCGGCCAGAGTGGATCCGTCCGAGAGGTAGACCGCCCAGTGCGCGTAGACTCCTCCCAGCAGAGAGAACGTCCGGGAGATGGGGATGGAGGCGGTCTCTGCCTCGCTCGCTAAGCTCACCGGCTGGGAAGACTGAAATTCAAGTATTCCTGCACAAAATACTAAATTAAACATCGTAATTATTAAAGTTGGATTAGGAAGAAGAAACAACAACCATTTCCGGTGTCACTAGCCAGGATGTTAAATCTGGAAGTTCCTTCAATCGGTCTGATTGTCCCTGGCCCCTTGATGTTCAGTACTCTCGAATACACTACCTCAGTGGCTTCTGGGATGTCATCCTCCTTAACACGGATCAAGGGGGTAGAGGTGTTAGTCTGTCCTATCGCGAAGCTGGCATACCCGGATAGGGGACTCACATCTTCAGCCGGCCGGTTTAGAGATATGCTGGATATCTGTTAAATACCATTAATAGATATACACACTACGGAGAATGGGACCTCTACCTCTCTATGAGTGGGGATGGGAACACCTTCAAGCGACAATAATACCTCACAGGATTAAAATAAACATCTATAAGAGGGGAATTCTAGAAATTCTGTTCGGTTTATCAAGAATTCCTAATTTCTTGGTATAATCAGTCGCTATTAAGATTTCTTAGAAGAAATTCTTCTGTTTACGATAATAAAAGTCCTAGGATTCCTGAAAAATCGTAATTCATAGAAAAACGAGCTGAGATAATGGCTGCTTCTATGATTTAACATAATTACGCTTGGAATCACAGGAGAATGGGGATCAGCCTGTTCACTTATAGACTGCATATGCAATAGTATTGATGGGTGAGTAAACCTAATTACCTGAGCGGTATTGAGAGGTGCATAGTAGACTCTCACATCTTGGAGAGCGACTCCAGACAGGGACGAGGTCCCTGCCCCAGTGGCCCCTACACTCAGCACCCCACTGCTGTCCTCCACTATCCCGCCTGATCCGACGCTACCTGTGCCCAGCTCCACCCCTCCGAAGTACAGCCTCACCGAAGGAGAAGGAAAAGTCTGGTGGACCACGGCCAGATGGGACCAAGCGTCATCGAATACATCTGTCGGCAGCTCTGCTTCAAAAGAGGAGCTACCAGCTGAAGTGAGCGCGTACTCGTACCGCAGGTAGCTGGTGGAGCTAGAAACGCGGATTCTAACACCGTAGTAGGTCAGAGAGGAGTCACTGCTCTGCTTAGCCATTACGTATCCAGCAGAGGAGGAATTTGCTCTGAGAAAAGCGCTCAGAGTAAATCCTAGAGAGAGGTCGGCTGCAGTGGGTTGGTACTGAGTTGGCACGGTCAGGAGGGAGTTGGACCCACCGGAGAACAGGTACGCCGTGGTGCCGGTATCCGAACGGCTGGGGTATACAGACACTGCGGATCCCGGACTACCCAAGAAGATCAAGTCCGCCAGAGGAACATCTTCCAGTCCGGAAGCAGTCAGCTCCCAGAGCAGCTCAGCTCCGGCTAGCGTCCCCCCATACTGGGAGATGGTGAGGGTGCGCTCTCTCTCGGAAGGAGGGGCGCCTGGAGGGAGATCCTCTGGCACGAATACATCCTCAGATGACCAACCGTAGGCCCCGTACGGGTCGTCGTTCTCAGGCACAGTGAACGTGACGGTGAGATTCTCAGATGCGCACTCGGGACCAGGAATGAGGGGTGGGGACCCGAATATGGGACAAATGATCGAGATCTGGAATACGTCCTCCAGCTCTGGGATGTTGTCGGCAAGAACTTGGATGGAGAGGGAGGTGTTGGCACTCCCGTCCTGCATGAAGATCCCGTTGGTGAAGGAGAGGTCCCCTGGGCTGGGAGGCAGGCCTGGGTGGCCTACGCTTATCCCAATCACGTTAAACAGAATGGAGAGACGACCAAAACTGCCTCTGGTTCTCTGGATGAGTAGCTCTGTGCTCATCCCCTCCTCCGCACTCACAAGGAGGGAGCTGGGGTGGAAGGACACGATCCCGTTAGGGTCATCGTTAGGCGCGATGTAGACGGACACGTTGGAGGGGGTGTGAACCACACTGTCGCCGGTAGCCTCGTACAGCTCGAAGAAGAACCGCTCTTCAACCTCCGGGACGTCATCGTCAAGAATCGCAGTTGAAATGCTCATATCGCGCTGTCCCACCTCGAATATGATCAAGAAGTCCGTGTACGGACTGAAGTCCTCGCTCTCTTTAGCAGAATCTTCTCGAGTCCGAAGTTTGACGGTCGCTCTGTCTGCTGCCTGTCCGCCCCGAGTGATGGACACCTGTGCCATGGAGCCAGGAGACTCGTCCACGTCCAGAATGAGTCGAGTGAAAGTGATCGGGTCGTCATTAGCTAAGACTGACAGCTGCGCCTATCAGGAGGTACAGACGTGATTCAATGCATATATTTCTATTTATTATCGCTAGTCTGTGACACATAAATTATCAATTGTGCAATAGTAAATGCTGGGAATTAGCATCTTCTACAACGGACATAAGCTCGATTGTCCGTTCTTAGAGCTATTCAATTCTTCTAAGGACGGAGCTTTGTGCTCGTACCACTCACCTCAGATCGAGACTGCTCTATCATCGCGCCACCCACGGGGGAATGCAGCTCTATCGTGAACACCTCCACGCCCTCAGGAATGTCGTCAGGAATGACTGAGATTGCGATCAGAGCGTAACTCTGTCCTTCAGTATAACTCAGAGCACCGGAAGTAGGCGTGACGTCATAGCCAGCATCTGACTGGGCTATTCTCCACTCAACACTGACATTACCAAATGTCCCTCGGTCTCTCATGACGCGGAATTCTGCCGTGTTGTATTGGGAGGGGTCGACAGCGGTGCTTTCAGAGATGGATTTAGCCAGCTCTTCGAATTGGAATAAACCGTAAGGATAATCGTTCTCGAGGATTGTAATCTGAGCTTGATAAGGTTTCTCCAGGATAGCATTATCACTCACCTAACAACACACAAGATAATTGTGTATGTACGTCGTGATATACACTCAGGCACTCACCCCTATGATGGTAAGGTTGAAGCTCTCCTCCAGTTCTGGTATGGTGTCGTCAAAGGGGAGGAGCAGGAGTGTCTTACTCGCCTGGTTAAGACCAATCACCTCAAATCCGGACGCATAGAAGTCCTGCGGTCCGTTTGACGTGATTTCGTACTGCACAATCTCTTCAGTGAGAGAAGCCCCAGTCCTCACTAACGTTAGCATCACGGAGTTACTGATATTCTCACTGACAATGAATGGCCCCACGGAGTCAGCAGATAGGCTGATTGTCCCCCCAGGGGTGTCGCTAGCTCGGATTGTGACGAAACTGGCAGAAGCGGCACCATTTATCTGTTGGTTCTGCTCGGCAGCAACAAGGAGGGACACGACGAATGTCTCTTCAACCTCAGGCATGGAGTCCGCTTTGATCAGAATCGAGAGGACAGAACTCGACTCCCCCTCAGGCAGCACCACCGTACCCACAAGGCTCTGTTCTAGGTCTGCAGCGGTGAACGTGTCCTCAGATGTAGCGGCTACAATCGCGTAGCTGATGGTCGCCTGTCCAGACGACCCGTCCCTCTCTATAGTCAGATTCACCTAGACGCAAGTATCGTATCAATGTAATTTATTGCTAGGGTAGAACACGATTCAGGATTCTCATTTTAGTTATTCAAGAGCTGAGAATAGCATCACATGCCCTCCCAACGTATTAGGGATATCTCAGCTATACCAAGCTAGCAGCAGGCAGATTGCTCCAACAAAGTATATATGTAAATTTATTACTTACTCTCGTTGGCTGACTTGAAGTACCCTCCTCTATAGAGACCCGCCTCGAAGCATCTGTGAAACCGATACGGCCGTTGATGGCATGCTCAGGAATGGATACGAGCAGTTTATCTCGCATCCCAATCGCTGGACTGGAGGGGGGTTCAACGAGAAGAGGAGTCAGTATGTCCGTACGTATGATGCTGGCAGATTGGAGTGTTGCGTAGAATCTGCCCTGTGCTTCCAAGAATGCATTGTCAGCAATGGTTAGATTGATTATGGTATAGTCCCTCCCTTCCTATAATTAGATACAAATAATAAGAATGGATAAGATAGGCATTGAGATGTGCGTATCTATCTTGATAGCATTCACTGATACATTCATTACTGCTGCTTTAAGAAATATTCGAGTTATGCCCGTAACACTGTGAATGATTAGAACATTTGTACTTACGTGAATTACAGTGAGTCCAGGTGTAACCACGTAGTTCTGGATCTGTGTATCAATGCCACTGCCGGCTGGCACGTAACTAACGTTGTAGTTGACCACGATGTTGAATTCTAAGCCTTTCCCCCTCACGAGACGCAGTGAGAGTGTTCGGGGATTTAGTGTTATTGTATGGCCTGTGTCATCCCATTCAAGCAGCCCATATGCAGAGTCGCTATCGCGGACTACGAAACTCTCGCTGAGCTGTGAAGAGGCGAGTCTGCCGATGTTAGAAGTTATGGCAGTGAGCGTGATAAGAAAAGGCTCTGCCGCTTCTGGAATTCCATCAGAAATGATGGGAACGAGCAGGTGAGCCTGCGATTCTCCATCTGCAATGGAACTAGTGCCAGGTGTAACGATATCATCACCAGCTTGAGATGTGTTTGAGAGACGATGAGAAACCTACACATTTCAGCATTATAATTATGATAAAATCAGTTAGACATCGTTTAGACAAGTTCATTGCGATTGGAATGGTTCTTATCAGCTCCGCACAATTTGCGTGAGCTATGTAGATTACACTGAAAATAGCACAAAGTTGCAAAATAGATTTACCTAATGAATCAACTTAAAACTATCGACTTAATCGAAGAATCATGCAATTTTGTTGATTACTCACATTGCGCACTCTCATTACACTTCGACAACACTCAATCCGCCTGAGTATGTCCTATTGCAAAGTCTAGACTCACACACCATCGCCATGTATTAACTCAAGATTTCATCTCAAGACACTTAAACAGTGACAACTTCAAGGCAATCCCCCGTGCACCCTTCCTAACGTTTAGTTCCCATGCCTCATCTGCTTTAGAACCTTAATCGGTTACAAAGCAAAAGTGCACACACCCCACTGCCTACGTGTTCTCGCCCCCAGCCATGCAGGATCTGTGTTGCCAATGTCTTAAATTGGAACATATAAATTTATGAGGATGCATCGCATTGTGAAGGAGTCTAACTTCCTTTCTCAGCTTAGACTTCATGATCTACATGTGATAACATAGAGAATAGTCGAGTCATTCTTCATGAATTAAACAGATGTGCTCGATACTGCTCGCAGAATATAATTGAATGTCGAATAATAATAGTAATAATTGGACTAAAGATGGCTTGACCGATCGAGCAGAGACTTATATGGAGTGCAAATAGATCACAATACATATAAGATCAACTCCTTATAAGGAGTTGTTATCGCGGAAGTTGAAGACTGAATAATCGAAAACATAAATATAATTGTGATCAACATAAAATTCAGAGAAGTAGCCTGTGGAACAATGACCAACGAGAATTGCCCTGACCTTAATCGCACTCCTGTAAGAGACTCGCTCTTCTACGACTAACTGACTTATAGTAGAGCTTTTTTGGGAAGAAATGCCGATGAAGACACATCACAAATTAGTAGAGATAGACACAGATCAAAGTCTAGCCATAAATATTATGAGCAGATTGTGAAAACGGATAAGCGAATGCTCTGATGATCACACTGTTTGATTCCCTTACTCATAGATTTTCTGCCATAAAATGACCAAATTTAAGAAAGATGATCTCAATTTGAATTCAAGAAATGCTATCTTATTGGCAGATAATGAAGCAATACAAAAGAGTGCTTTAAATATAATTTTTAATTTAATTAATTAATTAATTATATCTGTGTGCATTGTAAATCAATATAGTAATGGTTAGATACTTACCTCCCAGTTTACAGTGACTACCCCCACATTACTTTCCGTCCGGGTTATGACCAGCATAGCGTCGCCGCCTTCCATAGCTATGACGTCACTCGTGTCAGGGAGGCTTACAACTCCTCCTGCCCCGTCGTTACCGATTATAGTCAGGTTGACAATAGGTGTGAAGATGTGGATATCTGAACTAGGATTCCTTATGCGCAGCTGGAATGTCTCGTCATCTTCTGCCGTGGAGTCGTCAATTATGCGGATACTAATGGACTGTGTCGTGGTAGTCTGAAACGTTATTGAGGAACCTAGCAGGAGCAAATTCAAAACATTCATATGAGACGACTAAGTTCAGTCAAAAGATAATGAGCTTAATCGAGCACACAGCAGCTACAATATTACGCTGACCGAGTTATTCAATAGTATACTACAGTAAACCTCTCTATATTGAACACCTTCGGGACCTGAGTTTTGTTCACTATATCGAGGTGTTCACTATCGGAGGTTTCACTGTATATATCAATATACTTTTAATTAAAATTAAGTCAAATCATTGTTAAATATTGTTTGCAAGCACAGAATTATCACTGAATTAGAAAATTAGCAGGAAGAAGAGAATGGTTAGCATGAGAGAGCCATCACTTAATTTCAAAAGCGTATCTAAGCTCTTCCAAGAAAGACACTAGTTTCAGGCAGCAGCAGAGACAGAAATATACCATATATAATTTCAAACTGAAAATACTTCTGATATCTCTGATTACAATGCCATAAGCAATAATCAGAAAAGATAAGTAGGATTCCATGATGAAACTAATCTAATTAAGGGAACTGAAGGAGAGAAGTAAGTGCAGATGGTACTCCAGACCTAGCAAACATTCAATCTGGAGATTATCAATGAGAATAGATGACAACACTTGCAATGGTCGTCCTAGGAGGAGGGCTTAATTATGACTGCAAGAGTTTAACTAATGCAGCTCGATTCAAATTAGTTTCACAATATACACCTGCGTATTCAATAGTTAGCTCACTCATATCACTCTTAATCAAAACGAGATAGGAGAGAATGAGTATGGAAGAATACACGTACAGGCACAGACGAGTGTAATTATCTTGTAACGCTTTACAATTCCAATTGCCTGTAATATAATAGTACAACCTTACAGATGCATCGCTGTAACAGGTGCTGATCAGACTGGTTGAAATGTGATGAAACAAAGTGAATTGTCTCAAGTTCGATACTGATGTGTCAGACTGGATATAACTTAAAATACTAGTATGGCTGTAAGGCATCATTATTTGTAGAAATTTACTGCGTTTTAAGAAGCACCAACATTCGCTGTTTGAATTTCGGAATTCGTTCCAAGTGAAAATAGGAAGCATTTGTTTAATTAAATAAACGAAATAATTAATATTTCAGAGATAAAAAATTAAATTGAGAGTAATAGATATAAATTGGAATTGATTGAATTTCAGGAAAGGAACCGTTAAATATAGCTTAAATTTTAAAATGGTGTTTAGTAAGTAAAAATACAGATACAGGATCAGGACTAATAATATCCGACCTTTGAAGTATGTTGAAATGAGCTAACAATGTACAGAACTAGAGCATCCAAATAGTATAAATACGAGCAGTTCAGTTAAGTTAATAGAAATTATAAACGCTAATAACAAATATTTGTTAGTTGACAAACATATGGAGCCACAGGAAAGAACACGACTAAACATCCGCCATACTAAATATGGACTCAAACAAAACACACCCAGGAGTAGAGGGGTGCTGCGAGCTGCGAAGAAGAGACAGTTTAGAGAGGCGTATCAATCCCTAAAAGACGTATTAGGCGTATCACAAGAAGAACCCTACTTATCCAAGATAGATATCCTCTATCTAGCAATGGACAGAATAAGACAACTCAATCTCTGCCTACTGCTCTCTGCATTAAATAGCCCGTTGATGCTAGAGGAATTCGGCTCCGGATGAACAAACACGAGATTGGATTTTATCGTCGCCCCAACAAGATTGATTTCACATGACAGTCATGATAATAAATTGAACATGATTGAGTAGATGTTGCCATTAAAAGATATTCCAATTTCGATATGCTCTGCTTCTTAGATTATTTGTATTCTTCTAAGTATTTTATAATTGGATATCCTATTAAATAATTAATTACAGCTGATAAACTATAAAGGGTGATTCATAAACAAAAATCGGAAAAAATTAAAGTAAACTAAATTATTCGAAAAACTGTCTTCAGTATTTTAGCAACCAACAAAAATTCACTCTCATTTTCACTTTTCTTTAAAATTGAGTAGATACTGAGTGGATAAGAAACAGCAAACAAACAAATGAAATGAAAAATCATTCGTCATTGCTATACTGGTCAGAAACAAGTTTTGTTTCGCCAAACTTTACTAACAATCAATCAAACAGACATATCACATAAAAATAAAAGCAATAACTACACTTTATTAATAGAAATAAAATACAATGGAATTCGCTTATTAGCAACTCCCTTATTAGCAATATTGCTCTATTAGCAACCAATTTTCAGGTCCCAGGTGAAGATTTTGTGTTAATTCAGTTCCCTTATTAGCAACTTCGCGTAATAGCAACCATTTTATGAGCAAAACTCGAGTTGCTAATAAGCGAATTCCACTGTAGTACTTTTGTGAAGAAAATATTTGTACTGCATTGAGAAAATAAGTCGGGAAACTTTAAAACTTATGTCGAGTGATTCAGTTGAATGTACGCCATCCTAGCTGCTCTAGTTCTCTACGTCTACCAGAGTTGTACAGTCAATGACAAATGGTGTAGAACTTGGAAGAATAATTAAATGTAGGAATGATTAGTAGGAAATGGGAACTCAGAGAGAAACGAAGATTTTTTTTGACAAAAATATGGAAGCACGAGTAGTTTTAATAAATTGTGAGAAAAGCACTAGAAGTGATCGATGTTGCGAATATTTTTACAAGGTTACGAGGAAACAGTTGTGTATAGCGAATTTTCTCGAGTTCAGTGAAGAAGAAATCTAGGGAATGTTCAAAGGCACTGGCATATGTCACTCAAAGAACAGATTTTTATCGAATTATAATTATGATTGTAAAAATTGCGATAAACCTTAGAAGAGATGATGCTACAAAGGATGAGAATAGCATTCTCTCAGTTGCTACGAACCCGGAGAGAGATTAAGTTTAGACATTAGAAGACGAACTTCGTGTTAATAGTGAATGGGTTCAGACGGCCAATCACCTTGACTGTGATAACATGTAAATAAGACTAGACCAGATGAAGCGCATATGTTAGAAGCAATCAATGTGTTGCGTAATGCGATAAAGAGAGAGAGAGAGAGCACGTACCAGTGAAAGGTACAAATCTTGATGGGTGATTGTCGCTGTTATACTAACTCTGAATGCTATTCATCCAATCGCTCGACAAGTTAGTACATAAATTAGTAAGCTGTAACAGAAGAAAGCGCTCATTACCCAGCAATTCAGGCAAGTATTATTATAATTTATTCTATATTTCCATAGCGTTGTTTATGTGTGCGAATGCTTATTTGAACAATTACCGATGTGACCCCATGTTCCTCCATTGTTTTCTCGGAATACGTGAGACTCGGGGAGAAAAGGGACATAAACTGTAAAGTAACAACTAACTTATCAATCTAATAGATTGTGATTCTCAAAGGATTGTATAATACATGTCATAAAAATACATATAAACTCACTGATTGCGAGAAAATCAGACTGGCTGGTAGCTGAAAGTGCAAAAGTAGAGATAGTAAGCGTTGATTCATGAGAGAATGAGCCAACTGGATTTCCATCTGCGTCTAATCCCCTTGTGATGCCACATGAAATCGTATCGCTGTCCTCTGGAATGTCGGTCTGTGCACAGGACAGGTATACGGGAATGTCATTCCGGGTTATGGTCAGGTTAGCCACTGTGTTGGAAGATAGTCTAGCTCCTCCATCAACAGAAATTAACTCGATCTGCCAAATTATACAAAACGTTCAAATTAAACACTACATTATTATTAAAAATCGATTTTCTCGTTAACGGAATATGATTGAGAATGAAGTGAGCAAATTGACTCTAAAACAGCGCAGTGGGATCCGTTTGCACTAACCTGGAACATCTCATCAGGCTCCATAACGTCGTCCCGAATGACAGGAAGAGATAGGCTGACGGAACCGATCTGATCTGGGAAGGTGATGGTTCCCTGAGACTCTGAGATGTCCTGACTCGCATCGCCTAGGAGTCTCCATTGAACATGAACCTCTCCGAAAGCGCCGATTCTCTCAACTGTGAGAGTGGGATCATTCTCCGCATCAGAGAAGGGCTCAGGAATGGACACAGTCACAGAGTCGCTAGCAAAGCCCACTACGCCATATGGATCGTCGCTGGAGAGCACTGTGATGTTAAGTGCATTATTCGTCCCGATAGCACTCCCAAGGGCGGTCCTATAGCAGATATCAGATGATGAGAATATCAGTAATAGTGTACCTCCCATACTATACTATTATAATAGGATAGGATGCACAGAACGAAATGGGTGTTATGTCTTCTAGCAAGGATAATGACTTTAATGTTTCTGTGAAAATGTAATTATAGATGTAAATTTGAATCTAATCCTCTGATTTTCGATCTATGCTAAATCATCATGATGGCGCAGCATTTGTAATTTCCTACTAATAACTAGAATCTAGTCAAAGTCCATATGAATATCAAGGTAGATAATAACGTCGCCTGAATCTGTTTCATTCCTACTTCATCGGTGAATTCCGCTGACTTATTTATTAACGTGTCATCATCACCCAATTCACTATTTAACAGATTAATATCACAAGAATGAGTAGAAATAGAATTAAACATATGATTGATGGAGTGTCCAGTACAAGTAGCTCTAGAATAGTATGCTACCGTCATCATGATGACGTCATGATAGCACAGAAAAAAAATAAAATAATATTTCTTTGCTGTTCCACGTTTTATCGTAACAAGTTCATGCGGAGGGAAAAGCTCTCACAGATTTGATGGGAGTGCTTCCACATTTTTTTTAATGATGAGATCATATTTTAGGTTAGATCATAATGTCTAAAATATGGAAGCACACTCCCATCCAAGGTTGAGTCAAATCAATTTGATTTGAAAAAAACTTCATTTTTTGATTTGATTTGATTGAGTTGGTTAATAAGAAATGATTGAGTTGATTGATCTGAATGTTGTCATTGAATAAAATAGAATGATCTGAATGATCTGATATTTCATTTTAATTAATTGAATTGAATTGAATTGAATTGATTTGAATTGATTTGATTTATTTTTGAATGACCGTATATACTCGAATAGTTGCCGGCCCTCGAATAATCGCCCCCCCCCCAAAAGAGTGGGTTCTAATTTCTTGGTTCACTCGTGCGGTTATATTTATCGAAAGCTCTCTTGCATATGTATTGTGAAACATTTATTTTTCTTCAGGGGCTAAAAACTATATACGGTATCTGAATTGAATTAAATGATTTAAATGATCTGAATTGAATTGATTTGAATTGAATTGAATTGAATTGATTTGAATTGAATTGAATTGAATTGAAATGAATTGAATGATTAAAATGAATGAGCTGAACGATTTGAATAAGCGCAAATGATTGAATTGATTGATCTGGTGTGTATTATGTAAATGATCTGATGCAATATTACAAAAAAATAATTCAAATCATTGAGTTTGACACAACCTTGCTCCCATCCTATCTGTGAGGGGCTTTTTAAATTTCGCCATTGTAATCGAATATCAACAGTAACGAATGTAGGAAGTATCAACTCTCACCAAAATAATTAGACTTAATTTGTTTGGAAAGAACAAACTTTGAAGTTCCAGAGACACAGATATATTACAGGTTTACGAGTTGATGGAATTCCCTGCGTCTATGATGCAGGCTTGCAAGAATGTAAACACTAATGATGAACATTAATTTAGCTAAAGGCATCTCTTGTAATACAAAATTATCAATAAAAACTATTTCATACAATTGTCCCCCTTCGTTCACTGCGCACCCCATATGAAACCTGATTGTTTACGAAACGATTCTAGATTTGTCGAATAATTTTGTACCCGAAACAAATTGATGTTATTAATCAGATAAAATCAAGAAAAGATAAGTAGAATAACATTACACCACTAATATAAGGCACTGCTTAAGGTTATTGTATCGACGTTAAATTCTGCAGCTCAAATTTGGGAGTACTGGAATCGTTTTTGTTCAATGAAAATGTTTGCAAACCCTTTTTGTGTGTCGAGCACAGGAAATAGTTCTGATTGGATACGGCTAGCCGATCGATGCTATAAATAGGACCGGAGTAGGCCTTTCTCTCCGAGGACAAGACCCCGCTCTCTACGTCCCAGAAGTAGAGACTGCCGCCATTCGAAGCAGTTATCAAACAGCTGAGCTCGTTCCAGAAGTGGCAGGTGTTCAGGTTATCAGACATGTGCGGATATTCACGGGTGATTGCGCCGCCGAGTCTGTCCCAGCGCGTGGCTGTAGCGGTGTTCTCGACTGGGCCTCGACTGGCCGTGTAGAAACTACGTCCGTCCTGCGAAACTTCACACGATGTGAGAAGACATTGAGGATGGAGAAGTGTCTGGACAACATCCATGGTCCGCGTGTCCCAAACACGCAAATGCTTATCCTCGCTGGATTGGAGGACACAGCTCTCTCCAGGCAGCCACTTGACACATGTGACCAAATTCCTCGGGATAGAACACCTGTTCAAACAGGTGCCAGTGCTCAGGTCCCAGAGGCACACGGTGTTATCACGAGATCCCGAGAACAGCTGGCCTTGATTCATCGCGAGGGCAGTTACAGTCAGCTCATGTCCGTGCAAATTGTTGACGGGGTAACTACGACTCTTACTGCTGTCTCCTATGACCTGCGAAATGCTCCAGAGACAAATGTACTCATCTCGAGACCCACTCGCCATGAGGTTGAGGGATGGGTCTAGAGCAAGACAGGTGATGTCATTGGTGTGTCCATTCAGGGTGCACTTATCCGAACTAGACTGTGAATAGTACATAAGAGCCCCATCAACTCCTCCTAGTACGATTTTGTCAGGCTCATGAATGAAAATGGAAGAAAATATAGGACCTGAATAGTCGAGGATAGAGTGACAAGATTTCTTCCGTTGTGACGAACTTGCGGTGGTTTGAGGAGCTTCTGCTCCTGTGTCAGCTGTGGAGGGAGGGTTGTGCAATAGGTTTGTCGGATTTTGAATGGAAGGAAATTTCGTAGAATGATCTTGACCCATTTTGCGAAAGAATAATTGGCTTGACTGGGTGATGGATGATCGACTTAGAATTTTAGATAGATGGATGGGTCGATAAAAATATCCCAATATATGAAGCCAAGCAATCTGAACTGGGTGAGAGGAATACAAACAGGTACATAGGGAATGCTCGATAACTTATTTCCTATTATTTAAATGATGTCTCACAAGAACTGTTTACATTCAAACCTTTCTGAGAATTCGGTCAAGCATCATAACTAGAAAGAAGAGGGAAATGCAAACTTAGTTGTTTCTTGCTTCCAGCTGGAATAGATTCACACTTCAACCTTAATAGCTCGACAATGAAACCGGGTATGAACATCTGAAAGATAAGAGACCTAAATTGGAGTTATGAATTGGGGCTTTCATTCGACCGATGAAGCATGGAAAACTTGTAACGAAGGAAAGAAAACAAAGAGAATCAATGGGATGATGTCAGTTTTAAAGTGAGATCGTACAAAGACACATCCAGACTGTAAACACAAACAAACGATTGAAATCCGTAACATTCTATCAAGTGAGCTCTGATTGATCCAACATTGCTACTCAGTCGAACCGAAACATAGAAAATTACCAATGCACAATTATGCGAAAATATTTGTTCATTGATCAGAAAATCGTAGTAAAGAGTAGAGTGATTCAATTAGCGTTTCAGAAACATTTATAGTTATTCATCAAGGACAAGATGAAAACGCGTTACATTAAGTCAGGTCAGCTACTAATGATGGTACATGGGTGGTACTAGCATAACACCAAACGCTATGCCCAATATTATACAAATGGTTATGCCATTTATTTTCAGGAAGACACTCCATCTTTGTATCTCGTTGACCATACAACTTTAATCAATCTTATTTGTATAAAACTATCAGAATGGTGTGCCAGAAACTTTAAGATTAACGATATAATTCAATTTTTTAAATTTTCAGTTCTGATTACTAGATGGGTTTGTAATGATGGACGCAGGGAGTGTCAGAAGAGCGGTACCCGGCAATTCAACTTTCAGGATCTCAATTTTTTCCACGATTCACTATTCCAAAGACAGGAAATTAGCTCTAAACAGAGCATTGATAAATAGCGCCAATGTTAGCCTTGATTAAGCTAGGATTCCATATACAACGTAATTGTTGAAA
The DNA here is from genome assembly GCA_963281255.1 of Aphrocallistes beatrix. Lineage (NCBI taxonomy): Eukaryota > Metazoa > Porifera > Hexactinellida > Sceptrulophora > Aphrocallistidae > Aphrocallistes > Aphrocallistes beatrix. The sequence continues at coordinate 8,625,038 of OY725488.1, forward strand.
AATTCAAATAAAATGCACTAATCTTTTCGGGATGCGTAATTTAAACTTTTAAAAAGAGTGGGAAAATGACAAGTCAACGTTCCTAGACTAAATACTAAGTAATCAACCTAGTCGATTGCTATTATAAACTACGAGATAGTACCTGCATACAAATTTAGGACCAGAGCTAGAACTTTTTTTTTAACCATTTAAAAACGAATTACTGTACGAGCTAAAGCATAGTTACTGTGTTCCAATAACTCGACTAGGTCTCTGTCTAAAGCACATTTAATATTATCAAATAATTGACTGCGAACATTGGCTACAGGGTCAGTCATTCACAGTGATATATTGGAAAGAGAGTTTTAAGTATACTCAAATGAATTTTGAGGATAATTTATACAAACGATACTTTCATCACAGATGGGTGCCACATATACACTACCTGGCCAAAAGTATAGGAACAGCCCAAATTTTCCCATCATAATAGTAATAAAATTGGTATTTTGGTCAAGGAGAATTCATTCAAACTACGCCATTTACTGCATTTCGATATAAAGTTCGTGTTCAAAGTATTCGAATTACCATATATTATATTTCTAGGGACTTATTACATCCGAAAGCAATTTTTTATCACCATGGGGGGTCGTATGCCATCAATCATCATCATATATAGTGGTTTTTATTTGTAACAATTGGCTCAAGATACACATGGTGGTGAAAATTAGCTTTCGAAAATAAACTATCTTCAGAAAGCTTATATCCTGGATAATTCGAATGCGTAAAACACGAATTTAATATCAGAAAAAGCATTAAATGGCATAATTTGGATGGATTCTCCTTCACAATTATGCCCATTTTATGATGATGATGATGATGATGATGATGATGATGATGATGATGATGATGATGATGATGATGATGATGATGATGATGAGAAAATTCGGGGCGTTCCAATACTTTTGGCCAGACAGTGTATTGTGTCTATTGAATGACAAATCGGGAGATATTTTGATTAAAATGTTAATTAAATAATATAATACATTGATTCATTATTATTATTCACTTTTATTCTAAACAACTCAGTCACTAAATAGTCATAACCAGGTGCGGCTAAACCTCGGATTTCTTCCCTTCGGAGTTCGGAAGATTCCTGCTATTATCCGTACTGAGATTAATAATGAGATTAATAATGAGCATCTCTATAGTCACTCCTATTGAAATGATCTTAATACTGAATCTCAATAAAAAAGTGTGCCAAACTCATGAAATTTATGCAAAATATTGGATTACTGAACTCACTGGATTTGGAGAGAGAATGCTTCCTCTATTTCTGGCTCGGTGTCTTGGTTAACTGTGATAAAAATAGAACTAACAGTATCTCCAGGGCTAAAGAAAGCTCCGATGATTGCGGAGCTAAAGTCCATACTGGAGCCATTCCCGGATACCGCCAACAGCGCCGTGGTAGTTCCCTGCAGCTCGCTCGTTGTGCCAGAACGCACCAGAGAAACAGATACCTAGAGACACGACACTGTTAAAGTATTCTGAACTTTATTTGTAAACGGAGAATCGATATCAAATAAACCATTTGGTAACATAAGTAAAGGGCAGTAACAGATAAGCTGTATCACACATCATACACTGTGAGTGCAAGGAAGTAATTATAATATCGATTATGAACTACATATTGAAAATATAATTAGAAATATTTGATCAATTTACTGCCTTCAGAAGTGAGTACAGTTTTTAAACTCGTTCGGCCTTGCCCTTCCCTTGATGATGCCACCTGGCACACACTGTACAACTGAGGCACCACACGTGGCGAGGGAGGGACAACAAACATATATAATTGAAGTCTATTAAGAGGAACAAAGCATAGCTGAGGCAGAGAACACTGATCACTCTTTCATATTGATGATGCTAAGGAGGAAACTTAAATCTAATCTTCAAACACCATTTGAAGTCATAATTGTGGCTGAGGTGATAATATTTGTGAATTGTGAAAGCAATTGGGTAACTACGCCAATTTAGCTGGAAAGAATTTAAACTAAATCATAAGCAAAGAGCTGATCAAGACAATTGAAAGTGGCATTAATGAATAAAATAGAAATAACTAAACTCTCTTTGGGGTCCCGGGTCAGTATTTCCCGAGTCTTCTTGGGACTGTCAGAGGCAGAAACATAAGCTGGTATTTCGGAATACGAAGGTATTAGAAATAAAAGAATTGCACGACGTATGTAGTTAGAGAATATAAAGATAATTATAAAATTATAAATAAAAGAACATTCAAATAAAACGCGTCTAGAGACTCTAGACAAGTAATGGAAAGTATGATATGTACGTACAAGAAAGCGGTGAGGAATTAGGGCTATATTATTTGAGTGCGTTACTAGGGCACAGAATCCACTCACTTGTTCCCCTTCCTGTAGGACGAGAGGAGTCGTGGAGACAAAGTTGACCTGGCTGACAGCCAGTGATTGCGTGCAGGAGGCGAGGAGAAGAGCTACCAGCAGGAGTCTGTACGCGGTATGGTGAGCATGCAGTGTTGTATTGCTAGGTCGAAGCCGCGCACGTCCGTGCTGCTCAGCTGCAGCAGCTTGATGAGTAGGCTCTATGCAGTTGCTAGACATTGTATAATCCCATGAGAAGTATGCGAGTAGGAATGTTACCTCAGTTCTCCGAAGATAGGCCAAGGTGTAGACACTGAGATGATTCTATTCTACGTAGAATTCTCCACAGAAGACTAAGCAAAAGACAAATCATATAAAGTCCATATGTGTATGTTTAATGAGGAATCGAGTCAACAGTGAATAAGGACATAAAATATAAAATGAATGAGTGACTGTGATGAAGAGCGCATATGTCATTGATACCATGGATATTTATTTTAAGGAATAGATTAGGGAAGGGACAATGAGCTTTCTGGAATGGATTATGTTGAAGTTTAGTTTGTCTGACATATCGGAAAGATGTCATAATGTCATTACATAGGTTGAAGCTATTTTTGCATGTATCGATTAATCGAAACGATTCTAGTAAGTACAACATTTTCTAAAATTGATTCGATTACCGAAATATAAACTCCTGTATGCAGCTGTGACATGGTTTGGTCCTCTAGAGTCTAGAGGATATTCATCAGCTGGACATATTTCTAGCATAATTATAATCATACTAACCTATCTCTGAACTTGGAAAAGGGAAGGCAAAGGTAGGGAAACTATTTTACCAGCCCTCCATTAGAAATGCAGTTCTATGATATTATCGAGAATAACTCTAGAAATAATACAGTCACAGAATATGGGAATACAATATATAAATAAATTCACACTACACTGTCTCAAGGATGTGCACCATATCTCTGATCTGCTTTGCGAAATTCTGGAACTCTGGCATTGAGAGGGAGAAAGAGTGAGTGCCTACTTTCCCATCCGGCTTAGAAATTTTTATTCTCACATCCACCATCGGGGTAATCAGGTTCTTACAAGTATTGGAGCTCATTGCTACTCTCAGCTTCCAATCGAAGGCGACTAGTTTGCCTATACTGAGGTCAGTGGGCGCCTGAGCACGCTCTATAAGCACCGCTCCCTCGCTGTCCCACACTTCCTGGAACACCTGTAACTTCTCTTGGGTTAGGAGCAACACCTGTTTCAGGTCTGCTGCCAGCTGTGCGCTCGTGGCCTTACACTTGATGGCGCACTGGAATATGAACTGCAGGCAGTCCATGACAGATGTTATCGTCTGTCCCACTGGCTCTACGTGGTACCGACATATCTCCTCGTAGTACTCGGTGTTGAGGAAGGGAGCGGAGTGGTTCAGCCAGGCCAGCACGTCCTGGCACATTTCTAGCAATAGTCCCGAAGGAATGGCGTTAAGCGCCTCTCCAATCTCCACGATTCCGCGGGGGATATCTCTCAGAACCTTCAGTGGCATGGCTAGTCAAATAATCCGTAACTAAAAATACCAATTTGTATCGTAGTATAACCTGACAGAGCAATGGTAAGAGATTGGAAGGTGGTCCATAGAGGGTTATAATAGAGGGAGTATATTAATGGAATCGTTATCTAACATTGGATTATAACTCAATTTGGACATTTCAGCAGAACAGGCATTTAGGGGCTTTGGTGTTTAGGCTTCCTAAAAAGCAGTTAAGAGTTCTAAAAGATAGCCAATCAAAATGCACCACGAAGTTTCTCTGACACTAATAAACTGATTAGAAAGGAGGAACACAAATAGTACATAGCTATCACTCATATGACGTAAGAGCTGAATCGCAATATTGAAGTTGCTAGGTAACCAAGTAATAACAATTACCAAACAAACTATGTAGAATCTAATAGCTATACTAGCCAGTGGTGACAAGACTAGTCTAGCATTCATTTCGGTTACGTGGGTATAACTTATATTAGTACGGCTAGGGTGGGGAACTCTATATTATATAAAATATGGAATCGAATCGACCGTGTCCACACTAAAAATCCTGTACAGCCCATTGATATAATGTGATGTATATGGGAACATGATACCGTATTACCTCGAATAGTAGCCCCCTTGAATAATCGCCCCCAAAGAGGGTGCTAAAGCATTCTTGTTGCCACTTAGAATAAAGATTAATGTTGAATTCTTCTCTTCTACTATAATTTATTGAATCATTCGTGCGGTTATTTCCTTCTAAAATTCTCTTAAATCTGAAATATTAATCTTTCTTCAGGCGCAAAAAAAATTAAAAATCGCCCTATCCGAGTATATACGGTATATATAATGGCTTAATTTATCCTAACCTTTTCAGCTTCAAAAACAGCTCTCGCAGTTTGTAGCCCTGTAAAAAAAACATATATCAATCCCTACATATTGTGGGCAGGCGTAGTCAGGATCTGGACATCCCATGGGAATCTGAGTCTAATTATTGGGTATCGCTCCATTAACAGGGGCCGGCCCACTCCTGATTACGCCACTGCCTATATAGTAAACATCCAATGCTATCCTTGTTATTGCCATCTAACACAACCCAAAAAATATTTAACAGCAAATAGGCAGGCCATTGTAACAATGATACTATACTACAATCTGTTTTCTCTGATTCTCCACCTCCAACGGAGGTATTCCAGGTGGATTATTAGAGAACATTGAAATTAGTGAGAACTTACTGTTTTTGGTTTACAAATATATTAGCTAAGGCATATCAACTTGTATCTAACCAAATGGTGTAATGGCATGTGCAGTGTTTTTTTAAGCTAAATTAGAGGGCCCAAAAGGACCTCTAATTTCTCTTCAGGGATCTCTAATTTCTTAACATTCGTAATGTACTGAATATCATAAAATGTAGTATTCCAGGTAAGGGACCTATAATCTTTTGCAGGGCCCTCTGAGCAAATCCTTAAAAAAACCCCTGGGCATGTGGCAAATATATGATATAATTATGGTTCTAAATCGTGGGATAATCATAGTTGTAAATCGTGGGATAATCATAGTTGTAAATCGTGGGATAATCATAGTTATAAATCGTGGTATAATCATAGTTATAAATCGTGGGATAATCGTAGTTATAAATCGTGGGATAATCATAGTTATAAATCGTGGTATAATAGTCAGTAATGGTCTCTCAAAACAGAGAAAATCGTGAGGGTCGAGAGGCCTGGCTATTAGCTGCCGTTTCAGGTTGCAGCCTGCATTGAATCTCAGTCCCCTGTGGCTGTAGAACATGTAACGCGTGCATGTATTCTATCAAAGTACAGTGCTTTGGTTTGTCAAGGAATCCCAATATACAATCACTGCTGGATTCTTACTGATTATCCTTGTACTGTATATGCCTATAAGTGCACTATCTATCTGTAGGGAATTGTTAAGAAATTCCTCAGTTCCTTAAGAACTGTTTCGGCGTCTTTCATTGTATTACAATAGTTTTAAAGGAAAGATAAACGAATTCTAACATTACAAAATTAATTCGAGCTGGCACACATCACATATCTAAAAGTTCTAGAACGCTCTAGCTCCAGTGCCATGTCTCTACCACAACAAGACGATGACTGCCCTTCTTGCTGCGAGTGCCAGTGTGACTGCTCTTTCCTCCGACACCCCACCTTCCGTAAGAACATGCTCACCTACATATTCCTGATCGCCGCTACTTACCTGATGGTGTCCTGGTACCACACCTCTTCTCGCATCCCATACGTGCGTCCTTACCGCGTGCAGCTAGCGAACATGAACCCCATCTGGTTCACGACCCGCTGTCTACAACTCGAAGATCCCATAAAACTCACCATCTCCAATTTCAGCGCCCACGTTCCCACGTGGAGAGCTAGCACCCACTCCCTCTGTAGAGACCTGTACGAGGACTTCAACGCGATGTACTCGCTGGGTGAGGAGGGGGACGCCTCAGAGTTATTCAAACTGATTCAGAAATTTGATGAAATCCAGGAAACGGACGCTACATTTATTGCTTCGTTAGAAAACAAGTTTACCAGTGAGCGTACATCATTCATTCCCAGCTCCTATTGCACTCTCAAAACTAACAAGCAAGACATTCCATCGTCTCCCCCGACCTCACTCCAGTCCAACCTCCACTACCTCCGTGGTAGGACGGTGTATGGGAGAAAAACTATGCTGAACAAACCAACTCTGCTCTCCATCCCGGACTTTGTCCAATTGCACGAGGAGGCTGTGGCCTGGTTCAACTTTGCGTACCATAAAGACCCGACCTACGGTTTCCCCCACATCCTGCTGGACCTAGACTTCTCCAGCCCGGATCCTCCCCTCGCACACCTGGTCCTCTCCACTCAGGGCTACTACGGGTTCATGGACAAGCTCACCACGACCGCCATCCGCTACGAGGAGCAGCGACACTCCACCAGCAGCTACATCGTAGACCTGCTCAAGCTCCACAACATGCTAGGTCTGGCGGTGAAACACGAGGATTCATACGCGATCTCCTACCTCACCCCGCGGAAGAACAACGAAATTTGGGTACTGAACCAATACTTTGATCAGAGCATGCACGAATTAACGTTCTCGGTTCTTCGCACTTTATTCCATAGCCTCAACATAAGTCAAGTCAGCGTCAGTATTTTCCTGCCCCCCATCTCCGATGTGTATCCAGGAATCCACCAACACCTGAAAATGCCTGCTCTGATTCGCATCTACACCCAAGACATGTGTGGAGAGACCGTCGGCATCGATTCTATGCTTGAAATGCTCTCCACTTCAGGAGTACACCACGATCCGTTCAGATTGCCGAAACTCATCACTCGCAATGTTGTATGGAAGTACAAGACATTTTAACGACTGCAGTCGCGTTCATCCTCTTTAGCATTGCCTTTAATTATCAAATGTTTTGTATGTATTATATGAACTTAGATCAAATATAGTAATATACTATGCGTGTCACTAGCTTGATTCTGACTGTGCGGCTGTCCCCCTCAGCTCCTCTATTCATCGAAACAGAACATATTTGCCCGCTAAAAGGATACTTTGAGTAATTTGTATTTTAGTTTGTCGACTATACTATAGTATAGTGGACAAATTCTGAAATGAGTGGCTATATTATTAACACAAGCGCGCTTCGCTTGCTTGCGCTGCGCGGCTTGCGGACACTGCGTATCCGCAGAGTCGCCCTGCGGGCGCCTGAAGTTACTCAATCTAACCTATTTTATTTTTCATATGGATCCGAAGATATAAATTCGAAATCTACAGCACTAAAAATCCAATGCCAATAGTTGGAAGATAGTCTCTAGCTATTTTTGTAATTTGTTTACTTTATGTATCTATTGTAAACAAAAGTAAACATATAATTTTTCATATAGATCTGAAAATATGATATTCTTTTTAAAATCTACACCCCTGAAAACCCCATGTCAACAGTTGAAAGCAAGTTTCTAGCATATTTTTGAGATTTGTTTACTTTATGTATCTAATGTAAACAAAAGTAAACAAATAATTTATCATATACATCTGAAAATATGATATTCGAAATCTACACCCTTGAAAACCCCATGTCACCCGTTGGAAGCTAGTCTCTAGCATAATTTTCAAAATTAATCAAATGGTGTGAAAATATGTATATAAAGGTGTGAAAATATGCAGATAATCTTTTTTATTGCCATACACTATAATACATTTAAGATATCAAACATAAGTTGTGGCTTTGAAGTATTTAAATAACAATGACGATCTATTGGAGTGTCGTACTTGTACAATGATTTCTATCGTGATAGTGTAGTCATTTATTTAGTATAGAAAAGGTGTGAAAAATTGTTTTCCATTTTTTTGCAGATATGTGAAAATTTCGCTTGGATCTTAGAACTTAATCGTAGTCATATCATTTGACACCTACATGCCAATTTTCACATCTCCATGGCTTCTCAATTCTTCAATCAATTCGGACAAACACACAAAAAAAAAAAAAAAATCCTAGCATTTTAATATATAAGCTTTTTTCTCGGTGATTTCCTCCCGGCAAAGAGATTAGAGGATGGAAATGTGGGTGCTTTGAGAGAATGGGGTATGTACCTCGCGATACGATTTTCGATTGAACGAAATGACAAAATGAGACACCTTTGAATGGCCAGACAGGGTGTGAACTCAGAATCCATGAATGCAACTCTATCATTTTTTTACGCATAAGGTGCATAAAACAATTTAACACTTTCTGCAGTTGCAGATAGTTGCTATGACGTGCCATTTTTTACAAGCTTTATTTAAAAATTAATTATTCATTTCACACTACAGTTTGTCCCATAATTATTGTTACACATAAATTAAATGTCAACCATAAAGTTTGTTTTACCATTATATGTCTCTGCCTCTTTTAATTGCTCCAGATTTTGGGTATTAAAAATTTGATGACGCAATTCATTTTTGAAATTTCGAAATTTCGATGACATCATCACTTGGTGACCAATCACAATTTCTCTTATCCTCAATATTTATAACTTTTACGTTGAATAATCGTTTCATTCATGTGATATTAGTACAATGACTCAAGAAGAGAAAAGGAAACAAATAATAACACTTCTGAACAGTGGAATATCATGCAGTTCAAAAATTTCCAAAGATGTTGGGGTGTCTCGGCTCACTGTATATCGTGTGAAGAAACGTTTTGAAGAGAATGGACCTTTGAAACACCAGAAAGGTGCAGGTAGACCGTCCAATGTTAGGAATAAAATCAGTTATAGTTGCGCACGATATGTTCAGCATGACAAACAGAAGCCAGTTCGGGAAATTGCGTCAGAAAGAAGCCAGAAGCGAGGTTTGGAGGTGTCTAAGAGCAGTGTCTATTGGTGCTTGAAAGACATGGGTTATAGTAAGCCTATTGCCAAGCGTGTCCCCATGCTATCTGAAAAACAGACTCTTTAGGATGGAATGGGCAGAACAAAATATGAATAAACACTGGTATCGTGCTGTTTTCAGCGACGAGGCTTCTTTTTTGGCTACGAAATGGAAAGTTACGAATGTGGACAGAGGGTAAGAAAACTTCCATTATTCCGACGGTGAAAAACTGCATATTTGGGTGCTTTCTCATCGATGGGCACCTTTCCTTTGTGTGTTTTCACACGAAACTTGGATGGTCAATTCTTTGTTGAAATACTCAAGTGGCATTTACTCGATCAGGCGAGAGCATTCCATGGGGATAGTTGGATTCTCATTCAAGATAATGACCCAAACACACATCTCGTGTGGCGGAGACATGGATGTGTCAAAATATGAAGAAACATATGATGGATTGGCCCAGTCAAAGTCCAGATATCAATCCTATTGAGAACTTATTCGCCTGGCTAAAACAGAAGTTATCGAGGAATCGTTTTCGAATTTAAGATGGAACTTAAGTCGGCTCGAACTATGGGAATCTATAACTCCGGAATTCTTAGAACCATATTACAAGTCAATGAAGTGCAGATGCAAGTTAGTCATAGAAAATAATGGGTATAGATAGTATCAATTATTGAACAATACCGTTCTGGTAATAAGATTAATGCATTATTACTTCCAAATCTTATGTTATGTTGGAATTTGAAGGGATTTAGTAAGCGTCTCGAGTGTAACAATAATTATGGGACAAACTGTATGTAATGAGATATAAATCCTATTGTCTTTAGTTTAACACTGATCTTCATCAAGTCACATTCAGACATTCCACAAATGCACCGCGATACCAAGTGAGTCTAGTCTAGCTCAGGCATTGCTCAAATAAGTCCCACTGTGGTAGACGATACTCACTTGGATCCCTGCGCATTTGTGGCATGTCTGGATGGCGACTGCATGATAAAGGTGGCAAACTGGGGTATCTTTATGATATTTCTAGTTTTTAAGCTCTTGCAAATCTCAGCGTTAACCTCGTGTAAGTCTAACGAGATTCTAAATCCTCGTTGTATCCGAAATTTTAGAAAATCTGAATTTAATACTTACAAGCGCGCTTCGCTTGTTTGCGCTGCGGGGCTGGCAGACACTGTGTCCACTGGAGGCGCCCTGCGGGCGCCTGGGTCACATTGATTATTAAAAGGGAGATAACATCTCTAAATACGTCTGTCCTACTGTTAATCGATATCGCACGAAAAATCACCAAATTTGTCAATTTAAAAATATTTTTTTTGATGTGTAATGATGACGTCATAACAGAGTGATGATAGTTGTATCATATGTGAGATATATTAATGTACATATTCTATTAAAATTTCAGCCTTCTATCACTTAAAATGGCTGAGTTTCTTCGATAAAACTTAGGTACACATTTGTAATCTAAATTCTAGCTTTGTTCTGAAATTTTTAAAAATGTGAAGTGTGAAATCGCGTGATGTACCCAATAAATTGCATTAGAGGATTAAAAATATCATTTCAAACAAACAATCATTTCCAAACCTTTGTCTGAAATGAATCAGCCATCGTTCTCTCTTTCAAGGTCTACCTTTGTGCTGTCGTCGAGCAGACATTCAGTTTGGATTGGAGATCCAGGAGTGTGTGTAGATTCGCATATTCCTTCAGGAGATTCTATGGTATCATGCAGCGGCCCTTTTTCTTTCATTTTCTTCTTTCTTTCTTTTTGTTTCTGTCTCTTAGTTCTATTCTTTGCAGTCTTCGATTCAGTTTCGAGATAATTTTGCTTTAGTCGTTTCTGAAATTCCTCCTTAGCGTCTTCTTCCCTGGACTTCCTGTCCGATATCTCCTCCCTGACTTGGTTCCTCCGCCGGATGTGCCGGTACGTATGGAAGTCCCCGCTGCCAGCGCCGGCAGTGGAGCCCATGACATGGCGGTTGAACTCTGGAGGAGGGGGGAGGGCGCGTTCTTTGCGGGCCGACGGAATACTCATCTGTTTGTCCGGATTCGACATCATTTTGTCTATTTTGATCCGTTGAACATCAGATAGGCTCCTCGGTATCTCCACTGAACCTCTCTTATGTGCATTGTGGCCTTCATCTGGAGAATCTTCTGAGTTCGACATTTTGTTACTAAATCAGATTAAGTGTTTGAATACATTAGTTAGACAACCTTATCCCTCTTGTAAACCAGCATTCTTTAGACTAAAATATTACTCCATGGCCGTAGGACGGTGCGGCTGGTAAGGTCAAGGCCTTGCCACTTTTCATGAGCTTCCGACGGCTCTGCACTCATTTCTATACAATCAAAATCAGGAGAGTTTACTTTACTGTGAATCACTCACTATTCTATCTTGGTTATTAATAATATTGAAAAAGCTGAAGTCATCCATCAGTACAACTAATCTGGAATTTAACAATTAAGAGTGAAAATAACAAATTTTCGGGAATATCGCAACAAATTCGGAATTAATGCATTTAGGACAAAATTTGTGTGCAATTTGCTTAAAATCCAAATCAATTCCTGTAATACTACTGTATTATATGTATTTAAATAGTTTGAACAAGAAACTACATTCAAAATGTATTTCAGTATTATTAGCTTCCTTTTTCTCCTTTCTTCACTCTCCCCGGGTCTCCAGATATATGCAGAATTGTGTGTTGATTCCGGAGACGTGACTTGCGATTTCGACAGTAATCAGATGCGATGTGCGGTCTTTAACAACACAATACAGGTCCAGGGCTCTTTAGAAGCTTGCAGCTACAGAAGACAGCTGCATATCCATTTCGAAGTTAACGGACATCTGAATTTAAGCCTGGACAAGATAATAGCAAGTGTTGAGCATGCGTGGATCGTTGCATCTGAAAATTCAACAATAAGCCTGGACGTACAAAAGATGCATCTCAACCTCACATTCTTACTGCTAGCAGGTGGCAATTTCAACCTAATGCCTCCTTCAAGTTTTGAATTTAACAAGCGATCTGCTGAAAATAATTTCTTCAACCATTTCCCGAATCTTCAGGTCCTCATTGCAATCGGAAGGTTCACATTCAATTTCTTTCCATCATTCACTTCTCTGAAGAATTTGACAATATTAATCGTGAAGCTAGACAGAGACGGAAGCAGAAACACAGGATTCAATATCGCGACCTCTTTCAATGGGAGTGTCATCAAGGGACTAGAAAATCTCGGCGCAGTATCTTGGACAGGAGGTCGCCTCGGAACAATAACATCTAATGCTTTCGAGGGCGTTAGTAACTTAAGAACTTTAGAACTAAGCGATAACCGAATTAACTTAATAGAGAGAAATGCATTCGCTCCATTGACTGAAATAACTAAAATCCAGCTCAACAATAACATTATTCAAAATGTCATTGGTCCTGTCTTTGACAGATCAATTCGTCTGCAAATTCTTCAACTCTCTAACAACCCGCTTTTCCCGCTTGAATCTTTGAGAGGCTGTCACGCCTCTGATATTTACCTGAACAACAATGGATACGAGACACTGAGACTGGTCGATTTCCAGAGCTTAGCCAGCAGACCAGTAAGCGTAGAGATGAGTGAGCTGCTGAGCTGTGACTGTAGTTTAAAATGGACTTCTGTCGTGCGAGATTTCGGCATCACTTTCACTAACGCATTTTGCAAGGAGCCTCGACATGAACTCGGTAAACAAATACAGTTCGCGTCCTATCGAGATTGTAACGATACTCGACTATTCAACTGTGGAGGCCCAAATAAAGAATGTCTCCTCGGGCACACCTGTCTTATCAATGAAACAGGTGCATACTGCTTATGCGCCATAGGATTCATATTCAACAGCATAACGCTACGCTGTGAAGATATGGACGAGTGCAGTCGAGTGGGAAGTGAAACAGTTTGTCAGCACATTTGCAACAATACTGAAGGTTCTTACATCTGCACTTGCAATCAGGGCTATCAAATATCAGCCAATAGATTTGGTTGCCAAGATACCAATGAGTGTTTGCTTGGCAACGGAGGATGTGAGTTCGCTTGTATTAATACAATCGGCGGGCATCAGTGTGTGTGTCGGAATGGGAATGTAGTAAACCAATCTGAGGATTGTATGGAGACAAACCTACAAACAGAAAAAGTGTCCATATGGGGACTTTCGGTATCCATAACTCTGTTCCTACTTCTTCTCCTCGTCACAACTATAGTAACGCTGTACATAATGTATTGTTGTGTGAAGAGGTACAGGAACAGGGCCAGTGATCGTACCGTGCGGACGCATGTAAACCACAATTGGTCGCGCGAACCGTCATATGTGAATAGGAATCCGGAATTGAATCCTGACATCGAACCTTACCTGATCGTACAGGGAGACGAGAATGGGTTAAACATCCAAACGAATAACTGGGGGGAAGAGAGGAATCAGAATGAACGAGAATATTACGTCATATGATATATTAAGACTATTCGTTTTGTGATAAAAAGGATGGATTTTAATATGATGTGTTTAGAATGGATGTGAATTATGCTAGCCATAGGCGCCAAGTTTTGGAAAATGGGATAAAACCTGGGGGGGGGTCAAGAGCGAGCGACGGTAAGGGGGGCTTTCCCCCCCCTTACATATTTAAATCTTAGACGCTCAAATATCGATATACAGCTATTGTTGCCACCTAGGGAAAGAAAATCTCGGACTATAGCGGAATAAAATGTAATTGGGATATATAGATCTAGACTCAATTAACATAATTTTGGGGTTTAGTTGTAACCTAGAAGTTCGTGTGAGTCTTGCCATACCACAGCTTCCTCCATTGCCCGGAACCACGGCCCCCCTCCCCTCCCCAGGTACCCACACTTGGCGCCTATGATGCTAGCCACTATTTCTAAGTTGATCAATATTTTCAATTTATGAACTAAACCTATAGTAACTATTGGAGATCTGTGTCTTCATTGGTGGAATGCGTTCGAGTGGGATTTTTAATTCTAACTTGGTTTGCATTAATTTCGTCCAGACTCTTCTTATATAGCATTTCAAACGACTGTTGATATGAGCCCAGGTACTGCGACAGGCTCCTCTCCCTGCCCCGGAGAGGAGGTGTGAACAGTTTGGAGACGAGCTCGCAGACCTGAGGGGAATAGTGGGACTTGAGCGGCTCCAATTCCCACAAGCAGCTGTCAATCGCGTTGGATTTGCTAGGGTCCTGTTCCGTCGGAGAGTAGGGGTCCCCCTCGGGGTATTCTCTGTGAGGACGGTGCATCATCACGGAGCAGTTAGGGTGTCTGGCCAGGAGGTTGGACATCGCCACGAGGATGGGGCAAGTAGAATGCGGGGGCGCGCGTAGAGTGAGTCTCGCTAGCCGCTTGACGTAGGACGCGATGACGTACTGGGGGAGGTGGGTAGAGGTGGTGATTAGGTCGAACAGAGCCAGGAAGTCTCCGAAGAATTCTGAATGAGTGATTTCAGGCCGGAGAAGGCTGTAGATCTTAGTGTAGATGTGAGGATACTCCAACTTGTGCTTGTGCATGAGGATGACGAGACTCTTCAGGGATAGAATGCTGAGCTCGCCACCTGCGTTCAGTGATGACGTCAGGAAGTCCAGCAGCAATCTGGGATCGGACATGACTGGGACTACCTGCGAGTCCATGACACGTAGAACCTGTATCAGCACATCTCCAGGCAGCTCATAGCTGAGGAACTGCAGCCAGACCTTAGATAACAGTCTGGAGTAATCTTTGTGGCCTATTTCTTTCTGGGTATTTTTCTGCGGGACGAGATATCTCTGTTCGTCTTTCTGTGGAATATGGTTTTGGATGATAAGGATTACTTGGAGGATATTTTCGTGAGAATATTTACCCGCCAAATTAGGTGTGACTAACCCTCTCAGGATAGAGAGGTAGCAGTAAGTGACGTCACAGAATGCCAGCTGTTTCTCAAACAGGTAATAGAGAATAGGCGGAGATTTTGGATTTGATAACAATCTAGTGATGAACTTGCCCAATAGGAATGTGCTTAGGCTACCGCTAGCAGCTGCTTCACTACAGACTAGCTGCAAGAAAATTCTATGGAGACTTGACTGGGAAACTTCAGGGAATGTTACGTAACAGATGTCATGCATTAGTTTACCACGGTAGATCAGATAATTGTCTAGGAGCAACTTCTGCAAGTGTCCACCTGATGCTACTGAATGTTTCAGTGTGGAGAGAGTGCCAGAGTCAAAGAAATGAATGAACACACGAGCCAAGGATTGCAAAGCTTCTAGCTTCACACTTCTGTCTTTCTCCTTCGATAATTCTAGCAGTTGAGTTAAGTATTCTGATTCAGAAGGTTTGAGAATGATCTGAGATTCTAGTTCTCTTATGCACTCTATCTTGATTTCTTCTTCACTTGCAGGTACAGCTTCAAGTTCCATCTTACTAATGAAAATGAATAGTCACCTTAACAAAGGACCTCAATACGGGAGTATGTCAATCTTACTCCCGCTGGGCCGCTCCCCTTGCTTAAGTTCTAGATTCAAATATGTGACCAGTCCTCCCCCTTGGACCAGATGTAGTATATATCTATGCATCCTAGCCCCAATCAGAAATAAACTTTACTTAAATGGCAATACATTTACCTCGTCCTTTATTCTCGAATATTATCCCAGATCTCCCTAAGCTCATTCATTCAGACTTGATAAGGACAGATTGTATTATTAATTCAGTAATGAGATTCGAATTAAAGCAAGTTAGTTCCACTGTAGGGAAGAGATCATTCAGTTAGTCCGACACGCAATTAGCTCACACGGGAGGGCAGCCTTCAGACGATGGCTTCTAGAGAGATCGCACTCTTGTAATGCTTTATGTTCCGCTTTAGCAAGTCCGCGATGGGACCCAACACGCGCTCGAATCGCGCTCGATCCAATTTCACACATTTCAGCTCCCCCATGGCGAGGACGGTGGCGGCGCGGGGCCGCTTGAGCAGGAGAGAGATCTCTCCGAAGTAATCGGAAGGACCCAGGATCCCCACCTGCGCCTCTTCCTCGGAGCCCTCCTTGCTCTGCAGCACGGTCGCCGTTCCCTTCTCAACGATGTAGAAGTCCTCCCCCATCTCCCCCTGCCGCACCACTCTCTCTCCGCTCGCGAAGTGGCACGGCTCCAGAGAGTCCGCCACCGTCAGCAGCTCCCACTGGTCCAGGGACTGAAGCACGGTCACATTCTTGAGCAGGTTCTCGTAGAGGCGTCTCTTCCGGATGGTGTTCTTCATCAGGATCCGGCGGTACGAGTCGTGGTCCAGGATCCACAGAACCACGTGGGATCTCGCCTTCACAGTAGCCGCTCTGGGGGTACCATGGATGAGTGCCAATTCTCCGAATGAGCCCCCCTCCCCGATCACAGTCACTAGCCGCGAGTCGACCAGCACCTCCACCTCCCCTGAGTGCATGATGTAGAAGTTGTCGCCGTGGTCCCCCTGCTGGATGATGGCCTCCCCGCTGATGAACTTGTCCATGTACATGGCGTCGAATATGTCGCTCCGCTCTACCTCGTCCAGGTGCGAGAAGAGCACGTTGTCCTGGATGGCCTTGGACAGGGCGTTCATGGTTTTGTAGTCTTTGGGGATCACTCGCTTGATGTAGCTGCTGGCCTCCTCCTCCTGGATGACCGAGGCGCTGATCCCGTTCCTCCTCTCCCTGGGGACGGCGGGGGGCATGACCGGGGAGTCGGAGGCAGCCTCCACCAGGCGGTACTTGGAGGGGAGCGAGGCCGTGTCTTCGGTGGGGGTGGCCATGAACTGGAAGCTCTCCGGCCGCTTCGTGGCGCAGAGCTGGGAGAAGTAGTCGCGGAGGAAGATGGCAGGGTTGGCTGGCTGGTGCTGGCTCAGCTCATTCAGAGCGTCCTGCAGCAGGGACTGCATCTCGTACTTGGAGCAGTAGCTCTCCGAGTTAGCGTCAGGCAGGATCAGCGTGAGGTGCGAACTCTCTGTCATCCAATACTTCTGTACTCTAAGCTAGCTAGGTGCAAGGCAGGAGAGAAAGAGTAAATACTTTATCTAACTGTAACTTTAATATCACTATACATCAGGGTTATTTTAATGCGATGCCAGAACTCATAAATCACTTCGCGAGGAGCTATGAATAATTTCTTATATGAACCATTCTCGTTACAATTCGTTGAAACCATTCGCTAAGAGAGATGCGTGTCTACTGCAATTCTTCATCTGAGGAGATAACGATCGTGTCTACATCGTCTCTGTCCAGCTTCATTCGCTTCAAAGGCTGAGCACGGAATTTCATAGAGAGGGGGACAGAAGGGATAGAGGAGAAGGGGGCAGAAGAGAGGGGAACAGAGGAGAAGTGGGCAGATGAGAAAGGGACAGAGGAGAAGGGGGCAGATGAGAAAGGGACAGAGGAGAAGGGGGCAGATGAGAAAGGGACAGAGGAGATGGGAACAGAGGAAATGGGGGCAGAAGAGATGGGAATAGAGGAAATTGGGGCAGAGGAGATGGGAACAGAGGAGAAAGGGGCAGAGGGGAGGGGAGGAGGAGACGGGGTGAAATCAGGCGGTGTCTCATAGTTGCTGGACTCTGAGGAAGTGGGTATAGCGTGCTCAGAACAGCTGGCTAGAGGGAGTGGAGAGAGGGAAGGGCTGTCTCCCATATCACAGAACAAGTTACTCTCCTTATGGTCCACACAGGGGCTGGCCTCTCCCTCCTCAGGCCCGGGCTCTTCCTCTCCGTTCAGTCCCAGCTTGTCCTGCTTGTCGGAGAACACGCCCATGGTCTCCTGCAGTCGCTTCTTGAAGCTCGCCTCGTTCTCTTCGAGGCGGGCTTTGAACACAGGGTCGTGGAGGTAGGGATCCTTCCCAGTGGGAGAGCCCCCCTCTTCCGTCCTACTCCTCAGCACCTCGTAGAGGTCTGTCCGTCTCCGCTGTGACATCCGGTTTCCTACGAACTGCAGAACCTTCTTGGATAGGCGCGAGGTCTCCTCTTTACTCAGGCAGAGCTTCTCTTTCTCATTCACCTTTGAGATCATCTCCGACACGTCGATTATGTCGGGCAGGTCCAGGATGTTCCTCATGAAGAAGCGCTCGATCCGATGGTTTATTGAGGGGTAGGGTGTGCAGTTCACATTCTTGAACGAATCAGACATCACCATGATTCTGTCCGACTTTCCTTTCAGCTCACAGATCTTTTCCCAGATCTGCGCTGCCTTCTTCTCCAGCCGGTTGAGTCTCTCCAGTGAGTTCCCTTCGTCTCCCAAGTCCTCAAGGCCGACCTCTGCACCCCCGGCCTCCTCGATGCTCTGGTGGTAGATGGCCAGCTTCTTCTCCAGACGGCGGACCTGCCGCTCCTTCTCAGTCTCGACGGACCTCCTGCGAGGGAGACGGATGGTCTTCCGATTCTTGACCTGAGGATCTTCTCCTCCGGAAGTGGCAGGAGCCAAACTCTCAACTGAGCAGATCTGCAGGTCACAGACGTTCCCAGGCGTGGAGCTACGCATGATAGGCGCATGGCTAGGATTGGGAAGGGCGGGGAGGCGGTAAGTTGTCGGATTTGAACGGACGTTCTGCTGAATCGGCTGAGGATTGATCACATAGGGAGGAGGGCTGGATGGAAATTTGTCTGGAAGTGGTTGATGTATCAGGGTGACGACTGAGGGTGGTCTGAAAGCAGGCGATCTGGATGGGGGACCAGCCACGGCAACATTGGAGGGAGAATGGAATGTAGGATTGGATGAGAGGGGATTAGAACACATCGTGGTAGGGATAAGGGAATAGGTAGGAAATGACGGTTGAACGGAAGGGAGGACCATTGGCACTTGTGTTGGAGCAATATTGGAGAAATTGTTCTTAGGGACAGTGTAAGACATGCTCAAATATAACTATATAAAAGTAGATTTCGTTAATTCAGCAAGAAGATATTCGCTAAATTATACAAACTAACTTAAACTAAGCCCAAACTTCCCATACTACTAGCGTAGGCAATTTAATCACCCAAATAAGACTTCAAATTCATTTCCCATAAAACAGTAAAACAGTAAAACAGATAAATCATGAAAGTAATTATATTTAGAAGATCCTAAGCAAGTCTTCACTCCGTCTTTGACGTAGATTATGACGCTATCAGGAACGCAGGCACGATCGTCATAGAGACATAGTTCATCGTAGTTCAATCCTTTTCCAGCATGCCCATATAAGGAGTTATACCCCTCGTCAGGAGCTGTTCTTGTTTTATCATCCACGAAACTAAGCTGCTTAAAACCAGGCGCACATTTGACGAGGAACATAGCTCGATAACCACATTCCTTCACCCCCTGTGTGTAGTCATGACATTTCGAGCTCTCAGGTGCGAAATAAAGTCCCTTTCCAAATCGAGTGAAAGGCACATTTGTACCGACTTTAGTTATATCGAAACTCTGTTTGGAGATGAGACATATAGTGCAGTCAGCTCGATCGCATAGAGACTTGTTTTTAAGAAGATCGCAAGTAATTCTACACCCGTGAAAGTAGTGTTCCATCGTTCTAGCTGTCTTTCTCAATGAATCTACATATCGCATGAAAACATCGCCAGCTCCGTTGGGCCTAACTTTTAAGATGCCTTTAATCATTGGGCAGCTCCCTTTCTTAAGAATCCATCTTTCCTTGAATAGGAGAGCCGTTTTAATAAAGTCCTCGTTTTTTGGGATTCAACTTTAGGACACCGCTTTCTAGAGTGAGAGATTTTCATTTCGATGTAGTTTTAGTTAGTTATTCAGATGTAGTATTTTTTAAAAAAAGTCGTTGACCAGGGGCGGATTAGGTCATCGGGACACCGGACAATTGTCCGGTTGGCCAGTGGGTTAGTGGTCCGGTCGGGCGGTGGGCCAGTGGATCAGTGGTCCGGTGGGCGCTCTCGGGGAATTAGCCAGGCCGCCTAAGTAGCCCCATCCGCCCCTGTCGTTATCTTGACATACGATGATAGTGCAGCTCCACATAAACTGTAGAATGCAGTGCTGTCATAGAGCGCCAACTCTGCTGCTACCGTAGTTCTCGCGTATACGTCAACGAGGCCGGAAGTTCTACTTTACTACAGTTAGTATTCAATTTTCTGGATTATCAAGTAATTTTCCCCGTCCTTAAACTCATCCTATACACGTACATATACTATTTGTTTTTAACTGTAGAATGCCCAGCATTTATATGGCTTCAGTTGCATATAAAATGGCTGGGATACATCTGCGATATCGGGGGCACTGTGTCCCCAGTGGGCATTCTATGGTTAAGGGTGCGAAGTTTGATCACCATTAGGATAACCGGCCACAGCCCCATAGCTATAGTTCTGTGCGGGGTGCGAGCGGGAGCGCGTTTAGCGCTCCCGCTCTTGGTCATCACTGGCAGGATGGGAAGAGAGATGTTAATACATTGAGAAATATTCATATTAGAGATTTCTGAGTGTAAATTTAAAACCTACACAGTGCCATGTTATGTCCACTTACTGGCATAGTGTGTGTTCGCACAGCTCTGTCCACAAAAGTCTAGCATCTTTTTCCTTCCTCCATCAAATTCAAATCCTCTCTCACTGCTGCAGACGGGACATCTCAACTCGGTGCCGGGGGGAAGGGATTCCTTTCAGCGGCAGCAGTTCTCTGATTAAGAAAACAGGACTGGCACCACCTGCGTCCCTTGTTAGGGGCATTTTTGCCACATTTTCTGCATTTGCTATCTGAATCATAACAAGCTTGGCACCAAGTGTAGCCGGGATTAGTGGCTTCTGATTCGCAGTTCTTGCAGCAAACGGGTGGCATTCTCTCAAGACACTGGTTGCATAGAGTCAACTTGTTCGGAGAATGAGATTTCAAGGCAGAATGACATTCTATGCAGTAATCTCCTAAAACAAATCTGTGCTCCAACTTAGATTGTTGTTTAAGCAAGAAAGTTTGTAACTTGTCTAACCTGAGTTGGCTGTTGCGATATCCGCGACTAGTTGAAACGATTTATCTGTCACAGTTTTTTTGGCCATTAGCTACTGGCATATGTGTATTTCAATCTAAAATGCTCAATTGATTCAGAAAAATTGTATGAATTTCCATTGAAGTTTAGTTTTTTGCTATAAATGTTAGTAAATGGGCTTTGACAAACTAGGATAATATCACCAGAATCCAAACATTGGAGTTGATGGTACATGTATTAGGTACAACTGTAACTTAATCATCTAATAATGTGAAAGAAATTAGATATAATTCTGATCTCAGCTATTTATGCATTGAAGATATCATTGCCCTTTGAATGAATGCTTAGCATAATCAATACTAATGTTTGATCTCAGCATAATTATATTCCTACTTGCATTGGGTTTCGAAGTTTTATTTTTAAAATGTTTCGTACGCGCAAAGTCTTTCAATAGTCATGTCGCGTAGGTTCAGGTTTAATGTCCTTACATCTATCTACGCGGATCAAGTTAGATTAGATATGACACCCTATGTAATATGATGTCAGGACCAATATAGGTATAAATCGAGTTATAAATACAGTTTGGTTCTTCATTGTATTGACAGTTACCTTCAGCCTTCTGGAATGTTAATATCGTTCCCTAGATATTAATGCACAAACAAGTTCGCCTATAAACAAGGAGCCTCGAACATAACGCAACCCGTACTAAGGTGAACCTTGAATGTGTGTAAATATTAGGTTTCAATCAATGCTGCCTGAACCGATATTATTGAAGCTATCAATCTAAATGATGTAATTAAATCTAATTGTCAAATCTGAGAACGTAGAAATGTGGATTTGAAGACCATCGACATACATAATACCCAGAGATCAAATTGGTAGAGAGAAAGTTCCAAATCAAAGCGAGTTAGCTGATGAGGTCTCTGCTACCAGATCCTTCAAGAGCTTCCATTACGTTCTAACACCGACAACTTCACAAGTTGCGGCCATACGCAATTCGGGGAAGTATAAAAAGCAATAAATTTGACAGGATTGTGAAGATCTTATTTTTTATTAGGCAGCTTTAGAACGGTGTCACAGACGTGGCAGATGGGAGTGGACTTGCAATAGACTGAAAAACAGACAGAACAAATGTGTCCCAACTCAGTCAGCTCCCCGTGGCAGCAGCAAGAGGCGCGTGTGTCCACGGAGCTTTTTGGCGGGTGAAGGAACCACTCCCGACTTTCGACACCTGGAAGATAGAGCCACAACAGGTATTGCAGGAGCGCGAGGTGTCCCGTCTTTCGGAGGTATAGCCCCCCAGTGATGCTCGTAACCTGCTGCAACAAACTACTCTCTTCAATCAGCACGCAAGCGTCTATCGGCATGTCTTCCTTCTGAGCCGCGAAGCTGGCGTTCATAAGTGTCATATACTGCGAACTGTCAACCGGGCTAGAGTTGAGGATCAGGACGCGCGAGACCAGCCTCACACCGGGGGGTACGAACCCCTTGAACTTGTTCGCGTAGCAGAGGGACCGTGCCAACGCACTCGGCATTCCTGAGACATCGCGTGTGAGGGTGGTGCCACATGTCCCTCCCAGCAGCTCTGTGGTGGTCTGAACGAGGGTCATGCTCACCTCGCTCATGTCCACACAATCGAACATGGACTTCGCATCGAGAGAACTGATCCCGCCCGCTGGGTACAGGTAGTGAGATTGGTTGTTATGGGCCGCCAACACAAGAACTCGGTTGAGGCGGTCCATAGAGAGAAATGCGTTCACAAACACAATAACTATATTCAAATACTCCTGCAGCGATAGCGAATCAGTTGTGTGTTCTGGACCTGCCCAGATGGAGGAAGATGTCTCGATAATAACGATAAACAGTCGGTAGTTCACCTCAATCACTTCATCCTTCGAAGACTCAAACTCTTTCAAAAATAAAGCCATTGACTATCTAATTAGGTGGATCAATACATTCATGAAATAATCTTCAACGGAAGCTCGAATACGAATTTGGCATTTATGCTATCGGCTGTGTGAATATTGATTTAAGTAGGAAGAATATATGTTTATCCCACGCAATCAACATAAATTAACTCTCAATGCAAGGTCGTTTGTGATAAATTTGAATAAATATAATACCTACTAGATGTTCGCATTCCAATCAAAGCAAGTCTACCAGCATTTCTCTGCTAATGATGCCATACTCAAGGAATGAAGCGACTCCGATGACTTCCAATTCACCTGACTGCAGAGCAATCGAGAATTTTTATGAATTTTCCCGTATTTAGGCTATTCTCTCAAAGCAAGAGTTGTAAACAAGGCTGACGAATCCATGAGAGGTGGATTGTTGCCATCAATATTCATTGGACACAATTCTACCAAACGGCTGGCTTAAGTAATGACCGAGAATGCTAGACTACTGAGTAAGCAATAGGATTGTTGAGGTTATTGTTTTATTAATGAATAGAATGTATCTATATTAGAACGAGATAGAGATCAGGTCAAGTATAAATTCTCAATCGTACCTTCGTCTGGCAAACGTACTCTGGAGAAATGACTTTGTCCGATCGGATTGCAAAAGGACAGGAGAAACTCAGTCTGCTCGTGAACGGGCTACAGGAGCTGAACCAAGAGCGGCTGATACAAGAGGAGGACAACACTCTGGGGTCAATCGCACAGACGTTCGACCTGCTTATACAGATTCTCATCGAGAGAAGAGATGACCTGATTCTCAAGACAAAGGAGATCTACCAGGATGCCTTTGCGAGTTTGTTCCAAAGAAGAAAGGATGTAAGTATGACTACTAGGAAGAAAGACTAAGTACGTCTTGATATTCAGGATTCCAATTAATAGGTTCAAGCCATCATAACTGACATCCAGGCACTGGAAGAGGAGTCCAACACGGCAGTGATGAAACCTCTCTTCCAGGTGGAGGCGGATATTGAGAACCTTAAGAGTAAATATGAAGAATTGCTGCAAGTCGCTGATGCTCAGCTTGAGGATATTGCGAGCCCTGTGTGTAACTTTGACTTTGATCAGGAGACCTTGCTCAAAGGATTCTTAGACGTAAGTGAACTGATAATATCCTTCTACGTATTTCACTACGGATAATTCAATGAAATTTGCGTAACTATGTATTCATCCTATATATATAGATTCCTGGTGAAGTGGATGGGAATCTTAAACATGAAAAACTACAAAAGTCCCAGATTAGCAAATCTCAATCTCATTCTATCAATAATGACGACAGCGAGTGCCTCTCTCCCGACATCGAAACAGACCGGCCCTATACCTCAGCGAACATAGGCTCAGAAACGCCGATTCTAGGCTCGCCAGAAAAGCAGCATAGAACCCCTCTCACCCTGAGAGAGTACATGAAGGAGCCGGGCAGTCACAACCGGTCCACCCCTTACCTGGACATGTTGGGAGAGTACCCTGACACGAAGAACCCAGAGGATACTCACAGACAAATGCAGTACATGTCGCTAGAGAGACAGAGGAGTGTGAATGGGAATGCGCCGTTTATACGCAAATCTATTGCACATAAGAGATCTAACCTTGCTGTAATTCAAACCAACTATCCAAATTCTCAATTTCACAACACATACAGCAGTCCCCAACTGTGTAGGAAGAGCAGCTCCGTGAAGATTAGCAAGAACTTGAAGAAGGCGAGGGGGGACATGGAGAGGAGTGCAGTGGGCATGGGGGAGAGGAGTGCGGTGGGCATGGGGGTGAGGAGGGTCAACTCCTGTGACACCACTGAAATAATAGGCACCAACCCCCTGCAGAGGATTCGGACGAGAGAGAAGCTCAGCCGCAAAAACTCAGACTTAGCGCTGAACCCAGAGGATACGAACGAGGTGTTTCAGACAGAAGTGGTTGGGAGGAAGAGGAGCGATAAAAAGGACTCACTCACAAGGTCCAAGAGGTCCGATTCCAAGAGTGTACGAGAAATAGTTCGAATATTTTCTTCTTCAAGTTCAAAGCAAAGATGCGCACGTACGGAAACCAAAATTTAGAAATTTCTACCCAACCCTGAACTGCTATCTTACTCGATAACTTATTGATAACTAAGTACGCTAGTGTTAGAATGGAGTGGAGCACTCTGACTAATAAGCATTCCTATGCTGCTAGGCGGCTGCCATGGCGAGATCAATATCATATGTATTATATAGCATCTGTATTTCAGTTTTTATTTTATTATATATATTTCTATGTCCATTTATTGGCTAAATTGATCGCGAATTGTACTCCATAACTTTGGAATGGCAGCATTTAGTTCAACATTCCATTCTCTACAATACATTCGAATAGTACAAAACAAATTCTCGATTCGGCAAAGTATCGCGAATAAAACATCGTAAAATATGCACTGCACTCTATATATATTCTTACGCATTCGTGTTAGATGAGGATGATTCCTATTGTGTCTTGTCAGTAGTCTGTGTAGCTACAACGACAAGAACTAAAGGGAGTTCGAAAATATGTTAATAGACAATTACTTCACGGGGTAGAAAGAATAATATAAATATTCACCATATAATTAAGTGTAACAGATGCAAATATTCACAATATATCCAGGACAAATATAAATTTCAATAAGTGAGCGACAAATATTAATTTATTTACAAATGATCCCTGGCGCATCTGAACCCAATATGCACAGCAGAGGAGTCTGCGGTGTTCTTGCTCCGAGCAGCGCACCTGTACCTGTAGCAGTAGTCCCGGTGGCAAGCGAAGCTTCCTCCCTTCATCACCTTGTCTACTTCATGACTAGGACTTTCCTCGCCGGAGGTAGCCTCGCTGGGGACACGCCAGCTGTCCGCTACCCACTCCCACACATTCCCCGCCATGTCGAAGAGTCCGAATCGGTTGGGCGGGAACTGTCCCACCGGGGCTGTGGACACGTATCCGTCCTCAGCACTGTTATGTCCCGGGAATTCTCCCTGCCATACGTTGGCGTAGTGCTGCCCAAACGGCGTCTCTCTGTTACCCCAGGGGAACAGTCGGTCCTCCAGGCCTCCCCTAGCCGCCATCTCCCACTCAGCCTCAGAGGGAAGCCGCGCGTGTCCCCATTCGCAGTACGCATACGCGTCGTGCCATGAAACGTGGACCACGGGGTGGGACCATCTCCGGCTGATGTTAGAGTCCGGTCCCTCCGGTTGGAACCAGCTGGCGCTGCCCACCGGCAGCCACCAGGGAGTGCCGGCCACTGCCTGGTCGATCTGGTCGTTCAGCTCGGGAGACACGAGGTTGTACATAACGAAGCTGTTCCCGAATATCTCTGCCTCTGTGACATAGCCCGTGTCTCTCACGAACTGTAGGAACTCAAGGTTCGTCGTCTCGTGGGGTGCGATGTAGAAGGAATGCACAGTCTGCTTATGTCGCGGCCCCTCTCCGTCCAAAGGGAAGTGAGGCCTGTCTGTACCCATTAAGAACTCTCCCCCTTCCAATAGCACCATGGGGGACTGTGGGTGTACATCTTCTGGAGGACGGGATAGGTAGAGATGTGCAGAGGGGGGGTCCCATCTTGTGGCGGTCAAGACATTCGGACAAATCAATGCAAGTGACAACACACCGTGATAGGTCAACAACTTCATTCTATTTAATGGATTTTAATTAATAAAGTCACATTATTTTATTAAATATTAAGGTTTGTTGAACGAGAATCGTATAAATCAATTATTCAATACGTAATGGGTATGTAGAATTCTGAGTTAGATTCACAATACTGAGTGATAATACAAGTCGACTGTCTACCTATCCTATGGTAATCTCCCTTCACTTCTTCTTCCTGAACAGTCTGTACAATACATACATCCCAAAGATGGAAGCATAAGTCCCAATCGCAATATTCCTCCTTCCCATAATGGTCATTGTATTGAAATGCTTCCTCCAACCACTCAACTCAATTTCAGCTTCAGTCATCTCCTCGCAATATATTCAGTTTCTGTATGAACAAGGCTAAATGAGAATATATAGAGGTGATTATTTGTCTCTTGATAGCAAAATAATAAGTACGGTGAACTTTGGATTTTCGACACTTATTTGGGAGAGCTAAAAAGGTCGTTAAATCCGAAGTAGCTCCAAATATGAATTAATACCTTAATGGACATTTCCCACTATACGTACTATAGTACGGTAGTAAACTAAAAATGTCGTTTTGGGTGGAATAGGAGGAATTGTCAGGAAGTCCAGTACGCAGATACATACTGGTCATAAAGAACATCACAACCTTAACAGCAATTATTTTGTAGTAATTGAAATACCCATAAATCAGTGCTCAGCATACACGAATTGAAATAGTAAATTTTAGAATTCAGCTCAGATCAGTGAGGAGAGAATAATCAAGTCAACACAAATTAATGAGGTGGATCTACGCTGAATTTGAACGTAAGTATTTGATACTGATTATTTTAAACATTAGCTAGCTTCAACATCATTATTACATTTGGGCATCATATCTTGTGCAACTCACATCATCCCGACTAGATGACAAAGAAGAAATTTGATCTATCTAACCAAAATGAATTTAAGCTGATTGGAATAGTCTTGATGTATTGGATAAGAACCTATATATAGTGGCAAGAGTTTCAGTCCATTATCAGATAATAGCAGTCCGGAATGTCAGTTGATAACAAGGTTATGTTAGTCGGGGAGACTGGGGTTGGGAAGACCAGTCTCTGTCACAGGTTCGTGCATGAGAACTTCCCCAGTTTTATCAGTGAGACGGCGAGCATGACGCACAACGAGAAAGTATACAAATTAAACGGAGAATCGGTAACGGTCAAATATCAAGATACTCAAGGCTTCGAGTCATGCGGGTCTCTACTCCCTCCGAGTTTATGCAGGGGCACCAGTATTATAATGTTAGTCTACGCACTAGATAATGACGATTCAATCAAAACTTTGTACTCTATTGGGGAGAATATTGTGAAATACATGCCTTTTGCGACTAAAATAATGGTAGGCAACAAGTTTGATTTGATGGGAAACTCTGTGAAGATTAATAACCTCATCTCAGGCAATCAAACTTTGACAGAAGTAGAGTATTGTCTTAAAGTGTCCGCTTTGACAGGACAAGGTATCATGGAGTTGGAACAGCTGATCGTGAAACTAATGGCGCACAACAAAAGGAATGCACTGGAGAAATCCATTCAATTGAACGAGATGGGATATCCAGACAATGATGACATGAAGGACGGATGCTGTAAAAATATTTAATTCTGTTAGTTTATTAATGAATGATACGCATGGTGTATTTGTTATTATATTTGTAGAGTAGCGATACTGATATTATTCTGGGGAGAGTTTAAAGATGATTTAAGCTAGGTCATTCACCCTACATTAAACTATCTCAGTTGTTCTAAAAGCCGAATTACAGTACACCCTCGCTAATCCGAACAGCTCTGTGCCAATAATCGAAAAAATCGTTCGGATTAGTGAAATAACACTAATCAATGGGGTATTAACTAAAATAAATGTGCATTGTTAGAACATTGAGGATATTACTTTGTTAGGATTGCTTTTTTTAAAGAGGTTTCTCGATCTTATTGAAAGATCTAAGATTATAAACGTTGATTCAAGGCATATAGACGAATAAGATATTATTTTTGGTGTTTGGATTGTAAGAATCAGTGCTGGATTAGCGAGGAGTACTGTATTTATGAAAACTGAGCTGAAGTGATCAAACTATGAAGAGTGTGTAGAAATAACAAATTTGTTGTATAAGTTCGAACGATCAACTGTCAAAGCGAGGCGAATACTAGCAATTACAATATATACACAATTTCAAAATGTTACAAGAAGTGTAGCGCAAACGATGACAAAGTTGGGCTACTTTGTCTGTTGAAATTTGGTAAAATCAATGCTGAGAGGTTTGGCAATGGTGGCTTTGGTTTTCCTTTCAGAAGGTCTTCTCGAGCCTTCTCCGCTTGAGCTCGTCCGCTTGCTCCTGGCTAGGGCCTGCTCTAGCTTCTGCTTCGTAGAGGCATCCGAGTTCATCACCTCCTTAAACTGACTGGGGTACTTTGGTCCGATTTGCAGAAGGGCTTGAAGAGAGACTTGGTGAGATCTCTTAACTTCAGGGGACTCCTTATCCAGATCTCCATCCACCAGTTTGGAGATGAGAATGAGAGTGACAGTTCGAATCAGGTCTGTGCTGGATTTGGGAGGGGCTAGGGCTAGCAGCACTTCGAGACATGCGACTGATTCAGGCAGCACTGCGTCCAGCACGTCCTGGTACTTGGGAGTGGAGACCAGCTCCAGCAGTGTGGGGGCGGTGCGGCATATGAAGTCGTAGGAAATGTTCTGGTCCTGCAGGGTGTACAGCTTCTTGATGATCTCGATCGAGACGAGGATGAGAGAGGCGTCCCTCCCCGCTAGCACCTGGCTAAAAATAGAACTGCACTCGGATATGAGACCGCCGTACTCGACCAAGAGTTCGGTTCTGGCTAGGACGTAGATGGAGAGCGCGATCAGCATAGACCTTGTGGCGCGCTGCTTGAGCACCCTCAACACCTCCACCAGGCCAGAGCAGACTACGTCGCTCTGAGTGGGGTCTGGGTTTGGGGTGTTGAGCAGGAGCCTCTTCAGTTCCTCCAGGACCACCGTGTGCAGTTCTGCGAACTCCTGCTGGTTCAGGAAGTTGAGCAGCATGATCTGCACGGACGCGATGACCTGGCCGATGAGAGGGGGGGAGAGGATGGGTGGGATGTGTGAGAGAGCTCTGAACACGCCACTCAGGATCTCCCGCTGGACGGGCAGGGAGGTGTTGGCCTTGAAGGAGACCTGTTTCTTGAAGGGGAGCACAGAGGGGGCGAGCACTCCTATCACGAGGACAGATATCCTCAGTAGTTCGTACACCGTGTCATCGTACGCCACGAACTCTTCCTGCGGGAGGGACCCGTCCCGATGTGGGGCCAGGGACCGCATCAGCACGAGAGAGATCCGCGCCACCCAGCTGAGGGTGTCCAGGTCCTGCTTGGCCAGCGCGAGTCTGTGCAGGATGGAGAGGATCTCGGACGGAACCTTCTCTCTGCTCGCGAACACCCTCGCTACCCACGCGGACTTGAGCACGTGCTCCAGCGCGAAGAGGCAGGCGAGCAGGATCTCGTCCCGCTCGATGGAGAGAGGGAAGAAGAGGATCTGGGACGCGCACCCAAGCACCAGTGTGAACTTGTCGACGAGCGGCTGACCCATGTACCTGTCCGAGTCCGCCTGCCCCGTGTCGGACAGCCAGAGGGCGGAGGCCCGCACCACCTTGGTCCAGTGCTGCCTGTAGATGGGCCGGGCCTGGTCGGCGGAGTCCAGAGAGAAGAAGCGGCACTGCTGGGGACTGGAGAGGGACAGCTGGCCGGGGGGCAGGCTGAGGAGAGAGAAGTCGTGGAGGGCATCGAACCAGGACCCGGAGAGGGAGGGAAGGTGCGGCTCCACCAGGGGGCGCAGGTTCAAGGAGAGGGTCCGGTCGTTTTCTGAGGAGGTGTGAGAGACCTGACTCCGGTAGTACACCTCCGCCCAGGCCCCCAGCACAGAGAGCGTCTCCAGCGTGATCATGATGTCCCCGTAGAGGTGTTTGGAAGAGGAGCCCTGCCCCACCTTCCCGAGACTCGACTCCAGGAGGGCGAACACCTTCTGCAGCTCCACCCCGCCGGTGGACACCCCCGACACAATCCACTCGCCGCACACCTGGCAGGCCAGCGCGGAGATGCTGGGCGGCATGTCGCTCTGGAAGGCCGGGCGGAAGGCGGCGCCGATCTGCGCCTGGAACTGCACGAGGAAGGGACTGCCGGGGAGGTTGGGGTCCTCCGTGGCGGAGAAGAGGCGGATCAGGTCCTGCAGGGCGGTCAGACCGGCGAGTCTCAGCTCGTGGATGCTCCCGGTGCTGGCCAGGCACACCACCCGCACCAGCTCGGACAGGTACTGCACCAAGTGTTCCCCTGTCCCCTCCCCCTCGCCCCGCTGCCTCACGGCTAGCTTGCTGTCGAAGTGCGCCGGGTCTAGACTGCACAGGTCGAAGAGCTTCCTGAGCAGCTGCACGAACAGGACCTGAGTCCTCCAGCGGTGGGACTCGCTCCTCTTCGCAGTCAGCTCTCCGGTCGAGAACGTCTTCATGTCCTCGTCGTCCTCCCCTACGTCCTCATTCGGCTTGTCCTGCTCGCCCTCCCCCTCTCCCCTCTCCGAGCCCCCCAGGCCCCCTCCGCTCTGCTCGGAGCCCAGCACCCGCTGGTAGAGGGAGACCCAGGCGGAGAGCTCCCGCCGGTACAGAGCGGTCTGGAGGCAGTCCAGAATCTCGCGGACGTCTCGGACCAGGGCGGACTCCGCCTCGTGGGTGTCCAGGAGCCGGATGAGCGTGTCGAGCAGCGGGACCTCCCCGCCCGCCGCGATCTCCCAGATGGGCGCCGCGTCCTTCTGCACGCACTGCCGCAGACACGAGACAGAGGTCTGGGCCACCCACGCGGCGTGGGGCGAGTGTGGCGCGGGGGCGGCGAGGGAGAGGGAGAGGAAGGGGACGAGGGAGGGCAGGGACACGTTGTCGGGGCAGAAGAGCAGGGCTTTCTGGAGAGAGGTGATCGCGTACCCTCGCACCACGGGATCCCAGTGCGCGCGCAGCACCTGAATGCACTGCAGAGCTCTCTCCTTGGCGCGCGTCATCCCCTGGATTTCAGGCCCGATCGCGTCGATGAGCGACCCCAGGCACTGCCCCGTCACCCGGAACAGCTCGCACTCCTGCGGCGAGGAGGAGAAGAGGGTCTCGTGCACCAGGCACAGGCAGGGGTGGATCTGGGCGCGGAACAGGGGCCCGCCCGCGTCGCACATCTGGCTGAGGGCGTAGAGGGCCGACACCTGCAGGGAGGGGCAGGGGGTCTGCGCCATGTCGGACAGGAGCTTGAAGCTGGCGGCGAGGTGCTGCGGGGAGCTCATCCCCACGTGCTTGTGCAGCGCAGACAGCAGCAGGCAGTAGCCGTACTTGACCCCGCTCTCCTTGCCCGCGTCCGGCAGCACCTGCTCCGTGTGTCTCAGCAGCTGCGCCACCATCTGCTTGCTGGACTGCGGCGGGACGGACTGGCAGAGACGGGCGATGGCGCCGGCGGACAGACAGGACAGGTGGGGGCTGGAGGTGTTGAGGACCGCGAGGAGGAAGCTCAGCCCCGCCTGAGTGATGTCCTGTCCAGCTATCAGCTTCCGCTGAGTGCAGCAGCCGCGGAAGGCGAGGAGGAGCGCGGAGATGAGGTTGAAGAGCATGGCCTGCAGGCGGCTCTGCTTGGCCTGCTTCACCACGTCCTTGAAGTGGTTGAGCAGCTGCAGGCGGTGCTTGTCGTTGGCGTGGGGGAACAGCTTCCCGAAGAGACGGATGGACACGTCCACCGTAGCCCTGGGCACCGGCAGGGAGTGCAGGAGGTGTGAATTGTCGCCTCCCTCTAGCGGCTCCTGAAACAGCGCGCCGATCAGATTCTCGACAGAGCCCAGGTGCTCCTTGCTGCTGCCCCTCAGCAGCGCGGCCAGCTCGCTGTCCCGGGAGGGGTAGGGGAGGATGTCCAGCCCCGTCAGGTCCTCCTGCGGCGGAAGCTCCCACGAGAGCGTGGTCAGCTGCGGCAGCAGGGAGTCCGGCTGCACGAACAGGGCCACCACCTCCCGCAGGAGCGACCCCATCGAGTCCTCCAGCCACGCCTCCGGACAGACCAGCAGCAGCTGGTAGAGCCGCAGCTTGAGCAGCGGGATGCTGGAGGCCAGGTTGGTGTCCGCGGAGCGGAGGATCTTGGGGAGGGTGGACACGAACGCGATGGCCGACTCGACGGGGAGCTTGAGCTTCCGGGTCACCTCCTCCGAGCAGAGGTCCGGACACTGGCGCAGGAAGATGCGGAGGGAGGCCAGGGCGCCGATCCTGTGCTCCACCTGCAGCTGGAGGGACTGCGAATCGAAGCCGGACTTCTCCTTCTCCAGCTCCTCCGGCGAGTGCGGGAAGGAGGAGCGCCAGAGGTTGAGCAGCTTGTGGAGGATGGGCCGCACGAAGGGGACGCCCAGGGAGATGAGCGCCCCGAGCAGGTACCAGCTGGCCCGGACCCGGAACAGCTTGGCCCTCAGGTCCGTGACGCTCTCGAGGATGAGCATGTCCTCGGACATGGAGAGCACGGACTTGGCCTTCGTCAGCGGAAGGCCCAGGTCCGAGCAGCTGCTGGCGCGCACCAAGCTGGCCACGGCCAGGCTGTAGGCGCAGATGTCCGCGGGCGCCAAAGAGTCGGAGCTCAGCTTGCTCAGCGCCCAGTCGATGAGCAGGCCGTTGTGGGTGGGCGCGGACAGGGCCAGGCACTGCAGCAGCCAGACCGCCGCGCAGCTGCAGAAGCTGTGGCGGTTCTCCAGACCCGCCGCCACGGCGCTGACCGCCGCGCCCGTGAGCATGGCCCCGCTCAGCTCCGGGGCCCCGCCCAGCGTCTCCTGGATGAGCTCCACGGACAGCGTGGAGATCCGCTTGGCCACCTGTCCCAGCACCAGCAGCACGCAGCCCGCCACGGCCTGGTCGCAGGACAGCGCCCCCTGTCCCCCCGCCCCGCCCCCCCTCTCCCTCCCGGGCCGCTGCGCGTGGGACAGCGCCAGGGAGCACAGGTGCTTGGCCAGAGACAGCTGCATGTGCTCGTCGGGCAGGCGCGCCGTGATGCGCGCGAGCAGGAAGAGGACCAGCTTGCGGGAGGCGAGGAGGTCCGCGGAGCCGGGCTTGGAGAGGGAGAGGAGGGAGGTGACGGCGCGGATCAGCTTGTACAGGTGCGTCTCCAGCCAATGGGCGTCCATGCCGCGCACCAGCTGGAGCAGCGCGAGGGCCAGCCCCCCTCTGCTCCCCAGAGAGGGGTTCTTCTGGTAGAGGGTGCTGAGCAGGAGGAAGAGGTCATCCGGGGTCAGCTTCTTGGAGCGCCCCTTCTCCCCGGCCTGTCCCTCCAGAGAGAGGCGGAAGTAGGTGCACAGCAGGCGTGCGAGCTCCGATCTCAGTGTGTGGTCCGCCCCGTCCAAGCCGCGCACGACAGCTGTCAGCAGCTGCTCCCCTTCCGAGGGGGACAGCCCGATCCAGGCGGCGGGGAGGAGCTCCGAGAGGCAGCGGGCGCTGCTGGCCCTCACACGTCCGCTCTTCTCCTGCAGCTGCCCCCGACACAGCTTGAGGATGTCCTTGTGGCAGGGAGACAGCGCCGACCCCAGCCCACCCACGGCGGACTGCAGACAGTCCAGGAGCGCGCAGCGGGTGGTCGCGTCCGCCTGCTTGAAGGCGCGGAGCAGCAGCTGCACCGCTTCGGAGGAGTTGGGCCCGGTGGTGCGTCCATGGTCCCGATAGAGCTGGGACAGAACGCGGACGGCGCACAGCTTCTGACTCTGCCACTGCGGCTCCGCTCGGTTCGCCCTGAGCGCCTCCAGGCACTTGTGCACGCTCGTGTTGATCTCCCGGAGACTGGGCCCCGCCCGGTACGCCAGGCTGAAGCAGTCCGCGACCACACAGTGCGAGCAGAGGGCGGTGGGCGCGGAGAGGAAGAGGTGCAGCTGCGTGAGGACTTCCGCCTGCACCGTCTCGCCCCACTCAGGCCCGTCCTCCGGGGGCGAGGGGGGCGAGGGGGAGCGCAGGAATTGGACTAGCTCTGACACCCAATCGTACATGTACGCGTCCCGCTCTGGCTGAGTGAGGTCTTTGTCATGGAACTTCTTCATGTCGAATGCGAATATGTTCTTCGCTTCTGGTTTAGGACTTCCATATAAGGTAGTGGGGGGCTGCCATCCAGTATTGTCCCTAATCGCCAGCATTCCAGTGGTAGTCATTCGTATCTATATCTACAATTGAATCAACAACGTTAATAGAAATTTGAAACAATAGTTAACACTGAAAAAAATAAAAATTAGAGGCTCTGTCATTTGGTATGATTAAGCACGGTAAATGCGGAAATGGTTCGACTTTTTATTATTAGGATTAATGGTGTTTTGTTTTTTTTGCTACGTATTCCTTTTATGGAAAGTCGAACTATTCCGTTTTTTTACGAACTATTTCCACCATAGCATTCAGCACATATTCCAGCTCAGTGAATACTTATAATTACGTTGTAATTTAATTAATTTAAATCAAACATTAATTATGAGTGAAAATCAAGTTTACATAATAACAGAAGCAATCATAATTTGTACTCAAATTGGAAAATAACTATTTGACCTAAACTAAAGTTGGTAGAGTGATTGTAACTTTGAATAAAAGAGAACAAATCCGTTCTTCAGGGTTTTAAAATCGACTTCGCTCTGAGAAATGAGCTGCAGGTATTGCTGGATGAGATCCTGCCGGATGGAAAGGGAAGGGAGGTAAGTGATGGTGAGAAAAGTCGCGAGTGCGTCTTTGTCTCTGTGGATGATTGTCAGGGAAGTGCTGATGATGTCGTTCAGGAGAAGGCTGGTCTGTCCGTCGCTCAGGTTGAAAGTCCGCTTGGCGGGGGCGAGGAAGAGCGCAGGGAGGAGGTGTTGGCAGGAGAACTCCAGGAGAGGAACGGGGTACTTGTCGATGAGGGAGACGAGTCTCTTGAGAACGGCGGCTGCTTGCTTCTGTGCGGCCGGGCTGGGGTAGAGGAGCAAGAGCTGGGTGAGAGAGGACAGGAAGGAGTGCAGGGGGGGAGGGGGCAGCTGTAGCAGGTGCTCGATTAGCACGGAGCTGTGCGTGAGGGTATGGCACAGGGAGAGATAGGACTTGGCCAGGTCGAACAACTCGGTAGGATCTACACACACCGGTTTCTCCACCCCACCGAGCTCCCCGAGGACAGGGGCGATGCAGGGGGGGAGGAGCTGAGCTAAGTGCGGACCAGTGCGGGCTGGGTAGGAGGAAATGATCTGGTTGAGGAGAATGCAGCATTCCTGCGTTGCTAGGAGAGTGGGGACAGCTAGCAGCTGAGAGAGCAGGTCCGGAAGGAAAGGGAGGAACTGGGATCCCAGGACGATGACCATCCGGTGCAGGAATGTCCTGAACCCTTCCTGCAGGGTCTCCCTCTCCACCCGGAGGGTGAGGACCTTGGAGAACTGCTCCAGCAGGTGCAGGAACACGTGCGAGCAGCGCGTCTCCTCCGCCATCTGCTCCGAAGAGACGCACTTGGAGGCGAAGCTAGCCAGTCGCATCAGGTCGGACACCGACCGCGAGAGCTCCGTCAGTCTGGGCGGGACGGGGAGGGGGACTGGCTGCAGGGAGTGCGATTGGAGGGCGTGGAATGCGAGGAGAAACTGGTCCAGAATGGGCGCCAGGAGGGACTGAATGAGAGCGCCCTTGTTCTCCTGCGGCGTGGCGGAGAACATGACCAGGATGCCGGCGGACTCGTAGAGGAAGCGGAGGTCCTCCACGCCCAGCCGCGAGTCCCTGAGCAGTCCCTCGCCGAACACGAGCAGCGCCCGGTTGAGCAGCTCCACGGAGATCTCCCGCAGGGAGAGCTTGAAGTCCTTGAGGAACCGCGCTAGCAGGAAGCAGGCGCGACTCCTCACCAGCGCGTGGGGGTTCTTGATCCCCCTCTCGTCCAGGAAGATGGACAGCACTAGTGGGAGGTAGCCCGGGTTCGTTCTGAGGAACGGGACGAACCTGACGATGTTCTCGATGAACTGGCAGCTAACGGCTTGGTGCGGGTAGAGGGACACCGAGCTCTCAAGGAGGCGAGTCAGGATCAAGCTCCATCTGTGCGAGAGGTCTGAAGAGAGCTCCGGCTCCCGCCACGGGACGTACTCCTCCGCGAGGTAGATCAGGTACAGCACCGCCTCCACGTCCATGTAGGGGAGGGAGGCAAGGTTGGCTGCGACGTGTGAGAGCAGCTTGTCCACCTCTGCCAGCACCAGCTGTGGCAGCAGCATGCAGATGTTGCAGAGGAGAACGCGCAGCTCTTTGCGGTAGTCCAGGAACAGAATCTCGTTCTCCCCGTCGTTAGCGAAGTCGTGGGACTCATCGAACTTGAGCTTCTCAAAGGAGATGAGCAGGATGCGTCCGATGTTCTCGTAGACCCCCTCCGTCAGCAGCTCCTTGTGCGACTTGAAGAGGGTGACGTAGCTGATGAGGCAGGGAAGAATGTTCTCCGACACCCCATCGTCCTCCGAGGAGAGCATGGCGCACACGCAGGAGAAGACGCCGTGCAGCGAGGCGAGGTAGGGCCCGGCCGAGCTCAGCTCCTTCGTCTCCTTCACAGCTGCTTGGCAGGCCGAGATCAGCTGAGTGCCTGTCACGTTGAGATACCTCGCCAGCTCAAAGTGCAGGTCAAAGTCTATGTCGGACTGAGAGTGGAAGACGCCGGATCGAACGATCAGTCCGGTCGTCAGCTCTATCAGCTCCAGCTTCCCCGCCCGGTCCATCCCCTTGTTGGCCACGCAGTGCAGGGTCTCCACCACCGAGATGCGCGTGTCCTCGCGACCGAGCAGCAGTGAGAAGAGTTCCAGGAAGCGCGAGTTGATGACGTAGGCGAGGTCGATCCACTGCGCATACAGACCCACCACGCGCAGAGCAGAACAGAGAATCCCAGCAGGCACGCCAGCTGATTGGCTGAGAATGCAGAACCAAGACTCGACCATCTGAGAAACGCAGTCGTCCCGCATCCGGTCCTTGACGAGGTTGGCCCTCAGCTGGAGGGCGGCGCTCCGGGGGACGCTCTTGTCCATCACCTCCTCGTTCATGCACAGCAGCGTCTCCAGGTAGAGCTGCGCGGCCACTGAGCCGCCGCCACCCACGCAGGAGAGGACGTCGGAGAAGAAGCCCGGCCAGCTGTCCGGGTAGTCCAGCAGGAACACCTGCGTGACGATCTGGGACTTCTTGCTGAGGAGGTAGGAGGGCGAGCTCGAGGCCGTCTGTTCGAACCAGGACAGGAGAAGGTTCCGGAACAGCTGGCGCTTGTCCGCCGTCTCCTGTGCGTATCTGGTCTTGGAGAATTCCTCCAGCACTCGGAGACAGAAGAAAGTGACCTGCTGGTCCTGGGAGTTGGCTTGCAGGAAATCCGCGCACAGGGTCCACCCCTCGGGAGCTTCCAGCAGCTGGTTGAAGTAGAGGAGGGCCTGTGATTGGCTGGAGGTGTCCGGGGAGGAGAGGAGAGCGGCCAGGTTAGAGTCCATTTCTTAAAACGTTGAAACTGGTAGTGCCACGTTTTACATACTGTGAAAAAGTAAAGTTATAGCCATCATGCTGATGAATATATTTGTGGAGGCATAACTTACTGGTCGCTATGGCAACTCATAGAAATTAGAGGGCCCGGCCCAGGAGGCATAGTAAACCAATTAAAAGCCAACAGTCCAATCAATCCTGGATACTATGCGACTGTGATTTAATCATTCTGAGCATCATTCAAGCATAAGTAACGCATTCATTTTACAAAAGCCTACTCCAGGTCCATATACCAATAATCTACCGTAGCTAATTGTCCACCCATGAGAAACTGACTCCTGTGTGTTGGACTATTAGAGAACAGCTTTTGAGCACAAAAATCGCGGGCAACAACTTGCAACGGGAACTTTTTTGCGGGAATTAACGCAGAAAGCTCCCGGCTTTCACCTCATTGCTTAGATTCGAGATACGAGGCCATGCAAGTTATACTTTTCTAAATATTAGAAATTATTAATGCCGCAAGTTCTTTTCTAGAATAACCACCACTGGTATTAGTTTTACAGTTTAATGGTTATATGCAATTATTTTTAGCTTATCTCCCTGTATTTTAGTGCCATCCATTTCACTTTTTTACGTTGTTCTTTATTTTGTGAAAATCCTGCATCTACGTATGTTGAATTCTTTAGAAATCTAGCAGAGTGTGGGAATAATCGTATCCGTGATAAGTAACATTCCTAGACTTCCGTGTGAGATACTGCACACTCTATGTGTCATATTTAAGAGACAGATTGAGACGTTTCTTTCGTCACATGAGATTAATCATATTTTATTGTTAGCATTATATTCAAGTCACACCACAATTCATAATATGATTAATTTCATTAGATTTTGAATGTTTCAAAAGTTAAATATAATTTTCATTGGTCATATTTAAGATCACATTTACTAATGTTATATTGCATCTTATGAGATGATTAATGCTATTCCATTTGCAAGTTTGATATGATTCTATTAAAAATTTTTATTTTTATGGAGCAATTCAAATTGTATCTATTTTTCCGAGTCAGTATCTGCAGAATGTAAAATTTCTAAGTCAGTACGGATAACTTTTAAAATGTATGCGAGGATGCACACTGATAAAGAAATCTGAAAAATATAAATAAGACTCATTTCAGAACAAAATCAACTCAAACAATCATATTCCAAACATACAAATCCTCAGAAGTCGCGAAATATAGAAACCGAAAAGATACAAGCAAATAATGCGGAATATCTCAGTTCTTCTTTTCTCCGCCGTACTATTGTGTCTCGGGGCTTATTCCCTTGTCGGAGCAAGGGACTCCGGAGTCGAACTAATCGTAACTCAGAGAACCGCCGACTATGTGAATAAAAAACTGGTCCCTATTTTGAAAAGCAAACTGTCCGGGTTTTCCATTCCAGATCAACGATTCGGGAGAGTTAGGGTGTACAGCATCCGTGTAGGTGCGGTACACATTTCTTCTCATAGCATCTCATTTACGTCATCAGGAGCCGTTATCAAATTATCTGGTTTGAGCGTCTCAGGCAGTCTTAGATGGAAGTATAAGAGGTGGTTTTTCAGGGCATCCGGGTCCATCTATGTGTCTCTGAGTAGCGGCCATCTGTCTACAACTTTGTCTGTGGCTGCCAGCGGAGGTCGACCAGATTTTAACGTTCGTGCTTGCAGTGTTAACGCAAGGATTAAGCTCAGATTTAGAGGCTCTTTCGTGTCCTGGATTCTGAACTTACTTAGAAAACCGATTGAGAGGAAGGTAGAATCCTATCTGAGGGCCAACACCTGCAAACATCTTACCAGCGCTCTGAACCAACAGGAGAGACAGCTAGTCACTAGCTACCCCACCAGCTTGTCAGTCGGGAAAATACTCAAGTTTGACATTAGTCTTCCACGTGATCCAAAATTCGGCAGAAACTTTCTTCAAATTCCTTTCGTTGGGTTCACATCTTCTTTCCTTTCTTCCAGCGATTTGAACTACCTAGCTAGGAAGTACCCTTCGCGCTCGCTTACTTCCGGTGTTAGAACCAATCGCATGTTATTCTTCAGAATTAAACCGTATTCACTGAACGCTGCATTGTTAGCATACCATCGTGCCGGCGTGTTCTCTCACGAATATGATGTAACTGACTTCAGCAAGTACGTACAGAGCCTCATAGGGGGTAACAACTTCAGAGGAGCTGATACACTGTGTAGTAACCCAGCTGACTGTGCCCTCAAGGTGAAGATATCTACGCCGTCTGCTCCTACAGTCAAGCTAGGCTACGGAAATATCCGTATGACTGGAAAGGTTGTGCTAGATGTGGAGCTTGTGAATAGCAAGCGATCTCTGCGACAGAACCTCTTGAGGATCTCCGTCGACGGTGAAATCTGCGGGCAAATACGAATCCAACAATCTGGAACTCGACTCACTGCTTTCATTAAAGTGACTTGTGCTAAGTCCCATTCGATTTCTGTCCAGAGTTCTTTATTTGGACACTTCTCCAGTTCTCAACTGAATCAGCTGTTCAACAGTTTCATACAACAGCTCATCCCCGAGGCAAACACACGCCTATCCTCTGGAATGCCGATACAGCAGCCTGGAACTTTCACCATTAAGCATCCCCTCGTCTCTGTCCGTCCACAGTACTTGGAAGTTGGAGCCAATTTTGCTTATAACCGTTGGGGATAATTGGTTGAAAGTGTTTTTATAAAAGATATAAATGCTACCTACAAAAAAATCTATAAATTCTATAATTTGCTCATTTCTACCAGATGTTTACGTGTTTTGTTTAAATTTGTTTGTTAGTTGCTTAATTACTCATTGTGTTCATTGTATTTGTTGGTATCATTAAACATGTGTAAACTCAATAAGTATGGGATTCAGGAGATTTTGATATAATTGTTAAGAAATAATTTAAAATTAAATCAAGCTATACTCACAACATTATCCTCGTCACTATTGACCTAGTCCCTAGAATAACAACATCCTTAACTAATTTACAGAATTTAATAAATGTTATTCAGGAATTCTATGAAATCTGACTTTTTGAAAAAATTAAATTCACTCCTATTTAATAAGCCACAAGCGCGCTTCGCTTGCTTGCGCTGCGCGGCTTGCTAACACTACGTGTCCGCAGAGTAGCCCTGCAAATGCCTGGGGATATTCAAGAAACGGTAGATTGCTTCTCTAATTCTCCACTAAAAAAATGTCATTTATCTACGGTTAATCATGAATTCAGAAATGGAGAAGTCAATTAGGTTCATGATAAACGGAATTTGTTAATATTAAACTAACTAATCCAAGAATGTAATGTCAATTTGAAACTACAAAATTCACAATATAAAGATTATTATTATATTTGAGCGACTCAAAAAATTTCACTGTACCAAATATCCTCAAAAGACTCCTTTTGGGAGCTTTTTTTACCTAAATGCCTCCTTAGCACAATAATTTTGAAATCAAATTTTGACAAAAATCACAAAATCTGTCAATTTTTCGATTTTATATGCTTAATGATGACATCATAACAGAATGATGAGTCATCATTTTCTGATGATATTTGTATCAATGTGAAGAATATTGATATACACATTCTATTAAAATTTAAAGCTTTCTATATTATCACCTAAATGACTGAGTTATAGTCAAAAAATTGAAATTTCTAATAATAAAAAAAGGTGACAATGAGTTATAGTTCCATGATGAGTCGATATTTCCGCTTGAGGTCAGAACTTAGTGGAGCTATAGCCAAAAGACTCCCACATGGCAAAAATCAGCATTCTGTGCTTGGCAGTTTC
This sequence comes from Aphrocallistes beatrix, assembly GCA_963281255.1. Taxonomy (NCBI): domain Eukaryota; kingdom Metazoa; phylum Porifera; class Hexactinellida; order Sceptrulophora; family Aphrocallistidae; genus Aphrocallistes; species Aphrocallistes beatrix. The sequence continues at coordinate 8,667,057 of OY725488.1, forward strand.
TCAAATCAATTCTTTATAGAGATATAAATACATACACATACACAAAAATATACATTAATCGAGTTTTAATAGTAAGGATAAATTCATTTTGTTCCACGAGGTTCATCCGTTATAGAGGAATTGTCCGATTTTCAGAGTGTCCGTTTTGGGAGACTCAACTGTATACGAAAAAGGATTCGATTAATAATCAATATCGAAAGGTGAACATCCCATAGCTCCCGCTAATCTGACTGGAGTAGAAGGTAGAAGGGATATTCTATTCCTTACGCAATATATTTCTCAGAGCATAGAGTGATTACACATTAAAGATCTTGTCTTATCTAGGTGCTTAGATTTGGTATCTATTACATAATTGCAACATTGTAATTACAATCCCTGTTCAGTTGACCCATCTACGTATGAATAGGAGTGGTCAATACCTTTTGAACATTTTCTTCAAATAAAATACTTACATTACTCAATAGCACATTATTAAAAGTGATGTATTACACACAATTACTTGGTGATAATATCAAATTTCAAAATCAATAGCAAAATAAAGCTATCACTGGCAATTAGAACAGTATAAATAGATTATCACTGATTGAATTAATAAATACTGAATCTGAATTATTTTTATCGGGACATGTTAAGTGTAGGAGAAAACCTAAAGTCATTTGGAATAATACAAAGTATTATCGTTCTGGCAGTTGCTCTAATTCTCTTATTTATATCCATCATATGGGACGTCTATTTTGCTAAGAGGATTATACATTTCGTGAAGTTGCATCGTGAGTGTGTAGAAAAGAGTACAACTGACTTCACCGTTAATTTCTCAGAAGCAGCACGCCACCACAAATCGGAAATAATTAAATACACATTCTTGATAGTCATAAATATCATTGAGTTCAGTTCGCTGCTAATATATGCACTGGGGTATGGACTGACTTATCAACAGCGAGAGTTCAACAGAACTACGGATTTTAATTGTTCGGGTGAAGTAGCACATTTTCCATTACTTGCCATTGAGGTGATCTTTGCTAATCCTGTTGTTCCCGTGCTTGTGTCTTTGGGAGATTTTGGGTTGGTGCTCACTTTCGCGTTTAGTGTTTGTCTTATGAAGTATCTGGATGTCATTCTCCATAATATTCATGGAAAACCGTTTCGGTACATTACAAAATTCCTCCTGATCACTTTCTTCATTGGAGCATTCATGATAATATTTGGGTCTATTCCTCAATTAATGATAATTGAAATGTTCTCTGTTCCAATAATACAGACAATCTACTTCATTATTTGGGTTAAATGCATCCGTACATTCTACAACACATTGAGATGGAGAGCACTTGAGTTTAAGATAAGAGGTGCAAGGAAATCGATTGTCAGAGGAGCAACCATCACCTGCAAGCAGTTCGCATTGGCAATGGGGATATTTGTTATTGCAATGGCCTGCTGGGTTTTAAACGAATTCATCTATCAATATTACTTCCTCATTGCAACAGGTCTGCATTATGGCCCCTGTATCTTCCAATACCTCTACCATACTCCTCTCCACCAGCCACTACTGGTTTCACAGCAGCAAATCAAAGCCTTGGAAATCAGTAATGAGATCCTAACCTATGCGAATTCAATCCTAGTTTTCACTGCGTCTATTTTAATCGGATCAGAATACATATTGGCTACGATCCTGTTTTTCGGCACTAAAATTGTAAAAAAATTAAAGTATCGATTCGGATGTGTCCACACAAGATTTACCCCTACAAACCACCTCCGTCGTCCACTCCTCATTTCAAAATAAAAACTAAATATACCTATGCCTTATTTATACTGATTCCTATGTTATGTTATGTCGTTTGTATTCACAATATTAACTGTCAGATATGTGTTAAATATGAATTAAATACAATAATAAAGTCTCTAAGGAAACCACTGTAATAAGACTCCTGAAATGCTAAATAGCCGGCTGTCTTGCTATATAGTATACTAATATTAGACAGCATGTGCCAAACTGAAAGATACATAATAGATCGGAGATATAAGTTGAAGTGAAATTTTTATAAAATTCCAATTCAAAGTTATTGAACCAAACGGATATTTTAGTTAAAAAAGAACCCCAAACGGGTCTTTTGAAACTATTTGGTACAGAGCTAAAACTTTGCTCCAAACAGATACAAATATTCCTTTCATCCTCCTTTACATTCCGCAGCGTCTCCAATGTCCCTAAAATAATTATGGAATTCACACACGTACAATTATTGAAATTATTTGGAAGCTAATTATAAGTTCCTTATACTATTGTGACAGCTTAATCAATAATACCTATGCCTGATTGGATAAAAATCTTGGACGGAGTAAGAACATTTTTAGAATTGAATTGAAAATTGGTTAAGAATAATTCGAAATTCAGTAAATAATGCGTTTACAGAAGAGAATAATAGGAAGCTCAGACTGTGGGAAAAGTGAAATAAACATACCTTGAAGTGGAAAGAGAAATAAACATACTCTACCTATGATGGCGATATTTTGATTATACTAGTATTAAAACATTCCATAAAACATTATACAAATATATCACAAACATATCTGACATAAATATTGAAGAATTGAAAATAAAACAGCACAAATGATTAGAACATGAAATTAACAAACATAAATATAATTTTAGAACATTTTAAAGAAGTGGGACTTCATGGCCGAGTGGTTAGCGCACTGAGTCTATAACAAAGTGACGCGGGTTCGAATCCCAAGCAGGTCAACAATTTTTCAGTATTCCGAAGTAACAAACATAAATATAATTTTAGAACATTTTAAAGAAGTGGGACTTCATGGTCGAGTGGTTAGCGCACTGAGTCTATAACAAAGTGACGCGGGTTCGAATCCCAAGATACTCAACAATTTATCAGTATTCCGAAGTAACAAACATAAATATAATTTTAGAACATTTTAAAGACGTGGGACTTCATGGCCGAGTGGTTAGCGCACTGAGTCTATAACAAAGTGACGCGGGTTCGAATCCCAAGCAAGTCAAAATTTATCAGTATTCCGAAGTAACAAACATAAATATAATTTTAGAACATTTTAAAGACGTGGGACTTCATGGCCGAGTGGTTAGCGCACGGAGTCGATAACAAAGTGACGTGGGTTCGAATCCCAAGATACTCAACAATTTCCAGGGTTTTAAAGAAACAAATCGACTGGATAGCAAAGGAGCGTGGGAACAAATCTAAAAGAAATGTGTCACAACAAGTGATAAATTCAAAATTAGTAATGCGGTATCAATAAGTGACAAGCAATAAAATGCGCGACAAATGAAACTAGTGAATTAAAAAGACCCCAGAACAGATATACATCACTGAGTTTAGAGATAAAGAGAAACATAGAGTTATAAAGATAAAAGGCGAGTGCCACACATAATTATACAGAGTAGTATCTAACGATAATGGTTTACAGAAATACAGCATGCGTTTATGGTGTCATGGTAAAATATCATGGTGAGAGAAAGTGAAAAGGATAGCCAAAGGTCTATTCTAAACATAATGGCACAGGGTAGCCCTGGAGGAGGGGGATTGAAAAGGGTCAAATAAAATGCCTGTTATCCACATAATGCCACAGAGTACCTCTCTAGGCGGGTGGAATTTGAAAAGATCATCCAAATTCCTGCTGCACAAATAATGCAAGAGAGTACACCCGCATGATAGGGGGAATTGAAAAAGATATCCCAAAATGCCCGTTCCTCATATAATGCCAGAGAGTACACCCTCTTGATAGGTGGAATTGAAAAATGTATCCCAAAATGCCCGTTCCTCATATAATACCAGAGTACACCCTCTTGATAGGGGGAATTGAAAAAGGCATCCCAAATGCCTGTTCCTCATATAATGCCAGAGTACACCCGCTTGATAGGTGGAATTGAAAAAGGTATCCCAAAATGCCTGTTCCCCATATAATGCCAGAGACTACACCCTCTTGATAGGGGGAATTGAAAAATGTATCCCAAATGCCCGTTCCTCATATAATACCAGAGAGTACACACTCTTGATAGGGGGAATTGAAAAAGGCATCCCAAAATGCCTGTTCCCCATATAATGCCAGAGACTACACCCTCTTGATAGGGGGAATTGAAAAAGGAATCCCAAAATGCCTGTTCCTCATATAATGCCAGAGTACACCCGCATGATAGGGGGAATTGAAAAAGATATTCCAAAATGCCTGTTCCCCATATAATGCCAGAGACTACACACTCTTGATAGGGGGAATTGAAAAAGGTATCCCAAAATGCCTGTTCCCCATATAATGCCAGAGAGTACACCCTCTTGATAGGGGGAATTGAAAAATGTATCCCAAAATGCCTGTTCCACATATAATGCCAGAGTACACCCTCTTGATAGGGGGAATTGAAAAAGGTATTCCAAAATGCCTGTTCTTCACATAATCTCATTGAGTAGCACTCTAGGTGGTGGGATTTGAAAAAGCTTACCCAAAATACCTGTTCTCCACCTAATGCCACAGAAAACACCCCCCCCTGTTGGCCTGGAAATTGAAAAGGGTTAGCTAAAATGCCTGTTGTCCACATAATGCCACTGAGCATCCCTTCTTTGTGATGGGTTTGAAAAGAGTTAGCCAAATTACCACTTCTCCACATAATTCTACAAGCTTTCTCCATCATCTCTACAGCAACCTTCGAAAATTGTTACACTTTAGGTAGCTTACGTCTAGCAAGTAGTAAAAGTAATTTTCTAACTGAACTATCACGAAATCATGTAAGGAAAAGCTGTATTTACATTAAGGATTATTCTAGAATCTAGATAAATAAATTAAAGGTATAATGCAACATTCGTAGTGACATATGTGATCGAATCAAAATTTGAAATCAACGTTGTTGTGCTAAACGGGCAATTTATATAAAAAATTGGGTTTCTGGTGGTAACCTGGAAACTTCAACCTCACTCTCGGCCATACGTTGTTTCTTGCAATTTACCAATTTTGAGCACTCTATACCTGAATTTACCCTTTATACACGTACAAGCGCGCTCATATGTGATGAATATTGATATACACATTCTATTAAAATTTCAAGCTTTCTATTAGCACCTAAATGACTGAGTTATAGTCAAAAACTGAAATTTCTAATTATAAAAAAGGTGACAATGACGTTATAGTTTCATGATGAGTTAATATTTCCGCTTGAGGTCAGAACTTAGTGGAGCTATAGCCAAAAGACTCCCACATGCCAAAAATCAGCTTTCTGTGCCTGGCAGTTTCTCCAATCAATTCGTCATAGAGATATAAATACATACACATACACAAAATACATTAATCGAGTTTTAATAGGGATTGTCCGATTTTCAGAGTGTCCGTTTTGGGAGACTCAACTGTATACGAAAAAGGATTCGATTAATAATCAATATCGAAAGGTGAACATCCCATAGCTCCCGCTAATCTGACTGGAGTAGAAGGTAGAAGGGATTTTCTATTCCTTACGCAATATATTTCTCAGAGCATAGAGTGATTACACATTAAAGATCTTGTCTTATCTAGGTGCTTAGATTTGGTATCTATTACATAATTGCACATTGTGATTACAATCCCTGTTCAGTTGGCCCATCTGCGTATGAATAGGAGTGGTTAGTACCTTTGTATATTTCTTCAAAAAATTATTTACATCACTCAATATCACATTATTAAAAGTGATGTATCACACACAATTAATTAAGTGATAATATCAAATTTCAAAATCAATAATCTTTAAAAATAAAGGTTATCATTGGCAATTAGAACAGTATAAATATATTATCACTGATTGAATTCATAAATACTGAATCTGAATTATTATTCTCGGGACATGTTAAGTGTAGGAGAAAACCTAAAGTCATTTGAAAGGTTAGAAATTATCATCATTCTGTCAGGTGCTATACTTTTCTCATTTATATCCATCATATGGGACGTCTATTTTGCTAAGAGGATTATACATTTCGTGAAGTTATATCGTGAGTGTGTAGAAAAGAGTAAAACTGACTTCACCGTTAATTACTCAGAAGCAGCACGTCACCACAAATCGGAAATAACCAAATACACATTCTTAACACTCATAAATATCACTGAGTTCATTACGATGCTAATATACGCACTGGGGACTGGACTGGGTAACCAAAAGCGAGAGTTCAACAGAACTACGGATTTTAATTGTTCGGGTGAAGTAGCACATTTTCCATTACTTGCCATTGAGGTGATCTTTGCTAATCTTGTTGCTCCCATACTTGTGTCTTTGGGAGATGCTGGGTCGGTGCTCTCTCTCGCGTTTAGTGTTTGTCTTATGAAGTATCTGGATGTCATTCTCCATAATATTCATGGAAAACCGTTTCGGTACATTAGAAAGTTCCTCCTGATCACGTTCTTCATTGGAGTATTCATGATATTAACTGGATCTATTCCTCAATTGTTGATCATTGAAAAGTTCTCTGTTCCAATATACAGACAATCTACTTCATTATTTGGGTTAAATGCATCCGTACATTCTACAACACATTGAGATGGAGAGCACTTGAGTTTAAGATAAGAGGTGCAAGGAAATCGATTGTCAGAAGAGCAATCATCAACTGCAAGCAGTTTGCATTGGTAATGGGAATATTTGTTATTGCAATTGCCTGCTGGGTTTTGACCGAATTCTTCCTACGATATTACTTCCTCATTGCAACAGGTCTGCATTATGGCCCCTGTATCTTCCAATACCTCTACCATACTCCTCTCTACCAGCCACTACTGGTTTCACAGCAGCAAATCAAAGCCTTGGAAATCAGTAATAAGGTCCTAACCTATGCGAATTCAATTCTAATTTTCACTGCGTCTATTTTAATCGGATCAGAATACCTATTGGCTACGATCCTGTTTTTCGGCACTAAAATTGTAAAAAAATTAAAGTATCGATTCGGATGTGTCCACACAAGATTTACCCCTACAAACCACCTCCGTCGTCCACTCCTCATTCCAAAATAAATACTAAATATACCTATGTCTTAATTATACTGATTCCTATGTTATGTTATGTCGTTTGTATTCACAATATTAACTGTCAGATATGTGTTAAGTTTGAATTAAATACAATAATAAAGTCTCTAAGGAAACCACTGTGATAAGACTCAATGCCAAATAACCGGCTGTTTTGTTATATATACGTAGTATATTAATGTTACATGGTGTTGCCCACTTGGAAGATACATAATAATAAATCGAAATATACCACATTATTATAATAAGATTAAATTGCGCCGCAAGTGGTAAAATTATAAATAGGAAAAATTTTCACTTTTGGAAGAGGATGAGGTTGAAACTTGTGGCTATGTACTAAATAGACTCAAAAGACCCCTTATTTATGATTTTCTAAGAAATATCTTCTGGATATTGAGTCGAGCTCATTTATATGCTAAAAGGGTGCTAGATGTCCTTTATGCTGACTAATTTGAAATATAACTAAGTGATCTTAGTCAAATTAAAAAAGTAAAATTGATCGTTGCATAACTTCAGAGATATCTATAGAGTGGCTCATTTATTTAGTAACGTACATAAAATGTTGTCAAATAATTCGATTGGATCAGGGATCCAATGTGGCATAGGAAGCACAATTAAAACGATACAAATGTTTAATTATATTATTTACGAGTAAGCTAAGACCTGATAAGTAGGAATCATAGAATGTTGCTCTGGGATGGAATGCAGCTACAGTATGGACAGGTAGTGGTAGAACAGGAAAGAGAAGAAGGACAGCTGTACTGTGAGTTAGGATTGCATTGAGGTGGAGTGTTCGTCATCTGTCTAGTATTAACAACACACTTGTTAAGAGATTTAACAAACAATTGGTTATTCCCCTCGCATACACAAGTGTAGCTATCTGCCGTGTCCTTACAATAGCTGCCAGTAGGACAACTGATAGAACGGTTAAAGCATTGATAAGACAACTTTTGGGTGCAATTAACGTAGATAGATGGATCTATAGCTATGTGCCCAGAATGCCGAGGAGGAGAGCTACAATGAGAGTTGTAGATGTCCAAATTTATTATAGAAATCCACTGAAGTCTACATGTGCAATATAATGGTAAGCTGGTGAGGTAGACTTGACCAAGATTAGACAAATGTTCGAACATTCTACTGGAGAGATGCGATATCAAATTATCCCCCAAGTCAATCCCTGCCAGAGAAACTAATCCTTTGAAAGAGGTTGTGTTTAATTCTCCTAAATCATTGTCAAACAAAAAAGTAACCAAGTTAATCCGACCAGTCCTTTAAAACATTCGTTTTCTAACTGTGAGATTTTATTGCGGTGTAAATGTAACATCTCCAAGGAACTGAAACGTGAAAACGTACGAGCCTGAAGAGAAGCAATGTTATTATTATATAATGACAACAACCGTAATCTATAGAGTGAAGGAGTTCGTTTGAGAAATGAAATATCAGTCAAGTTAGAGGATATGTAGTACAGATCCTTTAGCCGAACAAGAGGGCGGAATGTTAGGTCCGGACTAGGGATGCGGAATCGTTCTAGAGTCAGTTGAGTGAGGGCCGTGAGGCCTGAGAATGTTCGAACTGTGATGTCGGTGAACTGGTCAGAGGTCAAAGATAGATATTCGAGCTGTGGCAAATGGCTGACACGACCCTTACAAAGCAAGTTAGGATGGCCCCCCTGGTAAGAATAAGAGTGTATAAAAATGCTTGACAAGAACCGATTGGAATAAGCAAAGTAGGGAAAATATTGAAATTTAACGGATACCAAAAACAACACTTTGATGTTTGGTAATAAATAGAACAGCTCTGGTCTGATAAATAAATTTCCACTGTTTAACCTCAACTGTGTTATTGTGTCATGCCGAACAGAAGCTCCCAAATACAATTTACTCCCAATACCATTCATAAGGATAAGAGTAGAGATTTTCTGGTAAATTTGATCAATAATGAAATGTGTTTAATATCATAGAGCGACTGTTTGGCTAGGTCTGAGTTAGAAATGGACCTATTGCAGTAAGTAGATGCTCCGTCGTCTTGAAAAGAAGCATTTAGGTTTAGTCAAACCTTTTTCAGATTCAGAACACTCAATCCAACATCTGGCATCCAACACAGGTAAACAACAACAATAACAACAAAATGAAATAAGTGATATACTCTCAGGGATCAATTTCATTGGTATTACTGCTCTAACCTCGAATCTACAAGTAAGGAATTATTACACTATATTTACGTATGTATATTGAACTGGGTGGTCAACCTAAGGAAGCAGAGATGGAATCGGCCCAACCTTTCAGAACTCGACAATACAAAACCCGGACCTGATACCCAAACCCAAAAATATTATATATATTGTGATACGTATTCTAGAACCAGAACAGAGTACTCGAAAACCCCGAAACCGATCCCAACTCTTTACGAGTGTAAATATTCTAATTTAACTTAGGATCATTATCGAATATACAAGTAGAGTACTGAGATAGAATTATGTATGTTGTAAATAAACTCTCATTGATTAATTAACAAAATTGGTCAATATAAGATCATAATCGATCAAGATCCTAAAAAAATTAAATCTCTATATTGGTATTTACCAAGCAAACTAGCTAGAATACAAACTGATATATGTACTGAGTCCAGAAAGTATTTATAATTTTATCTTTCTCAGCAGCCCTGCAGTTGTATAATACAGAAGCTTGCTGTGATGGAAAGCTTTCTATGGTGTTCGAGAAACATGAACTATCGCTGGATGAGAATCTTGATTGACATAACTTTGCGAAATAAATGAAAGCAATCAAGCTTGAGTTAAGCTCTGTGCTGTCCTGAAGCAGATTAACTGTACTATCTCAGTAGTCTTTTCCTAATTACCATTGCTTTGAATTTTAAAATGGATTGAACCATCTCTATGTGATCAATACGTCTCTAACTTAACTGTAAAGTATTTAACAAAGCCAGAACTCCGAGAAATATGTAAAAGCTTCATGACGCATTTATACCAAATAACTCAGATGTATTACCAATTGAGGGGAACTGGCTTCATCTGAAAGCTGAAGAAAAGACTCGATTCCTATTAATATTAACAAAACATTGCAATATTCCACAATACACGATATCAAGAATAGTTACTAGGGAGAGTCGCTAAACTAAACAATTGGAACTATCCTTGGAAGATATTTGGTCTTACTACTAAATCTCACTTAATAGTTCGGACAAGTATTTGGTACTGAAATCATATGAGCGGGAAAATAAACTCAAAAATCTATATAAACTCGTTCAGAACAAACTCGTATGTACAAGTACTATAACGTTTGAAAAAAGATCTTTGAAAATGTCTGAACTCCAACAAGAAGTTGTTCGCATGAAGTCCGATATCGAGAAGATTCGCGTTCAGAAGCGAGAGAGGCTGCGCAACCTGGATCTTTTCATCCTCGACAACTCAATCCGCGAGAGCACTGTGGGCCAACTGCGCAGCCACACGATTGAAAATAAGAAGAACATCTTCAAACAGATAAAGCGGTGCGGGATTAATAACATCATCGTTGCTTCCTTCGCACATTTGGCTCGTGTGGACGACGCATTCAGTCAGTGGCTGGTTGATGAGAAGGAAGATTTCAGCAAATTCTTCTCGTTTTCCGAGGTGAGTGAAGGGCTACGTGATGGTGCGTACGACACGGAGACAGTTCCCATATCGCTGCGTAAGAACAAAAAGTATGGACTGTACAACACCGTTTTCGAGTTCGATCTCGCGAACCCTGATTGTGCGTGGGAGACCAAGTTCACAGTGAATGACATGTGCAAGCTGATCAACAAGTGGATGGATTGGGTCTACACCAACATCAACCCGAAAGCACGCATTCTCATCAACTTCAGAGATCTCCCTACGGCTATGACAAAATTCCCGGAGAGGGTACTTAAGGTTGTGAAGTATCTAGCTAACATGCCTCCGAAAACTCGTATGTTCGCGCTCGCATTTGAAGACCCATTCGGCGAGTACCTGCCCGAGGAGCTGGAAGCATGGACGGCTAGCATGCGACGTGTGATGGACGCCAACGGGTGGCGGGCGGGGAAACTACTGGTGCATATCCACCAGAAGTGGGACCTCCAAACCGCTTCTCAGCTGGACTGCTTGAGTGCAGGTGCAGACGGAGTTTGGGCAAGTTTGTGCGATGAGGGGGCTGCGATGGGGCACGCGAGCTCTAGCATAACTCTAATGAATCTAGTGCGGCTAGGAAACAAGAAAGTTCTCGAGGCGTACGACTGCACAGAAGTGAGGAAGGCAGCAATCGAGGTGACGAGGCTGACCACAGGTGTGAAGCCTCACAACAAGCAGGTGTTGTATGGAGAGAGAGCTTTGGACTTGGTGTTTGGGTTCCTGGGGATTGGAAAGTTTGATCTAGCAAAATTCTTCGATCAGCCAACTGTTAACCGAATCACTTCCCTCGCGACGCCCGATATGATCAAGAACCGGTTGGTCAATTTGTTCGGAGAGAACCCACAGTTCACTACGGACATGGGCTCTAAGATGAAGCTTCAAATCCTGGAGGATTTGCACGCAGGTCGAAAGGAGGAATACATGAGTCGAGTTGGTATTGCAGTGCTCTTCGATCGCTCGGGCGGGAGTTTGACAAAAGAAATGGCTCAAGAGATCGCAAATGTGAAAGTGAATGACATCAACCATAAGAAGATTCTAGACGAGATCAGATCAGAATGGGACGCGTGGAACAGATGGGAAGAGGAGAAACTGGGAGATAGCAATGACGCACTCCTCTTTGACTCGTTCTATCACGGATTCATGGCGACATACATCGGGTGCTACAGGTGTGAGGATACTAAAAAGGCGTTTAGAGCGTTGGACATGGACAGTGATGGCATGATAGAATGGAACGAGTTCATGGTGTACATCAAGTGGGCACTGAACGAGTATCCCAGGGTAGAAACTGCGGATGAAGTGCTGCAAATTGCTTTTGAGAAAGGAATCATTCCTGCAATGCGAGATGAGAAGCTGAAAAACCCTCAGAATCATTGCGGAACAAGATTCAATGACTAAGTCTTCCTAACTTCAGCATAGTAGTAGTAGTAGGTTAGTCAGGCATCACCCCTCAGTACGTTATTTTTGAGATTGGATTTCTATATTTTCCTTAATTAACGCCGTACCTATTATTTTGGCTATATATAGTGATGCCATTAGGATATGGTATTAGATATAATTATGTTTTTGCTTTGTAGAGATTATTAGAGATTAGTTGTTTCAAATTTTATCGAAACCAAGGGTACCCTCCTTCCTCCAGGGACAGGGTAGCTAATCAATCTGCTGGTGCAGTCATAATCTCACAAATTCCAAGTATTAAAATGTAAAATCATTTGACAGATCTATCAACAGCTAAAATATTTTAAAATAACCAACAGCATTCATGCGAAATCTATCAGTCAGATTTCGCATTTAAGATACCATTATAAGTAATTTCAATGTCTACCTATCTATTTTTTTCTGAAAATTTCATCACTTCTGCAGGTGTAAGGTATTTTAATGAGATCTCAACGGCGAGTATTGGGTATTTACTAGTATCATGCGGAATCCGATTTTCGCAATAATGTGAATTATTTTATAATGCAAATACATTGGGATCAAATACACAGTATTGACTTATGCAAAAGGACTATTTGTGATTGAAATTCATTGGTTCATGTGAGAACCAATCAATTATGACTTTTATAATGTGATTCACACGATTCTATTTCATATAAATGATTGAATACAGTTATTTTGAGTCTATAATTTGATTGTTAAAAGTTATTCTATGATCGAATTGATTGATCGTAGCATATAACACACTTTAATTGTTGTTAACGACATGGACTGAAATTGGTGGATTAATCAAGTATAATAATCTTTAGTAATGTGAACTTTGTGGATTCAAATTGACCACACATTCAGGATTAGTGGAATGATACGAAGTAAATTATGTTTATCACGAACCTAAATTTTCTGCTACAGTTCTGATTTCATTAATGTAACCCTAGACAAATTACAAATCAGCATACTTAGTAGAAAAAAGAAAGCGACGTATTGTTTCTCTAATATCCCCAAGCGCCCACTGGAAAACTCTGCGGACAAGTAGTGTCCGCAAGCCGCGCAGCGCAAGCAAGCGAAGCGGGCTTGTTGTGTATTATTACGAATTGAGACAATGCAATTATTCAGATAGTTGAAACGTATCATCCTGTGGCATTTTGCAGATATCAGGCATTTTGACTTTCTCTTTTCGATCGTGTCAACCATTGGGCAAATATATCTTTGTACTTTCCATCCTCATCAACACCACATTCCTACAATTACACAGACATAGGTACTATAGCTCACTTATTTAGGGTATTTACAGGGTGATCCAAAAGGTATGGTGGAAATATTTCGCACAAAAACCGGAAATAGTTCGACTTCCAAAAAAGGAAATAGTTCACATGAAAACCACCATTAATCCTAATGATAAAGTCGAACTATTCCTAAATCTGCAATTCGAACTATTTCCTTTTTCGAAAAGTCGAACCAATTCCGCATTACCATCCAAAAGTGGATTAGTGAAAGTATCAATATTTATCACCCGTAGTATGTGCTTCTGAATTTGATTATTTTTCCTGGCGTCCACATGGCGAGCGCGAAGCACGCTTGTATAAAATAAAATAATATTTTTAGCGTAATAAGATGTTGCAGATTACTTTCGAATGAGATTAACCACGTACGTATCAGCTAACATGAACTCAATTAGAATATGACAGTAACACTATCCACTATCAACTGTTTATGTTGTATCACAACCTCACAGTGATGTTAGGGTCATCTGAATATTCTGAAACTTCATGAAAAAGCAGAAAATTCCTCAACGCATTGTTAATACAAATAATTGTCAGAATTATTACCATCAGCAGTCTTGTTTATAAGAATTAACACAGCTCATACTGCATACGTACATGTAGAATAGTATGTACATATTTAGATTTTAAAAGCACAGAAGTTGTATCCACATACTACATGTAATTGTAATATTCACACAAATAACAACATAAATACACAAACTGTATAGATGTAGTTAAGTCATATCAAGCTGCAGGCTGAAGATTTCTTTCCTCGCTCAAGAGTAATCGTGCCTTGGTTCCTGATCTCGCTGATTATTAGAGTGAACAGTTCGTCGAGGTTAGTTGCGTACTTAGCGGAGGTCTCAATTAAATCTACTCGCAGTAACCTCGCCAGCTCCTCCCCCTCTCCCATCTGCACAACTCTCCGCTGAGTTAGATCGCACTTGTTCCCAGCAATCACTATGGGCAATCGCATGCTGCTATCCATTGCCCTAGCAGCCCGTATCTCCTGATAGATCTTCTTGATCTGGAGGAAGGACTCTTGGTCGGTGATGTCATAGACAAGAATGAACCCCTCGCCGTGTTTATAATACATCGACTTAGTTGTGCTGTCTCCCTCCCCGTCCGTGTCCAGAATGTCCAGCTTGATCAGACAATTGTCAAACTGCCTCGTGGTGGTATAGGTTTCCTCGACTGTTCGGACATAGGAAAGTGGAAAGTCCTTTTTTATGCTACTTCTCAAAATCGCAGTTTTACCGACTCCTCCGGCACCAAGAACAACTATACGGTAAGTGGATGCCATTCCGAAAGAATATATTAAGTATGTGTGGAATTATCTTAGAGAGAATGTTCCAGCTTTTATAAACAAGGGTTTGACATTCGATATCCTGATAAATCGATAAATATCTAATCATGGAACTATGGTTGCGATGCACTCAGCGTGAAGCGTTCAGGTTTAATAGCTTACCATCAGCTATTATTAGATCGTTAGGGATTAATTCCAAGAGGTAAGCTGTGGGTTCAACCCATGTCCAAAATTAAGAATGAATTACCCAATCAATTGCAATTATCTAACCTGGAATTGTAAGGTACTGCACGTGATTAAATGGTGTAAGTGTAAAGTTAAGTCAGCCTTATTCAATAGACGTACCTGGATACACGCTGTATGAGTATTAGTAAACATATTAATTAAACTTAATACGTACGTTTTCTTACTTTTTTAAATGAGCGCTTTCTAATATGAAATAATAAGATCGCTTGCATAGAATAAAAGGAGTGAGCGTTCTTTCCAAATCTTAGAAGCGAAGTTAATGAATAAGCACCATGATACCATGATAGTGCATTCGTTCTAATAAAGCTTAATAAAACTAATATAAACTTCAGGATGAATTTTTAAAACTGGCAGCTTTTCTGACCCTCTCCAATCCTAATATTGTGTTGAGTGCTGTTGCACGAGTACGAATACACTGATAATAAGTAAATTACATTATTGGTTCAAACGGTCTGTGGTTAGTTTAGTAAAATAACAAAAAGTATAAATAGTAGCATAGTTGGATAAACTCGTTCTGAGATGATTGTAGGTAGATATCAACCATATCAAATAAATTTACAATCCTCAGACAGTTCGTCACACCTCATATATAAAGAGCAAAATGTTAATGGCGCACCCCAACTAAAAATAAATGTTTTTTCATCCGCAACGTACATCATTCCACTACAAAACGTCGGACTGAAATAGCCGTCATAGGCAATCTGCCCTTGCCCAGGGTACAGGGCGGTGAAAGACTTTGGATAGATACTTGAACTCATTTGATAATACCTCTTCCCGCCATCAGTAGGATCCAAGATAGCAGGATCAGTTCCACATTGTAACTTGTTCGTGTGAATACACTTCAGGGAAATCTTTCCCCCGGGAATATTACCATCACCAGCTAGCTTCACTGCCAAGATCTCGCCTTCCTGATAATAGACGAGTAGCAACTCTAAGCCATGAACTGAGTAGTCTCCTTTATATACCCCAGGTGAGAGGAGTTGAGGCTCCTCACTCGCTACTCTCTTAATCGATATTCGATTCACTTCGAGGGCATGCAGTGGGCTTTCATAATTTGAATTCAGGATTTCGGAACGTTTTTTCGCGTAGGTATCCTGGCTTCTCAACGAAAGGATTGCATTCGTATCGATGAGGCAAGATAGAACTGCCTCGTTCAAACTAGATTTGTTCAAATGGAATGAATATAGCGGATTTAACTTGTCTCCGCCTTCAAATGTACCTGAAAAATGATAAATGAGCTTCTTTTCGTCGAAATATTTACGCAAATGATCGCTGACTGCAAAACACGCGACCTGGTGTTTGCAAAGAATAGGCTGACTGAAACTATTATGGTCAGTTCTGCCTAGAGCGGGCATCCAACCAACTAATAGACACGGATCATGTCGTGATTGAGAAATCTTCAGAACAATATTGTACGGCGGTAGAGTAATAACCCAGAGACCGATTAGTGGGTAGAGGTGGTAGTAATGGTTCTGTAGGAAATACTTATGCGATACTTCCGGTGGGAGAGAAGAATCAAGATAATGAAGCTCAAACAGATATTTCCATTGAAGATCTGTATTACAGATGGCATAGAGCTGCTTACAGGTTTTGGATAATCTTACAACTGTTTTGGGGGAAGAAAACACGATTATTTTAGAGAGAATATCTGGACTTAGGTGAACAAGAGTGAGTTGATTGTTCTCTGAATGGTTTTTCGTGCATTTTGATTCAGCCATATGATGGAATATAATATCTAGTCCTTATAGAATCATAGTAATAAATGATCCAAGGTTAACTATTACAAATGCTGGTAATGCGGAGTCGACTATGATTAAAACCTAGAAATGTATGTACACACAAGTCAAGGGATTGCTTACACACATACAGGGAGATAAGTACACACAATGAGGTCTTAGGACCTGGGAAGGCTAGAGCCCGCGGCGACCCTGTGATGAGAATAAATTAAAATTGAGTTTGGCTATTCCATAGATACAAGTTTAATGTCCAATTATGGTCCCTCAGGGCATAGGCGCCGAACCCGGGGGGGCTGGGGGGGCTTGAGCCCCCCTGGAATCGAAGATGGCCCATAGACGCAATACAAAATTTACGGTCGAGCCCCCCCTGGAACCCCGAAATTGTCCTTAGATTTCGAAAAGTTCGGCGCCCCTGCCTCAGGGAACTGCTTGAATTGGAACTTCTGCAATATATATATGTATATGCACCATGAAACAAATAAGTTAAACACGCACAATACAGGATGTCAATGTCGACTGCTCGATGTACGCAATCCATTCTTGGTTTCGATATTCAAATGCGGGTCTGATCTGACCCTGAAGCGGATAAATGAAACTCAGCTGCTCAATTAATCCAATAGAATTGTACAGCACATGAAACTATGCAGTACACTCAGAGCGTTATTGTGTATCTGAGTGCCTAATTCATTATCCTTGTTTGCATATATTCTATGAATTACAAACTGGGGTATGTTTATGCTATTTATTTAGTCCTTGGATGAACTACCAAGGACTAAATAAATAGCATAAATATATCACAGTTTGCCTTCAAATATATCAAAATGCAATCGCCAACCAAACCTCAGTCAATCTGAAAATATAGCCGCTTATTTCGGGATACGGACAGTACGGTACGTGGACAATTCGGTACGGACATTTCGGTACGGAACAAATCGGTACGTGGACATTTCGGTACGGAACAAATCGGTACGTGGACATTTCGGTACGGAACAAATCGGTACGTGTGTACTCAGTATATGGACGATTCGGTAAATATTAAGTTGGATTGTAAAAGAATCACCACAAATTAACATCTAAAACCATTCAGGAATTACGCAATGCAATTGCATGATTTCTTTATTTTTAAAATTTCTTTATTTTTCACACATGGCTTCTTTTAAACGCCCTATTCATCGATATAATGACAAATAACAACATCAAACATTGGTGAAGCTTGGCATCGCTCATACAATGCACCATCGGATGTTACCACCCCAACATTTGGCGTTTCATCAATGCATTGAAGCGAGAGCAAGGACTTGTCAAAGTAAAACAGGCTAAATTTATTGCTGGAGAAAAGCCTGCAAAACGACAAAAAGATAAAGCTAATGAGGAAGGCCTTAAGAGTCTGATCTCCGGATACTTTCACAGACTACCCATGGAATATATACGTGGAGTGGCACATAGAATTGGCCTTAACGAGACATACAGGGTGGCTCATAAGTTCTGTGACAAGCTTCATTAGGTATAAAATTTCTTATACTCAAACAATCTTAGCTATTATGGTCTTTAGAGATTCTAAATCGAATATTCTCAATGATTTTAGAAGACTTTTCTAGTGTAAGACCTGGAACTGTGTTTTGTATGGTGATTTTTATGGGGGAAAATGTGTCCTGGCACGCAGCGAAAATTGAGTATCAAGACCCACTGCTTTTCAAATGATCTTTCTAGAGTCTTCAAATTCTACGAAAATTGGCTCTTACATTTCCCTCGAACACTCTAAATTTGTAGAAATATAAGATGTTTATATCAGTACCAGGGTTGGCAGGTTTTGTCCACTTGGACAAAACCTAGTGGTTTTAACCAGGTTAAAACCGTCCTGTCCAAAACCTCTTGGGTGGACAAAACTGGACAAAACCTCAAAATTTAATTCATATTCCTCATTAACGGTTTTGTCCAAGTGTTGTTCGTGTCCTCCATGATAAATCGAATACAAAATATAGTTATGGTAATAAACAGGCGTTAGCAAGAAAATTCATTCATTGTCCTCGCTCTCTTTCCATCCTAAACTGTTTCGTACCCACTGCAATTATTTACAGTTTCTATTAGGTTTTGTCCAGTTTTGTCCGGTTTTAACCGGTTAAAACCAGGTTTTGTCCACTGCCCTGTCCAAAACCTGTTTTGGACGGACAAAACCCAACCCTGATCAGTACATATTGAGAACCATTTGGATCAGATTTTTGGTGATGTGAAAAAAAGTGCAATTTTGGGTGATTTTGCAAAATGTACCTAATTTGATCTCGTGAAATAATAACTTTCTCTCGTTTCTGATGATGAATTCAATGGATTTATGAAATATTTTCATGGTGAATGATAGGTATCTGGTGCTAAATCGTCATAGGACATCGATGATAAAGACATTTTTTATAGAAGTAGCGACCTTGATTCTCGATTTTCGCTGCGTGCCAGGACACATTTTTCCCCCATAAAACTCACCATACAAAACACAGTTCCAGGTCTTAGACTCGATAAATCTATTAAAATCATTGAGAATATTCGAATTACAATCTCTAAAGATCATAATAGCCAAGATTGTTTGGGTATAAATCATTTTATACATAATGAAGCTTGGATCAGAACTTATGAGCCACCCTGTAGTGCTCACCCCCACCATTATTTACCATTTTTGTTTCAGTATTTCTCAATAAATCATTAAATCTTTAATCTAGCAGTAACAGTTATTTACGAGTTTCTACTGTATATCTAAATAACGTAGTTCACGTACCGAAATGTCCACGTACCGATTTGTCCCGTACCGAAATGTCCACGTACCGAAATGTCCGTACCGAATTGTCCACGTACCGTACTGTCCGTATCCCGCTTATTTCAGAAGTTGGCAACTATATTAGAGTATAGTTGGCAAACTGAAAATTTGGAGTTTTGCTAATTTAAATATCTGAGTCTCACTCCCAAACATAGCAGCCTTCTAATAGTCTTTCAACACCACATGTAGTTCATTCACTTATCCTTGGTACATGCATTAAATATTTTTAATCGGGACATCGGGTTTTGATATTTCGTCCTGATTTAAGCAGAGACCCAAAATACGCTTAATTACACCTGAAATCTTAAAATATTGATCTTATATTATGAATAAGGGGATTTAAAACTTAAAAGTATCAATAGCAAATAGTATCCTTACTATTAAAACTCGATTAATGTGTGTGTATATATGTATATATATATATATCTGTAACGAATTGATTGAAGAAACTGCCAGGCACAAAAAGCTGATTTTTGCCATGTGGGAGTCTTTTGGCTATGGCTCCACTAAGTTGGGAGCTCAGACGAAAATGTCGACTCATCATGGAAGTATGACGTCATTGTCACATTTTTAAAAGTTAAGCAATACAGTTATTCGAGCATAACTCAGCCATTATAGGAGGTAGAAGGCTGAAATTTTAATATAATCTGCATACTAACATACCACACATATGATACGACTATCATCAGAAAATGATGACTCATCACTCTGTGATGACGTCATCATACACATCAAAAAAATTTAAAAAATTGACAAATACGGTGCTTTTTCGTGCGATATCGATAATAATAGTAGGAGAGACGTATTTAGAGATGTTACCTCCCATATAATTAATCAATGGTGACCACAGGCGACCGAAGGGAGCCTCCGGCGGACACGAAATGTCCGCCAGCCGCGCAGCGCAAGCAAGCGAAGCGCGCTTGTAAACTATAAATCTACTCATCGTTATGTTAAGATTTCGGAAATAGATATAAAATGTAATAATAGTCGTCAAAGAAAGAAAAGCATTAAACCCTATTTAGCCTTGGGATATTTTCTATTTATAGGATATACCCCACACTTTTAGGGTTTCCCCGCCCAAAATGATAACCGAAAACGAGTTAGCAAAATTCCTAGTCCGAATCGGGTTAATTAGTGAGTGGATAGATGCGATATGTAATTATATAAATATAGCACGAAATACTCATATTAAAGCTGTTTAAATATGAAATCTACACAATGCAATAACCTACAGTAGTGGTTCATAACGGGGGCTCTACCGCCCCCAGGGGGCGTTTGCTTGCTTCAGGGGGCGATAAATGAGAATGTATTGTAATACATGTAAACATTGTGAAATCACACCAATATCAAGGATCACATGTTCCAACTTACATTACTACAAGTACTTATAATCTTTGTAAACATATGAAAATCACTAATTAAAACTGGCTTAATAAATAATGAAGTAGGGGATCTTGTGAAAGTTGGAAACACCTTAGGGGGCGTTACAAAGGGAAAGGTTGGGAAACACTACCTTATAGCAACCGTTGAGAACCGTTGTTACCTTCAAATATGTCAAGTGTGAAAATGTTATTCTTATTGATATATGGAAATTCTTATTGACAAATATGAATCTATCTCGGCCAATCAGATTTCGAGTTTGGTCATTATAACTTGTTTATATGCATTTTGGTCAATCGTATCAAAACTGTATAGTATGAAATTCCTGGATTTTGATTGACAACACAATTCAACACCTTATGTGGAAAGGTGTTAAGATTCTACAAAAGTTGCACTCAGGTGTAAACCACTACCATATAAGGAACAAGGTTTGGTTCATTTCGGTTTCGTACATTTTCTAGGAAGGAGATGTACGGAATTCACAGGATTCATGCAATAATGCATCTCTAAGAGTCTCTGCACTAAACTGGAATTCAGGAGTATCGCGTCCATCTATTACAGTGCAATGTTAAACAGCGACTCAAGCTCAGCCGACAGGAAGTGCTCACTTAAGTTTAGTAATTCTCAGAGGAGAGAAGAGATGGACAATTTGTGTACTTTTAAGTTATAACAACAAATAAGAAATTTCATTGTTCTGCATATTTGTCAGTTTTAAGGTGTGAAAATATGATTAATCGTACCCATAGGACATCTATAATAGAAGCAGCACTAGATCAGAGATTTATTCCCGACTAAGTGTTTGAAACAAATTAGACTCACAAAATTATTTGATCCAATAGTAAATAACAACACAACAAACAATGTTCAAGTCAATAGAGTTCTAAAGAGACGAAATGGGGGAATAGGAATGTGTGAGACAAGAAGATCAGCACAGCCCGTCGTCTAAGATGTTATCTAGAACAAGAAAGAATAAACAATTATTCAATAAAAAATAAATAAAAATATAAAAATAAACAAGAAGTAAAGAGTAGGATTGTCTCCAGGAACAGAACGACTCCACACATTATAAACTCAAATATTTGATTACAACACAATAATGTTTTAGCAAATTATCAGTACTAATGCAATTATGCTAGCTAGGATTTAGACGGAAACATAACTTCCACCATAATTTGGACACAGGAATCTAACAGAACAAATTACAATGCCAAATGTCCTAATTAAGTACAATGGATAATATTGGATGAATCCGTACGTATTTTGTAGCAATAAAAGGTTGTGGTTTCATCTAAGAGGAAATTGCAATATTTATTAGCCGAAACACGTTCCTAAGAGGCGAACTTGTTGCTAGGGAAATGGAATTAACCATGATAAGAATGCTAGCACATGAAGTTAAGGTAGAAATGGACAAACTTCACGTGCAATCACTCTAATCAGGAATCCGTAAATATAAGAACAATTTAGAAGTGGACCATGGATAAGAATTAAGAATCAAAGTTTTCTAAAATAAAAAGCTGTCTATTTTTGAAAATTTTAACGAATCAAAGTCTGAGAAAAACAGAATTTATTTCTGAGAAAACCAGATTGGAATCGCAAACTCTACACTTTCAATGCTAATGAAAATCAAAAGCTGCAAATCTATTGGTCAATCAAAATGTGAAATAACATTTAAAGTATTTTTTATAATTTTCAAAAATCATTTGTCGCTTCCTTCAATCAATAATTTGGTGTGGCTAGCTCTGCCACTAACTCAGATTTATAGTTCCATATTATAACACCTCTGTAACGTTTATCTATTCTAGTGTCGCTCTATGAGAATGAATGCAAAGTACAGTTAGGGAGAGGTGTGAAGTGGTGAGTGTCTCAGGAGTGGAAACACAAACTCAGTTTAGTGTACAGTTGATTGTGAAACTGAAACGAATGATTAAGCTAGTCAATAGTTAGAGGTTCTAAATTCAGGTTAGCAACTGACACCAGTGACACATTCTAAATTTAACTTATCATTACCTAATTGAGGTTATGCTCTATAGCATACTGATCAGCTGTTAGTTCGAGGAGTTTGATAGGTTCAGTTTCTGGTTCGGAGAGTTCAGTCACCTCCAGGTACTTCAGCTGTGTGAGGGTAGGAATCAGATTCTTGAGAGGTAGACAGGAATTGGAACTCAGTTGACAGTGGTATACGCGCAGATATTTAATGGTAGGATGGAAGAGAAGACCTCTACACAGACTCAACATTCCTGAGTCAGATAGGAAGACATTAGTGAAATCCAAATATAGTAAAGAGGTGAGACTGTGAAGTGTCGAGCACCAGAGAGTGACGTCATCACAACTTATACGAGCATGCAATAGTCCCAACTGTACTAAGTTAGTACAGAGCTGTAAACAACGGAGAAATCCATCTAAACTGCTTAATCCAATCTTCTCGAAATAGCATAATTCCAATACTCTGATTGAGTGTCTGTTTGAGTGCAGCAGGTGTAGCAGACTGTCTGAGAGGGTGACACGAGTATCCTGTTTAAATCTTATACGTAGGAAGGACAGATCATCTCGTATTTCCAGGAAGGAGAGAGTAGAGAGGTGTGTTATGTGAGGTAGAATAGAGTAGTCATCATCCCATCTTATTTCTCTGAGGTTAGAGAGTGTAGGCAGCAGAGAGAACAGCTGTTGATGGTATTCAGTGGGAATGTTAGAGAGGTGTAGCCCATTGATGTGTGTGGCAGAGGAAAGAGCTGAAAACATAACTTCACTTACAGAGGTGTTACTGTGATTATATACTAAGTTCTGACAAGTCGATATCTGATTGGTCAGCAGACTATAAGTGTCAGGAGGAAATTCATTATCATATAAACGCAGGCCTGATAGAATCTGATTGGCTGAGGAGGAGAATAAGGCTTTAACTGTTTCAGTTTCAGTTAGCTTACTATTGATCAGGTTTAAACTTAGCTTAGTGTTAGACAGCTGAGTGCGTTGGATTGCATTCGCATAAGAACGGAGAACTTCTGTGTTAGATTTATAGGATAAACTCAATGCTACACAATCCACAGAGCATTGTTCAACGGACTCTAATAGATGGAAGAGTTGTTCCGGAGTGACGTAATCAGAATTCACATAAATGAGGTGGATGTGGTTAAGAAGTGGCAGGGATTCAAGGAAACAGAGCCATTCGTTGGGAGTCACAGAACTCTTAATGTACAAACATATTGATTCAGGCAGGAAACGTCTGCATGCGTTGAAATATTTCGAAATGCATTCGGAGTTCGATTCACGCAACATGGCGTTCAGCTGGAGAAACCTTTCTGTGAATTCACTCCAGCCTGTGTATTGGAATAAAGTACTAAAATTAGTTTCAAACCTGAGTTGGACAAACTCAGGAAGTTGGGAGATGGGTACAGGGCGAGGTGTCAAGTGTTTATAAAGGAGATAAAACACATTCATTGACTCGTTGGACAACAGTCCACACAGGAACCTCACCACCATGCGGAACTGGGAGAACACGTCGTTCGTATGCACAATGAACCTCACGGACAGACACTGGTCGTGCCATTTCGTGCTACGAAGCCAGATGGCACCAATGAACTCTTGGATGGTCAAATGGGCGAATGACCAAACCTTCGTGAAGTGACCCATCTTCTCCTCCCTCACATATTCGTGCACGAGACCCAGACAGTGGCTAGACATTTTCACACTTCCAATTTGCAGTGGAACCTTTTTGTCGGAGATCATCTCCCTCATGGCCACGCCCTGGTACGCGATACAACCGATCTCGTGCAGACATTCCACAACGCCGCTATCCAGCTCACAGATTTCGTTCACTTGTGTGAGCTCATCGAATCCCATTCGGTCCAGCTGTCGCCGTATCAGGTACAGAATCAGCTCGTAGTAGAGTTGTGTCAGTGTGTGGATGCGAGCTCCGTCTTCACTTTTCAGCAGGGCAGCGAACAGGGACGCGTTCACTGGAATCAGAGACAGCTGTTTCATCTCGTCGTAACGATCGAGGAGACCGGTGCACCGATCGAACAGGGAAGTGTCCTCAAATTGCTTCTCGAAGTACAGGTCTCTCTGTTCAGGAGAGAACCCCAACACCTGGAAGAAGGTGGAGATGAGGAGGTGGTGCGAAGTAGAGACATCTGTCCAGGTGCCAGGCCTGCTGGTCAGTAGGATGAAGGACCGTGTCAGAGTCTGTCTGGTCAGGAGGAGGAAGAGAAGAGTTTTGTTGAAGGGGACATCTTTCGTGAATTCGTCCAGACTGTCTACGATCAGTAGCAGTCCTTCTCCGTCCGTCTCCGTGATGTGTTTCGCCAGTTGTGTCGTCCAACTGGGACCGACTGGTAGACCGAGGCAAAGCCATTGACAGATGAATTCGGTGGTGATTGGGAAACCTGCCTCCACTCGTGAAGACTCCATCTCGTGCCACTCTTTCTTCCTGCAGGGGATGCACAGAGAGTAGGAGAATCTGGACACTTCGTTATTCCCGAATCTCAGTGCTGTGCGGTTGCAAAGGAATGTTTTCCCGCATCCGGGGTTTCCGATGAAACACCATATTTCAGGCTTGGACGGGTCGCAGGATTCCAGTTCTTCAGTGAAGTTTATCGGAGTAACTTCAACTTCTTTATTCGAAATTTGCCTCAAATATTCAATTTCGTTGTACGTCGTCTCATCTTCCAGTTTCACACTTCTCGGTTTCTGCTTGAGTATTGTCAGATCGACGTACACCTTCTCTAGGCTGACAGCCGTATCATTCCCCAACATCTGTTTAACGTCCCTGAACTGGGTTTCTAGGTAGATTTTCACGTTAGTTTCCCATTCGACTATTTGCTTTCCGATGCGAGTCAATTCTTTCCTGAATTTGGAAGTGAATTCTTGCTCTTCCATCGTTTCAAACTCTCCTCTATGAACACTCAATTTATCAGCCATTTCGTTCAGTTTCAGCTTACAAAGCAATTCGCATAAGCGCGACAAATCCTTATGAATAACGCTTTTAGAAATAATCACTTTCATCGTATTTTCGAAGCGGATCTCTTCGAAGCTTGTTTCTGAAGAGTAAAATGTGTGGATTAGGACTAGGTTGGCTCTTGAGAGTCCGTTCTTCAGCATTCCAATCAGACTTTTGATCGTCAACGCTTCCATCTTTCGGATCACAGGCTTATCCGTGCATATCCAAGGAACCTTCAGTGCTACTGCTACCAGATCCAGCTACCAGAAGTAGGCACTATCGCATTCCGAGCATACTCCTTCTGGAACTGAGAGAGCACTGAGCAGTTTCTTGATGTCGTCTCTACTCAGTCTGTCTGCGAGATATTTAAGGTATTCTATGGAGTCTGGCTCTACGTCCATCTTCTGTAGAGTATAAATGTCAATAAACAGCTGAAATACACATAGACATATACGCATACGGATATTGCGGATATATAGGAAGGTACCATGGATGCATCTGATAGTATTGCTGATGTTGGGATTTTTGAGTCAGCCAATATGGTCAAATTGAGATGACAGGACAATGAATCAATTTAATTATGCTCGTTTGGCTAAATTCACCCAGTCTATCCTCTGGAGATATTCTAATAGTGACCATCCTCAGTAATCCTACCCTCATCAAATTATCCTCCAACATTTAATTATTCATTGACATAGAAATTAGATTGAAGCCAGAAATGGCGCAATAATTCTGTAGAAATATAACAACCTTAAATCTAATAAAAATTTGCTTTAAAATTACCGTCATTCCTCAGTTAATAATATTATGGTCTGTAGATAGATAGAATGAAACTACAAAGGACTTCCAAAGTGCTACGATTCGAATAACGAATCAAATTCACCTTCTTAGAGGGTAAATCATGATGAAATAGAGATGGGAAATGCGAAATATTTATATGGAAATTCAAAAATTGGAAAAGATCTGAAAAATTCGGGAATTGATCGTTCTTTTCCAGTATTTTTGAATAAAAAAATTATTTTTTTAGAATTTTAGATAATACCGTATATTTAAAATCGTGATATTGATAATAGTATTGGTCATTTTTTGAATTTTTTCTTATACCAAATACAGTGGAACCTGTATATAACGGCCCAAAAAATACTGGACAAAATTGGTCGTTATACACAGGTGACGGTTATATACAGGTGATTGTCTTAATCCCCAAAAGGTGTCAACGTAGTGAAATAAATATAAGTTTTTAGAAATCCATTACTTAAGTAAATACATACATGAAATTTGTTTATCGTTCGTAACTGGTCCTGTGTTAAACACATAAAAATGTGAAAAAGGTGATGGCCGTTATAGACAAGTAGTGGCCATTATACGCAGTTTTAAGGTCAGTAAGGGAATAGAAACGGGTGGCCGCTGGCCGCGTTGAGCAGGTGACCGTTATATAGAGTAGCCGTTATAGCAGGTCCGACTGTACGTATTAGTAAACTTTTAATAGTATCAAAATGTTCATATACTGAATAAATATTTTATTAATACTCTGATATTTTTAGAATCCTTATATTTCTAACAAATAATATTTTTATTTAAGACTCACTTGAAATATTGATTCAGTTGAAAAGTTGTTAATTCTTCAAGTTGAGCTAATTAGTAATGAATTGAGATATGTTGAGTTAGATTAGATTTATCAATGTACTTCTATTTATACAATTTTGTGCCATGCATACTGTGATCTCGTGAACCAATGTGACTCGTATGAGGCGCGTGACTCTATCCACTAAATTCAAGATCGCTTATATTTAGCTTTCTGTTTACTCTATTGGATTAGTAACAAAATTTAATATTTCTGCGTTTGTAGTAAGGTGTCAGAATACTGAAATTATCTCAGTTGAATACTTGTGAGTTGATAAACAAGGTACTTGTAATTCAGTAAATAAAATGATTGAGAGTGTAATTTGTATTGAATGTTTACATAAAAATAGATTATTTGTATTTTCGATGGTTTTACAATGTCAAATATATCAAAGTTTGGTACAATCGTTTCACATTGGCGCAGGGGAACGCTGAATCTGTCCTACGCCTGAGTTCGGAATCTGTCCTACGCCTGAGTTCGGAATCTGTCCTATGCCTGAGTTCGGAATCTGTCCTACGATTATTCCGAGTTCGGAATATGTCCTACGCCTGAGTTCAGAATCTGTCCTACGATTATTCCGAGTTTTCCTTTGGGTTTTGGGGGTTTTTCTGTGGGTTTTGGGGGTTTTTCTGTGGGTTTTTGGGGGTTTTTCTGTGGGTTTTTGGGGGTTTTTCTGTGGGTTTTGGGGGGGTTTTCTGTGGGTTTTTGGGGGTTTTTCTGTGGGTTTTTGGGGGGTTTTCTGTGGGTTTTTCTGTGGGTTTTTGTTGGTATTCCCACTGATATCCTGTGGGAATGGGTTTTGAAATTCTATTCCCACGGCAACCCTGACAGATTCCGAACTCAGGCGTAGGACAGATTCCGAACTCGAAATAATCGTAGGACAGATTCCGAACTCGAAATAGTCGTAGGACAGATTCCGGTAATATCGTTGTACAGAATCAGGCGACTCTTGCGCAGATATGTTCTGATCGCTGTGTGTGGCATTAACTCTATACTTTTGAACTATTAATTCTGGGTAGGCACTTACTAAAGCTCTTAAAAGGTCTTAGTTGTGTCGATGTCATCCGTCCCTACAACAATAATATGGTTTGGTTTTAAACCAAAGAGTCAAGACCTATCGACACTGAACATCAAATGCAGAAGTTTTTTCCAATAATTGCATTGCAGATGATTTGAAGGAGCAAGCGCACTTCGCTTGCTCCTTCAAAACCTAGGAATGTTTAGTCTCATTCATGAGGTTAATTTAAGAATTAATTAATAATAGAAAAGTGATATAAGATATCTCGGTGCTGGTACAGAGAAAACAGATTCCTTTGGTAGGCAATTTGAACACAAGATCCATGTTGTGTCTGATCAGCAGTTTTAGAGTATTTTTCAATAATTGCATCGCACATGACTTTCTTGAGATTTCAGTTGGATGAGATATTATGCAGAATAAACAATAACAAGAGTTCGTTTGCAAATAATTATAAAACATAATTATACAAATTCGAACCAAAAAAATTAAATCAAATTCGAACCAGGATTTCAGACTCTTCTCAACCTTTTTCTCATTGCGGCACACAATGACTCAATAAGACTTTATCAGTAGTCCTAGACCTAGAGATTCTGATGATAAATGAGGTTTTGTATTATTATAAAGACAAGCACGCTTCTCTTGCTCCTTAAAATCCGTCATTAATAGCGGAGTTCCCAATTAACCGGTTTTCCGAGACTTGAATTCACCCAATCACAGCATTACATGTAACCGAACCATGTTCATAGTGTTCAAGCAATGAGAAGTAATCCTAAATCTATTTTAAGATCATAAGGTCCGCTAAAAAATTGAGACATTTTTTCATACTTTTGTTCTTTAGCTTTCATTTAATAAAAGGAAGTTTGGGGGCAATTGCTCCCCCTCCTATGCCCCTGTTATCGATATTTCGACTGCCAACAGTTAAATAAAAACTTGATAACTGTCCTAGGAAGGTGTACTAGATATGTATAGCATAGTATCTAGTATACATATTAAACAGCTTAATCACAAGCTAACGTAAACTACATCTTGAGAAACTAATTTAATTTTAGTGTAGAAGAGCAGATGCATTTTATTTCTTAGAAGATTAGTGGAATTCAAATTAAATAAGATTCGTACGCAATCAAAAGATGAATCTCCTTGGAAAAGGAGTAATAATATCACATTTCAATTATGTTTACAAATTACAACTCCCTATTTATGTCTAAATCCGATTCGAATAACGACTACTGTGACATTCGAACTAATGCTGCGTTTCCTTCAATTGGATATACTAAAGTCAATTTCAGCTATTAACAACTCTCTTATTATAATTGCTCTATTAGTGACCAATTTATAAGTCTCAAGTGTAGATTTTTTATTAATTTCGTTCCCCTTTTAGCAACTTAACTTAGCGTATTAGCAACTGTTTTGTGGGCATCTAATAAACAATTTCCAATGTAGTACTAAAATGGTTCCATTTAAAGGATCTTATAAGTTCCAAGGTTGAGTCAAATCAATTTGATTTGAAAAAAACTTCATTTTTTGATTTGATTTGATTGAGTTGGTTAATAAGAAATGATTGAGTTGATTGATCTGAATGTTGTCATTGAATAAAATAGAATGATCTGAATGATCTGATATTTCATTTTAATTAATTGAATTGAATTGAATTGAATTGAATTGAATTGATTTGAATTGATTTGAATTGAATTGAATTGATTTGAATTGAATTGATTTGAATTGAGTTGATTTGATTTGAATTGATTTGAATTGAATTGAATTGAATTGAATTGAATTGAATTGAATTGAATTGATTTGAATTGAATTGATTTGAATTGAATTGAATTGAGTTGAATTGAATTGATTTGAATTGAATTGAGTTGATTTGAATTGATTTGAATTGATTTGAATTGATTTGAATTGATTTGAATTGAATTGAGTTGAGTTGATTTGAATTGAGTTGATTTGAATTGAATCAACACTATGTGGATCATATCGCAAGTTGCGAGTATAATGATGCATAGTTGCGATTCGCAACTATGCATCATTATACTTCAAATTTTGGATTAGGCCTTCCTTCATAATATATAAAAGCTGTCAAATTATAGTCATTTTTACAATTGTTTTTGTACGTATTAGTTTTTCTCTAAATTATTTTTATGGCGGAAGGTGAAGACGAATTTATATATGATGTGCTCGATAATCCTTTTGTACAAGAACATGATGATATTCAGAGCAATTTTCTCAATGATAACTGTCCCGATGCCGATATAGAAATGCTCTCAGAAACCACTTCTCTAAATTTCTCAGAATCGCGTTTCCTGAAACCCCGAAGCAGGCCTAAATGGTATGACGAATTCTTCCAGTTAGTATCAGAAAAACGACATAAATGTAAACTGTGTGGTTGGACTGGAATGGCCGCTGATCATTCATTATCTAACCTCATTCGCCATTTTAATGCTGAAAAATCAAAGGGGTGCAAAGCAAAATATGATGAATGGAAAAAAGAGAAAGAAAGATCACAGCCTAAACTCTCATCAGTGGTTAAGGGGGATATTTCATTTGATAAACTTAATAAGGAAGCACAAACTCACCTAGATACATTGTTGGGCAACTTCATAGTTTTTTCTGAGGTCCCCCTGAGGTTGGTAGAGGGTGATGAATTTCGAGCTTTTTGCAATGGTTTAAATCCTAAATATAGGGTTCCCTATAGGCGTAAACTGAAAAACTCCATTCTTAAACCTATGTTGGAGGATAGCCAAAAGGAACTGCATGAGAAACTTGATCAATGTGAGTTCGTATCCCTAACTATAGATGGCTGGTCCAGCCGGAGATTGCTAAGTATGTTAGGTGTGATAGTGAATTTTATGAGTACTAATGCAAAACTGAATGCAGAATTATTAGGCATCAAGATATTTAAAGGTAGTCATACAGGACGAAATATTGCTGAGTTTATTATAGCTATCGCCAAAGAATGGGGTATTTTGAACAAAATAATCAGAATCGGATCTGATAATGCAGCAAATATGGCTAAAGCTTTGAGAATCTTTTTGAAAGATTATGTTGATCACCATGACGATCTTTCTGTTGATGAAATTGTGAATGAATATGAGCAGGTAACTGGGATAATAATCGATGAGGATTTTGAAAATTTTATCGATGTTGATGCAGAAATTGATGACATACCAAACAGTATTATCGAAACAGCAATAACGGATATTTCCGACAGTTTCCAACATAGAATTGTGAAAATGAATTAATCGACAAACTACGGGTGAAAGAATTATTACCAATATGGGGAAGGTGTGTTTGTCACTTAATTCAACTCGCAGTCCAAGATTACCTATCAAATCCTCCTGAATCTCATAATAACATAACACAGCTGATACATGTGACGAAGAAGTATATTAGTAGTTGCAAAAAATCTTCACGATGTGCTGAAATATTTTTAGAAAACAACTTTTCACTCTCTTTAAATAATCAGACACGTTGGGACTCAATATACGTAATGATTGAGTCGTTTTTAGAGGCAGAAAAACGCGGACTTCTAAAATTGTTACCTCCTATGAAATGTAAACCACCAAAACGATCAGAAATCATAATATTACAAGATTTGCTCGAAGTATTAGAACCTATCCGTTTATTTACTATAGAATTTCAGCATTCTTTAGGTACTAGTGGGATGGTACTTCCGGCTCTAGAAATGGTGTATAAGCAATTAGCAGATATTGACCAAGATCCGAATTCATCTGCAAAAGCACTTATATCTATAGTTAAAAAACGATTTTCAGCAATTTACGATGATAAATTTCTAGTTATTGCTAACTGTCTTGATCCCAGATTTTCCGTTAAAGCATTGGAACACCCTGAATATCTTGAACTACTGAAGAAGTGTATGAAGGTGATGGTTGAAATGGATCGAAGGATTCCAACCACTCCAATTTCTCCTAAAATTTCCTCGCCATCTAGATGTCGTAAAAGTTTGTTCCCAAAGATGAAAGATTCTTCTCCACAAATGGACACAATCGAGGAGGAACTATATTCTTTTAATAGTTTAGCGAAGTACGTTAGTAATGATATTGATATTGATCCCCAAGTTTGGTGGAGTGCAAATGGCAAACAGATTCCTATCTTGTTCAAATTGTCTCAGATCTACTTAATCCCAACTCCGTCAATTGCTGAAAACGAGCGACTTTTTAGCATTGCAACACGCATTTGTGCACCTTATAGGGCTATGTTGAGTGGAGAAACAATTGAATTACTAGTTACCCTAAAACACCGGATGATGAAGAAGAAACAGACTTCTCTTTAGTTTCTATTAGGCCACTGTAGTACCTTAAAGTTTAGAAGTAACTATTATATTCACCACTTTTTCTGTTACTAGTTACTACTGTATTTATACATGTATTACACGTAATATAATACATACATTTATTTATCAACCATTATAATTTCATTGAATACATATATATGAATTGATTCGAATTGATTAATATTTGAATGACCGTATATACTCGAATAGTTGCCGGCCCTCGAATAATCGCCCCCCCCCCCCCCAAAAAGAGGGTTCTAATTTCTTGGTTCACTCGTGCGGTTATATTTATCGAAAGCTCTCTTGCATATGTATTGTGAAACATTTATTTTTCTTCAGGGGCTAAAAACTATATACGGTATCTGAATTGAATTAAATGATTTAAATGATCTGAATTGAATTGATTTGATTTGAATTGAATTGAATTGAATTGAATTGATTTGAATTGAATTGATTTGAATTGAATTGAATTGAATTGAGTTGATTTGAATTGAATTGAATTGAATTGAATTGAGTTGAATTGAATTGAATTGAATTGAATTGAATTGAATTGAATTGATTTGAATTGAGTTGATTTGAATTGAATTGATTTGAATTGAATTGAATTGAATTGAATTGAGTTGAGTTGAGTTGATTTGAATTGATTTGAATTGAATTGAATTGAATTGAGTTGATTTGAATTGATTTGAATTGAATTGATTTGAATTGAATTGAATTGAATTGAAATGAATTGAATGATTAAAATGAATGAGCTGAATGATTGAATTGATTGATCTGGTGTGTATTATGTAAATGATCTGATGCAATATTACAAAAAAAATAATTCAAATCATTGAGTTTGACACAACCTTGCTTATAACTATAACTGTCAGATTAACTTATACAAATATGAGTCTAAAACTTCTAATAATAAAAAAGGTGATAATGCCGTTCGTTATAACTCCATGATGAATCGATATTTTCGTCTGAGGTCGGAACTTTGTGGAACCATAGCCAAACTCTCACATGCCAAAAATCAGTTTTCTGTGCCTGGCTTACATCTAATGTTTGTACAAAGTCTATGTCTAATCTATAGATTCAGGTGAGACTTGAGTCATCACCACTCCTCCCGGTTCAGAGTCTATGGCAGTGGTTCCCAACCTGGGGTCCATGGACCCCTTAGTGGTCCACAGGATTCAAAATTTTGCATTAATGTTAATAGGGCATATGAAAAATCGAGAATGTATATTTTGAATCATGTGTTTTGATCAAAATCCTACAGTCATTGTTCAAAATATACATTTTGATCAAAGATTTAATGATGTGGGATTTTGATCACCGATTTATCGATGTGGTATTTTAATGACAGACTTATCGAAGTACCTATGCGGAGTCGCAGGAATGTGGCAAAATTTGAAGCCGACAATATTTCAAGTAAGAATAAAATCTAAAATCTGGCAAGTAGAAATAAGTACTAAAACTTGCCAAAAAGATTAAGATCTAAAATGCCACACAGAACCTCTCAAGATATAAAAATGCCATTTTCACACTCAATTGGACATTATTTCAAACCTAAAATGCCCACTTTCACTGGTTTCCATACTGATCACTCTCCAAAATGCTTACTTTCGCTCTCCCGCCAATTTTAGGTCTTATTTCGATTCCCTTATGAGCGCCAGGATATAAACAATACAAAATAATCATTATACGTATATATATATAGTAGCATTGAAAGTGACAAATACATATTTGTTGCTTTAAATCACGAGCATGAAATTCAGCGTTGAGCAAAACCCAAATCAATAAATTGTTGATCAAAATCCCACATTAACGTTGATCAAAATATACAGTCCCGAAGAATCATCAGTGAATTTAGTCCTTCTGGAGTCATTGTTGTGTACAAGATAAGTCACCTCCTTAAGTTATGAAAGAACAGACAAGAACTAAAATAAAACAACAAGAACTGTCCGAAACAAGAGATTATCTTGGAGCGCGAGATGCTCCTTTAGGCGTATGATTTTAAGCCTCAAGTGTTTAGGAGAAAATCCAGAATAAAACCCAATTTACCCTGTATTATAATGTTATTTATCGATTTAGGCGTATGAAATTTTAGGGGTTTGAGATTAGGAGCGTATCTCTGGAGGGCTGTATAAGACTCTGGTCTGAAAAGGAAAAACATATCTCTAATGAAGATCGATTCTATGATTGGCGGACATTTCGTATACGGACATTTCGTATACGGACAATTCGTATACGGACATTTCGCATAACGGACATTTCGTATAATGGACATTTCGTATAATGGACATTTCGTATAATGGACATTTCGTATACGGAAATTTCGTACAGTGGACAATTAGTCTAAATAGAATCGAATGTCACTCGACCCCCCCACACGCCAGACAAAATGCCCAAATTCACTGCCCATTTCACAGTGTTCACAACTGAAAATGCTCACTTTCACTTTGCTCTTACAACGTTTCTTACACAAAATGCCTACATTTCCGCTCTTTTGGCAGCATTATACGAAATGTCCGTATACGAAATATCCGTATACGAAATGTCCGTATACGAAATGTCCGTATACGAAGTGTCCGATTACCCGATTCTATATCTGCATTTCTAAGTAAATAATTTGAACAATCAGAAGGATATTTTGCAGTTAACAATGTGTCATCCACTTTATTTTCCTTATTTCTTATCAATGATTTATCACCAAATTTGCTTGAAATCGGACTGTTAGATTTCGCGGGATTTGCCTTACGGAAGGACATGGAACGCTGTATATGCCATATAAGGGCATCTTTTTCCTGTAGAGGATTCAATGGAGTGGTACAACGTGATCTAGAACATCAGTATGAAGTACTATGCTCCCATTTACAAATGTATTCATTACAACTTGAGAACGTGATCTTTCTTAAAACACCCACTTTTATACGGATAATTTTTGGTACAGTCAAACCTCCGATAGTGAACATCCTTGTTTAGTGAAGTTTATTTGATCAATATCTGTATAACTCAGTTAAAATAAACCTCTAGTTAATCAACACCTCGAAATACTGAACAAAATCTCGGGTCCCGAAGGTGTCCAATAGAGAGGTTTGTCTGTAC
Source organism: Aphrocallistes beatrix (assembly GCA_963281255.1). Taxonomy (NCBI): domain Eukaryota; kingdom Metazoa; phylum Porifera; class Hexactinellida; order Sceptrulophora; family Aphrocallistidae; genus Aphrocallistes; species Aphrocallistes beatrix. The sequence goes on from OY725488.1 coordinate 8,702,804, forward strand.
TGTAAGACTCTGTCCAGGCACTGTGTTAATAACGGGAATAGTGATTGGATTTATAATGAACCAATTTATCTAATATACTACGGGCATTCAATAAGTAGTCGTTATCATAGTATACTTTCCCCAAAACAAGTAATATAATTAATATCAATGCTGCAATTTCTCGAACTACTCTCCTTGATGCTGTATAACTAGTATTAGCCTCTTAATCCAATCCAAAAAACTTTTTTGAAGTCTCCACGTGGTATACTTTCATATACTGAAAAATCGCCGATCCGAGGTGAGGCCGACTTTCGAATTCCCTCCCTGAAAGGTGTTTCTTCAGCTTAGGGAAGAGCCAAAAGTCGCATGGAGCGAGGTCTGGTGATTAGGGAGGATGATCTAGCTCTACAACTCTCAGACTTTCCAACTTTTCCCTTACCAGCTTGGTCTAGTGGGGTCGGGCATTATCATGCAATAATCTCAATCCTCGAGTTCCAGTCCTTGGCCGTCGATTGTGGTAGAATTTCTCAACCTCAGATAGGCACTCACTCATGTAAAATGATCCAGTAATAGTGGTATTCTTGGGGACACAAATCTGGCACACTGGACCATAAGAATCAAAAAATATGCAGTACATAACCTTGGGGTTCCGGAAGTCATGTCGAGGGATTATTGGTGGGTCCTGGCCTTTAGCTACCCATACTTTGTTAGCTTCCTTTGACAAAGGCTCGCTATAACGCACCCAAGTCTCATCACCAGTCACGATCTCGAATAGACTCCTGGAGTCGGTTCTATCGAAGTCAGAAAGCAACTTTTGAGCACATTGAACCCTCTTAGTTTTCTGGGCCTGTGCTAGTGCATGCGGGACTCACCAAGCGCAGATTTTCCTAAATTGAAAATTGTCATGCACAATGGTATGAGCGGTTCCCGTTGAGACCCCAACTGCATTAGCTATCTCCATCAATGAAATAGGGGGTCTTCTTCAAGTAATTCGGAAACCTCGAGGACAAATTTGTCACTGGCGCCGGAAATCGGCCTCCCTGCTCTGGGCTTATCTTCTATCGACTCTCTTCCCTCACGAAAACGTCGGGTCCTGTCAACTATCGTGGAATATGGAAGAGTTCTATCATTATAAACCTCCATCAAATCCTTGTGGATGTCGGTTGAAGAAACTTGGAGCAGTGTATGAATCTTTACATAGGCTCGCTGCTCAGTTTTGAAATCTGCACTCTCGGAAGCCATAATAAATGCCAGTATATAAAAATGCCAAACTAATAATAGCCACAGTATAAAAACCAAAGCTCAGAATTGAAAAAGTAAAGTATCATTTGAAAGAGCATCGGTAGGGCTACATTAGATATGCTAACCCAATTCTGAATTAAATGGAACAACCAAGATAAATTGCAATAACGACTACTTATTGAACGCCCGTAGTATTTTTGTTGTCAGCAAACTAATTCCAAGGAAGTGCTTCTTACTGGCAAATTAATGGATATTGTTTAAAGTAGTTAAACTAGTTCGACTAGAAGCGGCATTTCTGTGATATTTACGAATAATGAGTACTAATATTTAGAGAAGTTATGCCACTGAAAAATTCAAAACTTCACTCAAGTGCTATTTCACGAGTGTTGTAGCTTATTGGATTTGAATGTTCCAGTATTATCAAAGGAAAGCAACTCAAGTACAATTTCATTCGATAATTAAATTCAGTGAAGCAATCAGTACAGTGGTACGTAATTAACTGAAATATTCAGATGTCATAGGATATCAGTTACTGAAACAACTTCTGTACTGACTACATCATTACAAGATTAACACCTGATATGTCTATATTCATTTTCCCATAAATTAAGAAATATAATCTCTAATCTTTCTAAGAAAGATTAGACCACAATTTGTGTGTAATAAATCAATTCAGATATTGTTCAATTTACTCGAAGTAATCTTTCAACATTATTTAGTATCTGGTTTAAACCAGGTTTAAAAAATTGCCTTTAACCATTTCCAAACCTATGTTTTGTTCAAATTCTGGGGTGATTTACTACAGAGAACTGTTAGTATACACATTTAAGGATTGATAATAATCGAGACTTGAGGATTGTTATAAAAATGCTACCGGAAATATCAGTGGCGATCTGGGAAGAAATACATATTCTGCTCGAAGTAGAAACTTAAAATATCAATTCCTCATTTGAATTCCCACTTTTGGGGTCGGAATAAGCAGAGTGGGCAGAGTAACCCCAAAAGTGAAGTTCGTTATTAATTATTAATCCGCAAATTCGTTAAAAATGTAACCCAAGATATCGATAAACAGTTAACGTTAATTTATATCATTCAAACAACAACAAAATCAATGATTCTTTTTAAAAACAACTAAGAGTGCTAAAAATATAAAATGAGGTATTGCTGGGTCTTAATAAGCAAAGATGTCTGCTAGTACAACTTTGATATGTAAAATCAGGGAATATAGGGGAAAGAGATTGTTTAATGGATCTTAGAAGGTAACAGGATTTCATTGACAAAATTCCATGAAACGCATGTTGTTCTTCATGAGAATCAACACGTTAAAGTTTCCATCAGACAGGAATGGTCTCTTGGTCCTCAAGACGTCCTTGTCCGTTGAGAACAAACGCTCCACTGCAGCACTGGAGGGGATGGCTGTGTTGAACTGATGAACAAGTCCACCAACACTTTCTCACAGAATGCCAGCAAGTCCTGGGATCTGATCTCCAGTCAGCTGATCAAGCTCTGTCTGTCCTTAGGACCTGTGCTCTGCTCAGGGGTTTATCTAGTCAGCGTTTCTTAGCCTTTTCACCCTCGAAACTCACAAAGCTCTGCTGTGCCTCACACGATACTCCAGAAAAATTGATCATTCAACGCCATTACTGAAGCCATTGTATAATGACTTCAAAAGGTAACATATAAACTCAATTAAATTGACAATACTAGCAAATAGAACATTTCAGTTCTACCAGCTGATTGGATGCCTCCTAAAATGGGTCTCATACCTCCATGGTGTATCGAGGCATAACGTTAAGAAACCTGATCTATGCGCTCAGCCGGCGCTTAAGGGCGCAAGTCTGGTATCGTCCAATCAGCTAAAGTGCTTGCAGTGTGATTTGATTTTAGTGCCGGGTTGCCGCCATCCCTGGTTACAAGATAAACTCCTGTTTGGATGCCATATGACTACAAACAGTGTTTCCCGCCGAACGAGTTAAGCGCACTATTTAGCACGCTTAGCTCGTCACGCGATTTCTTTGTTAATTAATGCTATTTACCCGAATAAACCGCACAAAAATTGCAAAATTGTCGCGTTTTCCAATAATCCTGAGGGAAACACTGCTAGAACATTGGTCGATCGTGAAAAGGAAGATCACGATCGATCATTTTTCGATCATTTTTGTTACAATATAGTGCTGAAGAAAACTCAATGGTAACAGCATTGAAAATAGAATAAATTAATTATGGTGAGGAGAGAAGACAATATAAATCTCCAAAATGATCGGAAAATGGTCGAGCTAAAAAGATAGGATATTCTACCTATCCGATCATTCTAAATAAAAAAGATCGCCGACCCTCATTCGATCGTCGAATAGGATCCTAATGTCCTACATGCGTATAACCTCTATCACCTTCAGAAAGAGCCGGACTGGAAAGCCCACGCTCCTGTTGCTCTATTTTGTTCGGTGTCAGCACTGCTTGCCGTTGCTGCTCACTCCGTCGGACTGATTCATTCCCTCCTCGACTTCACTCTCCATGCTTGTTCTCACCTTGGCGACCTTAATGGGATTAGGAATGCCAGCTGGCTGCTGCTTTCCATCCCAGGTTTCGTCTCATCTGGTTGGAGAGAAATAACATCCAATCAAATGAGGAGAAACTGGGATGGAAGCCAGCTGTCACTCCTCATCCTCCAGGAGGGACAAGACCTTTGTCGGTGTCTGACAAAAGTGCGTCGACCAATGAGCTGCAGCAGACTCGGCGCTTGGAATTCATTCTTGAGCCTTGAGATCTCTCAGCAGCTGTCGTACAGAGTTCCAAGGTAGGCTTTCCTCCTCCTGGATCTAGTACAGCGCTGTGCACAGTGACATGACCTGGAATAGAACAATGGAGAATTAGTAAATATTAGAAATGTGTACTTGTAGGAAACAGCTAAGACTAGCAAAGAACAAAATACCAATTAGAATTAGGCTGAAACGAATATTCGAAGATTCGTTCGATTTTCGATTACGTAAGCATTTCTTCAGTCTCATTTAACCGAACCAATCCTAGTATTCAAGCAATGAGAAGTAATCCTAAATCTATTTTTAAGAATATACAAGGTTACGATTATCAATCCCACAATTAATAACAATACAATCAGGGTCGCTTATTATGAACATTCGTTTATTATGAACTAACTTCCTGCTCCCAATTTCATCTTTAGATATGTATTTTATTGAATCAAATTCGCTTAATATGAAGTATCTCTATTATGAACAGATATTTTGGTCCCCTGGTGGTTCACAATAAGCGACACTGACTGAAACGAATATCCAAATATTAGGTATATTCGTTTCAAGCCAAATTAAAATGTCAACATTGATTTGATAATTTAGTATTATTGATTTATTGGCTTGGCAAACTCTTCCAATAAGTCTGCCCTGATTCTGTTCGTTGAGCTGTAGACTTCAGCTGGTCGTGGCTCTGAGGAGAACTGAGTCTCCAAGAAGGTGTTGAGACACAGGTGGAACAGGCTTTCATCCAGGCGTACTGAGCGAGGCGCGTATTTGATCCCATTGATCATAATTAGGCGTATGATTTCGGCGCGCGGCATACGCCTACTTAGGCGCGTGGCATAAAACATATATGAAAATGCAGAGTCTAGGCGCGTAGCAAAATGGTGGCGCCCATTTAGGTGTATGACTTCGGAAAGTTGGATGAAACCCTGGGTGGAGCTCACCACCTCAGCCTTGATGCTGTCTGTGCCACAGAGCCACGGTTCTGGTTCAGAGGCTGAGTCTTGCCTCGGCAGCTCTGTAGCCTCGAACTCTGTCTCGTATAAGAAATTTTATACCTAATGAAGCTTGTCACAGAACTTATGAGCCACCCTGTATGTCTCGTTAAGGCCAATTCTATGTGCCACTCCACGTATATATTCCATGGGTAGTCTGTGAAAGTATCCGGAGATCAGACTCTTAAGGCCTTCCTCATTAGCTTTATCTTTTTGTCGTTTTGCAGGCTTTTCTCCAGCAATAAATTTAGCCTGTTTTACTTTGACAAGTCCTTGCTCTCGCTTCAATGCATTGATGAAACGCCAAATGTTGGGGTGGTAACATCCGATGGTGCATTGTATGAGCGATGCCAAGCTTCACCAATGTTTGATGTTGTTATTTGTCATTATATCGATGAATAGGGCGTTTAAAAGAAGCCATGTGTGAAAAATAAAGAAATTTTAAAAATAAAGAAATCATGCAATTGCATTGCGTAATTCCTGAATGGTTTTAGATGTTAATTTGTGGTGATTCTTTTACAATCCAACTTAATATTTACCGAATCGTCCATATACTGAGTACACACGTACCGATTTGTTCCGTACCGAAATGTCCACGTACCGATTTGTTCCGTACCGAAATGTCCACGTACCGATTTGTTCCGTACCGAAATGTCCGTACCGAATTGTCCACGTACCGTACTGTCCGTATCCCGAAATAAGCGGCTATATTTTCAGATTGACTGAGGTTTGGTTGGCGATTGCATTTTGATATATTTGAAGGCAAACTGTGATATATTTATGCTATTTATTTAGTCCTTGGTAGTTCATCCAAGGACTAAATAAATAGCATAAACATACCCCAGTTTGTAATTCATAGAATATATGCAAACAAGGATAATGAATTAGGCACTCAGATACACAATAACGCTCTCTCGTATACTGCATAGTTTCATGTGCTGTACAATTCTATTGGATTAATTGAGCAGCTGAGTTTCATTTATCCGCTTCAGGGTCAGATCAGACCCGCATTTGAATATCGAAACCAAGAATGGACTGCGTACATCGAGCAGTCGACATTGACATCCTGTATTGTACGTGTTTAACTTGTTTGTTTCATGGTGCATATACATATATATATTGCAGAAGTTCCAATTCAAGCAGTTCCCTGAGGACCATAATTGGACATTAAACTTGGTATCTATGGAATAGCCAAACTCAATTTTAATTTATTCTCATCACAGGGTCGCCGCGGGCTCTAGCCTTCCCAGGTCCTAAGACCTTCATTATGTGTACTTATCTCCCTGTATCTGTGTAAGCAATCCCTCGACTTGTGTGTACATACATTTCTAGGTTTTAATCATAGTTGACTCCGCATTACAACATTTGTAATAGTTAACCTTGGATCATTTATTAACTATGATTCTATAAGGACTAGATATTATATTCCATCATATGGCTGAATCAAAATGCACGAAAAACCATTCAGAGAACAATGAACTCACTCTTGTTCACCTAAGTCCAGATATTCTCTCTAAAATAATCGTGTTTTCTTCCCCCAAAACAGTTGTAAGATTATCCAAAACCTGTAAGCAGCTCTATGCCATATGTAATACAGATCTTCAATGGAAATATCTGTTTGAGCTTCATTATCTTGACTCTTCTCTCCCACCCGAAGTGTCGCATAAGCATTTCCTACAGAACCATTACTACCACCTCTACCCACTAATCGGTCTCTGGGTTGTTACTCTACCGCCGTACAATATTGTCCTGAAGATTTCTCAATCACGACATGATCCGTGTCTATTAGTTGGTTGGATGCCCGCTCTAGGCAGAACTGACCATAATAGTTTCAGTCAGCCTATTCTTTGCAAACACCAGGTCGCGTGTTTTGCAGTCAGCGATCATTTGCGTAAATATTTCGACGAAAAGAAGCTCATTTATCATTTTTCAGGTACATTTGAAGGCGGAGACAAGTTAAATCCGCTATATTCATTCCATTTGAACAAATCTAGTTTGAGCGAGGAAGTTCTATCTTGCCTCATCGATACGAATGCAATCCTTTCGTTGAGAAGCCAGGATACCTACGCGAAAAAACGTTCCGAAATCCTGAATTCAAATTATGAAAGCCCACTGCATGCCCTCGAAGTGAATCGAATATCGATTAAGAGAGTAGCGAGTGAGGAGCCTCAACTCCTCTCACCTGGGGTATATAAAGGAGACTACTCAGTTCATGGCTTAGAGTTGCTACTCGTCTATTATCAGGAAGGCGAGATCTTGGCAGTGAAGCTAGCTGGTGATGGTAATATTCCTGGGGGAAAGATTTCCCTGAAGTGTATTCACACGAACAAGTTACAATGTGGAACTGATCCTGCTATCTTAGATCCTACTGATGGCGGGAAGAGGTATTATCAAATGAGTTCAAGTATCTATCCGAAGTCATTCACCGCGCTGTACCCTGGGCAAGGGCAGATTGCCTATGACGGCTATTTCAGTCCGACGTTTTGTAGTGGAATGATGTACGTTGCGGATGAAAAAACATTTATTTTTAGTTGGGGTGCGCCATTAACATTTTGCTCTTTATATATGAGGTGTGACGAACTGTCTGAGGATTGTAAATTTATTTGATATGGTTGATATCTACCTACAAACATCTCAACGAATTTATTCTACTATGCTACTATTTATACTTTTTGTATTTTACTGAAGCCAGACCGTTTGAAACAATAATGTAATTTACTTATTATCAGTGTATTCGTACTCGTGCAACAGCAATCCAACACAGTATTAGGATTGGAGAGGGTCAGATAAACTGTTTCAGTTTTTAAAAAAAGCTCTGTTTCATCGAATCCCATCCACTTCTTAAACACATCCACCTCATTTATGTGGATTCTGATTACGTCACTCCGGGACAACTATTCCATCTATTAGAGTCCGTTGAACAATGCTCTGTGGATTGTGTAGCATTGAATTTATCCTGGAGATCTAACACAGAAGTTCGTCTTTATGCGAATGCAATCCAACGCACTCAGCTGTCTAACACTAAGCTAAGTTTAGACCTGTACAGTAGTAAGCTAACTGAAACTGAAACAGTTAAAGCCTTATTCTCCTCCTCAGCCAATCAGATTCTATCTGGCCTGCGTTTATGTGATAATGAATTTCCTCCTGACACTTACAGTCTGCTGACCAATCCTCAACGCACTTCCCTTCCACCTCTTCTCTCAGCGAGATAATAGCACTATCTTCCTCTCTCAGCCTCTCATCCATCCCACTCACCTCACTCTCAGATCTCTCCCGAAAGGACTGGAGTTGTCAACTCTCCTCTGGAACACAGAGTTCTCTCGCAACAGCGCTGCTCTCTGATCTCGCGACTCAGCACTGTCTCTCTTAAGAGCGGACAACTCCGGTCTAATCCCATCCAACTCTGCACTCCTCTACTCAGGTCTGATTCTAGTCTGTCTCTGGTTCCTCCAGAGCTGACTAGCTGGGCTGCTAACTCCTGTTTCTCTCTCTCTACAGCTGACAGCTGGTTGCTAGCAGTTATATTCTGCTGGAATTCTCTGTGAGTTGCCTCTTCTCGCTTTCCTTCCTCGCCAGCAGTTCCTTCATCTCGGATATCTCCGTGTGATTACTCCTCAGCTCATTCTCTACACTCTAGCGTTCTCTCTCAGAGATTCTCTCTCTTGTTCAAGCTGCTCCACTTGATGTGTGAAGTGTCGAGAGAGATTCTACACAGTTATACGAAAACGTTTAAGAAGTAAGATATTTGATTAAATTAATAATTTAGGAAATCTCATTTATGAAATGTGAAATTCAGTGATAAATAAAAATAAATAAATAATCTCAAAAACAAAGTATTTATACCAAAAATAAGACTGATTCGGTAGAAACTCGAAAATTCTAACTCAGCAAACTTTATAATTGCTGAGCTTAATCATATTGCAACAGAACTCTTGGATAGAACTGAAGCTGAGACAAGTACAGTAGAATCTACATAAGTGAGGGAGCTAGGGACTGCGAAATGTACCTACTGCCTCATTCCTCACTTATAATGTACACAATAATCACAATATATTTAGCCAAACGATTTGATTGAATCCATTTATAGTAAATTTTTGTCATTTCTAGGTCTGTTGCATGTTGCATGAATCTGGAATCCGATTACCTTATCCCATACCGTTTGGAAGTAAACCTCTTCATGAATAGACCCATTTTGGTATTATTTGTAGGAAGAATCAAGTGTTGAAATACTTTTGTCCGTTTGGTGTATAATTTGATTGGTTAATTATCTTCCAAACCTTGTTACTAAAATGACTCTTAAATAAATTCCTCTGTACTTATCAATAACATGTTGTTGTTTACTGTTCTTTAGCTCAATATTGTGCTGTAAGACAGTTTTACTTACAAATCATATGATGTAAGATTAGCAGTGTTTGGATGAGTTGATCTTGTGGATGCTAGTAAACAACCACACGACACAACTAGTGCCATCTCCACGTTATCATCAATTGCTTCGTAGAAGAGGTGGCACGAGAATAACCACATTAACATTCAACTTAACAAGGTTCAATCCACTCGAGTGGATGGTGTGTAGCATAGAGAGAGACTATATAAATAGCTGTAATGAGTTGGATCCAGAATAAACTAATCGACAGAACTCAAATATAAACTGAACAAACGCTAATTTAAAGACAGAACTACTTCAAGCTTTACATTCAAGTGAGTTATAGTTTAAATTCTATTAATAGAATATTAACTTAAACTGTTTGAATTTCACACTATTTTTATGCTCACCATCTCGTTTCAAAATTAGCTGTTAGATCATAATTTTAATTTACTAACTGGAAGTTTGCTCAGAGTTGGATTCGGATCGATTTTTCAGAATCCCGCTCGAAACCCGAAACTATTTAGGAGCTGATCCGACTCTATTCTAATATTAGTACAAACATAAAGTTATGATTTTAATTGTCTACTAGAAATTTTCAATTTATAGTACAAACCATCATTTATAGGATTACCCGCCTAGAATTGAATGACGAGACACAATCATGTTGAACATATCTGACCTCGTTCTTCCATAAATATTTTTTCAAATTAACTCGTTGTTGCGTTTCCGCAATTTGGATTATCCAACTATTATTCTTGTAAGCTCTGACTTGTAATCTCACTTATTTAGTGTCTCTGTTCACTTCAATGAAAGGAACCTGTCTTCCATTAATTGAAACAAAATGGAATTGTATACTCCTGAAATCGGCGAAGAAGCAACCAAATTGTTGCTTGAAAATGATAGCTAATTGAACCCCTGTTTTGTTTTCAACGCGAAGCTAAAACTGAACAAGAGTTTTATAAATACTCTTATATAAAGTAAATTTTAGAGAGTAAGCATAATCAAATTTGAATTTTTAGCTATTTTTCGATCTTTGATATAAACTGACAATACACACTGACCATTGGTACTGATCATAGAGACTACCCATAGGAACCGAGGATATAAACTGACAATACACACTGACCATTGGTACTGATCATAGAGACTACCCATAGGAACCGAGGATATAAACTGACAATACACACTGACCATTGGTACTGATCATAGAGACTACCCATAGGAACCGAGGATATAAACTGACAATACACACTGACCATTGGTACTGATCATAGAGACTACCCATAGGAACCGAGGATATAAACTGACAATACACACTGACCATTGGTACTGATCATAGAGACTACCCATAGGAACCGAGGATATAAACTGACAATACACACTGACCATTGGTACTGATCATAGAGACTACCCATAGGAACCGAGGATATAAACTGACAATACACACTGACCATTGGTACTGATCATAGAGACTACCCATAGGAACCGAGGATATAAACTGACAATACACACTGACCATTGGTACTGATCATAGAGACTACCCATAGGAACCGAGGATATAAACTGACAATAGACACTGACTATTGGCACTGATCATAGAGAGTCCACTCAAGTTGATAGTGTCTAGCATAGGGAGAGAGTATATGACCTCATGGAATCATGAATTAGTTGTGGATCCCTACGTACGACATTTAATATCCCGCCGCTGTACCACTTTTCGAAAGGCTGTGCCGCACATGTATCATTAAACAAACGCTAATTTGCAGATAGAACTACTTCAAGCTTTACATTTCAAGTGAGCTATGGATTCAATGCTATAAAGAGAATTTTTAAAATATTAAATTTCACACCATATTATTATGCGCATCATCTCAGTTAGCTGTTAGAAATAGTTTCAATTTACTAGTTGGAAGTTTGCTCATATTTGGAGGCGGATCGACTTTTCAGAATTCTCCCTGACTCTATTATAATGTTAGTTCATATTGTAATGTTACGGTTTTTCATTGGCTAACTCTAATTTTTTCATGAATTCTCAACGGCTAAAATTGGATATTTTAATATGTAGATTCCGAATTTCGCACTTTGAAAGTGATAATATGTGAATGTTAGAAGTTACTACATTAGTTTTATACATATTTTCACACCTGAAAAATTCTTGTTTTGAGCTAAAAGCGAGTTCTCAACAGCTAATATAGGATATTTTAATGTGTAGATTCCGATTTTCGCACTTAAGAAAGAAATCATTCGATTATTTTATGAGCTATGGAATTTTGATTAATACACATTTTCGCACCCTTTGAAAAAAAATATATTTTAAAATAAAAGCGAGCTCTCAACGGCTATTATATGGTATTTTAATATGTAGATTCAAATTTCACACTTAGAATGTCCTAAAATGAGTGTTTCCCGATGTATTCCGATATTCATATTTAATGTTCCTTCGAGTCACTTCCTGGAGCTGCACTATCTGTCGACCGACATTTTTCGATTTTGTTGGCTATTTGATACTTTTATTCAATATCTGAAAATTTTGATGCTATTAAAAGTTTACTAATATTTGATATAAGAAAAAATCCGATATTGATACAATGTATCAGAAAGAAAAAGTGACCAATACCATTATCAATATCACGATTTTAAAATACGATATTATCTAAAATTCTGAAAAATATTTATTCGAAAATACTGGAAAAGAGCGATCAATTCCCGAATTTTTCAGATGTTTGTCAATATTTGATAATGTTATAATATACAGTGCCCGTCAAAAGTATTTGACTACCACGAAAACCTCCATACGAATAGGATTAAAGTGAGTCTATTCATGAAGGAATACGTATACTCAAACAGTAAGAAATACTCTATTTTGATTTCAAATTCGTAATCTACACATCCTTACTATTAAAACTCTATTAATCTATATACGTATATCTATATCTATATATCTGTAATGAATTGATTGGAGAAACTGCCGGTCATAGAAAGCTGATTTTTGGCATGTGGGAGTCTTTTGGCTATGCCTCCAGTAAGTTCTGAGCTCAGAGAAAAATGTTGACTCATCATAGAATTATGACGTCATTGTCACATTTTTAAAAGTTAAGCAACACAATTATTCAGGCATAACTCAGCCATTATAGGAGATAGAAGGCTGAAAATTTAATAGAATCTGTATACTAACAAGTCTCACATATGATGCAACTATCATCAAAAAATGATGGCTTATCACTTTGCTATGACGTCATCATTACTCATCAAAATTTTAAAAATTGACAAATTTGGTGTTTTTTCGAGTGATATCGATTTTAAAAGTAAGATGGACATATTTCGAGATGATATCTCCCTTATAATTAACCAATGTCACCTATAGGCGACCGAAGGGAGCCTCCGGCGGACACAAAGTGTCCGCCAGCCGCGTAGCACAAGCAAGCGAAGCGCGCTTGTTCTAATTACTCATAATTGTGAATTCAATCTTACTTCATGTAAATAAGTTAGAGACTCACAAAACCCAAAACCCAATTAAAAATGTATATTATGCAAATGTCCTACGAGTCACTTAACAGAGCTGCACTCAGTCTGTCGACTGACATTTTACTTTTTACTCTTATTTAATTTTCTATATCTACAGAGTTAGCTGAGTCATTGTTAGCAATCTAATACCGCCTCAAACCAGAAAGAAGTTTGCCATGTCTTGGACTAAAACAGCTAATGTTGCAATGCTCGGAGATGCTAACTGGGATGGTTTTATCAGGAAAGTTCCGAACTCTTCACCACAGCAAGCAAAACGAATTTCCATCAAGAACCCGAAGATTAATTTCTTTTTTTTCTGTCGCGAATTTGTAGACCTTGGAGATAAGGGAGGGTTTGTTCCAGGCGATGCCGTTTTTTTTAGTGGCCAACTTTCGTTTGGCGGTGCACCTCAATGCGATTCCTACCAAAAGAATCAAATGACGATTGTGTATATTAGTCCTGTGAGTTCTCAACAATTTCGGGATATTGCTTCTTATACTTCTGCCGATGGAAGCCCAGCTGTTGATGTGGTTTGTATCTTTGGTGGCAATTATTGCACTAAAGAATACCCCTGCCTACGAGCTGGGAATAACAATCCACCAACGGAAAAACCTTTGAATCCGAACATTCAGGAAGTTCTTGAAGATGGGTCTGTAAAGTTCCTACAAGATAAGGGCATAACGGTATTACTGACTATTTTGAACGGCCAATCATTGGTTGGTTGGTCGCAATTTACAAATGAAATTGATGCGACGGGTTTCGCTAACTATCTGAAAACAGACATGGTAGATAAATATGGATTGGATGGAATCGACATTGACGATGAATACAGCAATGGAGAACCTATCGCTACATCCCTGGTTATGGTAACGTCAATAATGAAGAAGATAATGCCAGATAGAATTATATCTAAAGCTCTGTTTAAGGATGGACAGTATTTTATTCCCTCTGTTGATGGCAAAAGATTATCTGACACATTAGATTATGGTTGGGAAATGACTTACGGAGCTTCACCTAAGCATGTGCTTCCTCCCTATGTTAAGTATGGAATGAGTGAGACTGTAGTGTCCAAAGGATTTAATTATAGGCGTCCATCCTATGACCCTATGGGAGATGTTCATTGGATAAAAAATAATGGCTATGGGGGAGTGATGATGTTTGACTTCCAAGATCACAACAGTGTTGAGTTTATGGGAAAGCTGGTAGATGCTTTATACGGTCCCGGGAACTGGAATTACAAATAATTAACGTGAAAAGGCAGTTATAACAGTTGCATTTGTTGCTCTATTTTCTATTTTCTCAAGCGCTAGGATAGATATGTATAACACGCATGAAGTAAATATATTTGTTTGTTTACCATTAGTGTTACCTCTATGTTATTGTTGGTTTCTAATTATTGTTTACATCGGCTTTGAACTTGTTTATCGAACCTATTCTATACAAATAACATTTCAATGTACAGATTCGTTGTTAGGATTCAAATATTGATATTCACACCAGATAACCGATAGAATGTGTCAACCAGGTTAATCGTCCCAATAACTTTACATTCAATATTCTAAATTTAGAATTCCTCAGTGTTAGAAGAGCTATAAATAGCTATTATTCTAATTCAGGTGTTGTTTCGCGAGTTGACTGAATAAGACCGAATATTTGGTAGGAAAATAGATTTTTCCCAAACTGGAATAAGACCGAAAAAAAATAGGACTGGAATAAGAGCGAATTATCAAAAATTGGAATAAGACCGAATTATCAAAACTGGAAAAGACCGAATTATCAAAACTGGAATAAGACCGAATTGCCAAAACTGGAATAAGACCGAATTATCAAAACTGGAATAAGACCGAATTATCAAAACTGGAATAAGACCGAATTATCAAAACTGGAATAAGACCGAATTATCAAAACTGGAATAAGACCGAATTGTCAAAACTAAAATTTATGTTTCAATAAATTATTTCAGTCACATTCAAAATCAATTTGTTCTATACAAAAATGCCTGAAATCACATTCAAAATCAATTTGTTCTGGACAAAAATGCCTGAAATCACATTCAAAATCAATTTGTTCTAAGCAAAAATGCCTGAAATCAGTGCAGAATAATTTTTCGGTCTTATTCCATTCGGTCTTATTCCAGTCTTGATTATTCGGTCTTATTCCAGTCTTAATAATTCGGTCTTATTCCAGTGCAGAATAATTTTTCGGTCTTATTCCAGTCCTAATTTATTTTCGGTCTTATTCATGTTTCCCGTTTCGCTGGTGATCATATATACAAGTAAATTCATAGAATGTCTTCCAAAAATGGATGCACCATCCGTAGTAGATTTTCTTCAGTGAACTCTGAATCTTCTGTAATCTATTCTTAGAAAACTTGTAATTAATATATATGTCATGGTGAAGCTTCAAATTTGGTGGAATTTTAAATTCCCCTAGTGGAAATTAAAATTGGAGTTTCCCCTAGTGGAACTTTAAATTTCCCTAGTGGGAACTCTAATTAGGGGCAATTTAAAGTTTCACCAGTGGGACACCCAATTGTAAACGGCTAAATTTAGTCATTTGATTTTAAATACCCCCAGGGCAAATTATAATTAGAGTTCCCACTAGGGGAATTTAAATTTCCACTAGGGGAAACTCCAATTGAAATTCCCCCCAGTGGAAACTCCAATTTGAATTTCCCCTGGGGGAACTTCAAATTCCCCCAGATTTGAAGTTTCCCCATGACATATATATGGAATTACTAACATTAAATTCCTGAGCTGTGTAATTGTAACTTGTAAGGATATCTTACATTTTATCGTTCACACTAGTTCACTTGGATAATTTGTGTTAAATCTACATTCCATTGTGTATGTGCGTAGTTAGATAAATTTGTCACATATTGTAACTAGAGTCTTCAGATTTAATAACACCGTTGATATTGTTTGAAGTGTTTAGTTTGAGTGATTGAAGGACGTTGAATTCATTTTCTGATCAAAATTGGTAGTCAATATTCAATAAGTACAACCCCCCATTTCGGGGTGGAAGGTTGGGAATTTGTTTTTCCCTAACAAATTCACCTCGCGTATCGGGGCACTCCATCATAGACTTTTTCTCTCGAGTAAACGTCTTTTACGCTTGAGCAGCTTGGTAGAGTTTTTCAAAAAAATTCCATAATATCATAATGTTGTGGCTGTCTCCTACAGGGTGAACATAAGTGCTGTCCTATTGAGTTAGGTCAAATAAATGGAATTTTAACTTCTAGTATGCTATGATTCACTTATCAATATAATCTCCATCTCTTTTATTACAAGTTTAACACGATTAGGCATATCTGCCACCAAGTTCGTTAAAATGTCTGGATCTATCTGACTCCACGCTTTTTTAACTATTTTCACAAGGGTATCAATATCACTTGGTTGTCCCATCTCATCGACCTTGCCTTTGACGATTGCCCAAAGATTCTCGATAGGATTTAAGTCTGGGGAGTTGCCTGGTCATTCTTCCTTCCTCCAAAAGTGGGGGAAATTGTTTTCGCACCACTCCTGAGTCAATTTAGCCGTGTGGGCGGGGGCGCCATCTTGTTGAAAGATAATCTCGGACATGTTTCTTGACATCGCAAGCTTTAGGATTGAGCCTTCTTGGCCCTACGTTTGAGAGCATCCTTACAAGTGTTTGCCAGAATAAAATCATGATAATAAGCTCCGGTTATAGTTTGGCCTTTGGGTACAATGTGCAAATCTGACAGAGCCTGGTGTGACATCATACCCCACACATGGACTTTAGGAGGAAATTTCACCTTGTAGCATGGAGGGACAACTTCAGGGTTTCGTACCCAAACATGATCATTTTGGCGATTAGGGATAGAGAATAACTCAAAAGGACACTCATCTGACCATAAAACCCTTTTGAAATCATCAGCAGTCCACTCTTGGCGCTCTCTGGCAAACTTGAGACGATTTTCCTTCTGACGATTCGTTAGTTTCGGCCTTTTCATCCGTTTGTAAGATTTAGTACCTAAAGAATTCGCCAAATATCTTCGAACAGTGGTGTGAGTGATCGGGTAGCCCATGCTTGTTATTCTTTTAGCCAATTTTCTGGTAGATTGCCTTCTTTTAGTAACTGATTTAGCAATTACGATTTTTGCCACGGTGAAATTTCGGCGGTCGTCCGGACCGCGCTTTTGTCTCTAGCGATTTCCCAGAATTGTGACTGCTGTACCAACGTCTAATCGAGCGTTCACTAACGTTAAGGGTCTGAGCAACTTCTTTTTGAGTCATACCTGCTACAACCATGCCGATTGCCTGAGGTCTGACCTCTAAACCGTGGTCATTGACATCCAAATGCAAAAAATAAGCGCCAGAAATAAAGACAATATATGAATATCAAAAATTAAGGTTGGCCTTTCCTCTGGGTATTTTGTTTTTTATCAAAAAATTGCCGAAAGTCATTTTTAATCATTTTTAGATCCCTAAAGGGGTTTTAAACATTAATTTCGATTTTTAGAATTTCAATGCTTCTATTTCGCCACTTGGAGCCACTTGTACCACCTAGTATCGCCGAAAAAAGGACACATTTTTGAAGCCAAATGTCTCATAACTTCTTTGAGCCATGTCAGATCATCATTTTAATGCTAAATTCGTGCTCAACACTAAATTTCCAGCAATTTGATACATGTACACTAAGCGGACAAAAGTATTTCAACACTTGATTCTTTCCCATACAAATAATACCAAAATGGGTCTATTCATGAAGAGGTTACTTCGAAACGATATGGGATAAGGTAATCGGATTCCAGATTCGAATAATACACATTCGAATTAGTCACAGGTTAATTTTTCTAATTAATCATTCATTCCTAACTTTTTGTAATTATCAATCAGTGCCACCTTATGCCACATAAACCCATTTTGACCACTATACATGATGGCAATGAATTACCTATGGTGGCTCAGGCTGATAATATTGTTCATTGAGTTTAGTAATTTATTAGTTATGTTCAACTATGACTAATTCGAATGTGTAGATTTCGAATCTGAAATCAGATTTTTAGTATCTCTTTGAATTTGAACGTATTGCCCTTCATGAAAAAATCCGATTTAGTATTATTTGTATGCAAAAGAATCAAGTGTTGAAACACTTTTGTCCGCTTAGTGTATATATGGACACATTTGGAGAATCTTTTGGCTGCGGGTTCCTAGCAACGACCAGGAATGTGAAAAAATTCCTGGCCGTTGCTAGGCACGGGCAACCAAAAAATTCTCCAAATATGGTCAATATATATATCAAATATCTGGAAATTCAATGCTGGACACGAATTCAGATTCAATTGATAATCTGACATGGTTCAAAGAAGTTATTGTCTTGGGATTCCGGCGGATACTATTGAATGTAGTTATTTTTGGGTGGCCAGTCATCAATGACCAGTTTTTCACACTTTTGATGGTCAAAATTCACTGAACACTGAGGAATTCTAAATTTAGAATATTGAATCTTATTGGGACGATTAAATTAACATTCCATTGCTTATCTGGTATGAATATGAATATTTGAATCCTAACAACGAATCTGTATATTGAAATGTTATTTGTATAGACTAGGTTCGATAAACAAGTTCAAAACCAATGCAAACAATAATTAGAAACCAACAATAACATAGAGGTAACACTAATGGTAAACAAACAAATATATTTACTTCATGCGTGTTATACATATATATCCTAGCGCTTGAGAAAATAAAAAAATAGAACAACAAATGCAATTGTTATAACTGCCTTTTCAAGTTAATTAGTTGGAATTCCAGCTCCCGGGACCGTATAAAGCATCTACCAGTTTTCCCATCAATTCAACATTTGACTTGTTATCGAAGGCAAACACCATCACACCCCCATAGCCATTATCTTTTATCCACTGAACATCCTCATTGAGTGTTAGCGATAGGCCCCCAGACCAAAATCCTTTGGACACTACAGTCTCACTCATTCCATACTTAACATAGGGAGGAAGCACATACTGAGGTGGAGCTCCGTAAGTCATTTCCCAACCATAATCTAACGTGTCAGATAATCTTTTGCCATCAACAGAGGGAATAAAATACTGTCCATCGTTAAACAGAGCTTTCGATATAATTCTATCTGGCATTATCTTCTTCATTATTGACGTTACCATAACCAGGGATGTAGCGATAGCTTTTCCATTGCTGTATTCATCGTCAATGTCGATACCATCCAATCCATATTTATCTACCATGTCTGTTTTCAGATAGTTAACGAAACCCGTCGCATCAATTTCATTTGTAAATTGTGACCAACCAACCAATGAATGGCCGTTCAAAATAGTCAGTAATACAGTTATGCCCTTATCTTGTAGGAATTTTACAGACCCATCTTCAAGAACTTGCTGAATGTTCGGATTCAAAGGTTTGTCCGTTGGTGGATTGTTATTCCCAGCTCGTAGGCAGGGGTATTCCTTAGTGCAATAATTGCCACCAAAGATACAAACCACATCAACAGCTGGGCTTCCATCGGCAGAAGTATAAGAAGCAATATCCCGAAATTGTTGAGAACTCACAGGACTAATATACACAATCGTCATCTGATTCTTTTGGTAGGAATCACATTGAGGTGCGCCGCTAAACCAAGGTTTGCCACTAAAAAAAACGGCATCGCCTGGAACAAACCCTCCCTTATCTCCAAGGAACGTATATTCGCGACAGAAAAAAAAGAAAGTGATCTTCGGGTTTTTGATGGAAATTCGTTTTGCTTGCTGTGGTGAAGAGTTCGGAACTTTCCTGATAAAACCATCCCAGTTAGCACCTCCGAGCATTGCAACATTAGCTGTTTTAGTCCAAGACATGGCAAACTTCTTTCTGGTCTGAGGCGGTATTAGATTGCTAACAATGACTCAGCTAACTCTGTAGATATAGAAAATTAAATAAGAGTAACAAGTAATAACCCTCCACAGACGGGATGGAAGTGTGCTTCCAAATCTCATAAGTCACCTTAAGTCACCTTTAATAAACAAATTAATAAACTAATACTATAGGAAGCACACTAAAAATGTCAGTCGACAGACTGAGTGCAGCTCTGTTAAGTGACTCGTAGGACATTTGCATAATATACACCCATAGCCTACTCTAATAATGCCTCACAGTAGACTGAAAATCATGGACTAGGGATGAAGTAATAGCCGAATGGATTGATACACGATTAGCCTGAAATCGTTAACCATGCAGAATAGCCATTAAGAATGTATTACCAGCATATATAAACATGATATCAAAGTACATATATCCGTTGGAAAAATTTCGATTAGTCATCATATAATTGCACAACAGGTCATTCTAAGGACAATTTTAGCGATTTTCTAAGCTGTTTTAACCTTATTTCTAAATGGTATTAAGGTGTGATTTTTGTGCAGAACCAAGCTTAGTACGAGTTGATTTGAAAATTTAGAATTTTTCAATGGAATGTTGTTACATTCCTGCGTTGCTATGGTAAAGCATTTTGGTCAGTTTGGGCCACTTCGTGCAAACTGTAGTAGCTAGATCTTCAAATTCGATCGTGTTTGATAGGCAATGGCCTACTTCCTATTAGGTGATAATACAACTTGAACTTCTAAATTCAACGAGTTTTGAGTTATGGGTTGATTTAAGAATGTGACCAAAACACTAAATTGTCTCATAACTCTATAGTCTGTGAATTTAGAAGTTTAAATTGTATTATTACCTAATAGGAAGTAGCTAATTGCCTATCAAATACGGTCAGATTTGAAGACCTAGTTCTTACAGTTTGCAGGATATGGCCCAAACTGACCAAAATGCTTTACCATAGCAACGCAGGAATGTAACAACATTCCATTGAAAAATTCTAAAATTTTCAAATCAACTCGTACTAATCTTGGTTCTACACAAAAATCACACCTTAATACCATTTAGAAATAGGGTTAAAACAGCTTAGAAAATTGCCAAAATCGTGCTTAAAATGACCTGTTGCGCAATGATATGATAACGAATCGAAATTTTGACAACGGATATATGTTATTTGATGCCATGTTTATATATGCTGGTAATACATTCTTAATGCCTATCCTACATGGTTGACGACTTTAGGCTAATCGTGTATTAATCCATTCGGCTATTACCGCATCCTTGGTTATTTTACTGTGAGGCATTATTAGAGTAGGCTATGATACACCCTTAATTGGGTTTTGAACTTTTTTTTCATTTCAGCCAATCAAATTACAAGTTTAGAGTGTGTGTCTAACTTGTATTATCTACATTAAGTTAAGTGTGAACTCACAATTATGAGTAATTAGAATGTGTAGATTATGAATTTGAAATACAAAGTATTTCTTACAGTTTGAGTACGTATTCCTTCATAAATAGACCCACTTTAATACTATTTGTATGGAAGCTTTCGTGGTGGTCGAATACTTTTGTCCGGGCACGTAGATTCTAAATACGATATCGAAATCTACACCCTAAAACCCTATATTAGGGGCTTACAGCGCCCCCCGGACCCACAGTTGGATACTGTCCCCCCCGCCAAGATATCCTGGTAATACTCATTCCCATCCCATTCCCACAGGATTTATGTGGGAATACCCACAGAAACCCACAGAAACCCACATGCGGGAATATTCATAGGCTTAAAGTAATTCCTATTCCCATCCCATATGGGAATGCCCACAGATTCCCATTCCCACGGTAACCCTGCCACCTTCTTAAGGTAAAGTATGACGAAATAGAGATAGGAAATGCGAAAATATTTATACGAAAATTAAAAAATTATATCGCCTTATTTTTAAAAAAGTGAAATATCAAATATTGAAAATATCTGAAAAATTCGGGAATTGATCGTTCTTGTCCAGTTTTTAGATAATACTGTATTTTTAAAATCGTGATATTGATAATATTATTGGTCACTTTTTCCGATACATCGTACCGTTATCTGTGATCTTTTCTTATATCAAAATTAGTAAACTTTTAATAGTATCAAGATGTCCATATACTGAATAAATATTTTATGAAAATCTTATATATTCTGATATTTGCTAGAATTATTTTAATTCTAACAAATAATATTTTTGAGGTGCATGCATTAGTTCGAATTCTGCAGTAGTCGTTAGTTTGGATAGATTTCAATGTACTGCCACTAGTTCGAATATATAACCAACGTATTATTTGTTGTTAACACCGAAGTTAACAACGTACTTTTGAGGTACGAATTTCATCTAATACAATTGTTACTCCAATTTCTCATATACTCAGCAGAATGCTTCTATTCCCTCTGTTCTTATAAATAGCTCTCCATAATGCCACTCAACTATCCTCTTCGTTCAGAAATGCCTTTTTCATCTTCAATTTTTACTATTCTCTAAAGAAAATGCTTCTTTTCCCTCAGTTCTTATAAATATCTCCTCCAAATGCCACTCAATGACAGTACAACATTGAAAATCCATTCGAACTAATATCATCCTTCAATTTACGTTAATTCCAAATTCGATTCGAACAAATGATTGCATTATCAAATTCGATTCGAACTAACGACTACATTGCAATTCGAACTAATGCTGCGTCCCCAATATTTTTATTTATTCAATTTATAAGTACTTATGTTAATAATTACAAGCGCTTCGCTTGCTTGAGCTGCGCGGCTTGCGGACACTGCTTGTCCGCAGAGTCGCCCTGTGGGCGCCTGGAGTTTCTCAATCTATTCTATTTCGGGATTTTTTTACTTTATATAAATATTGTAAACAAAATTAACGAATAATTTCTCACATGGATCCGAAAATATAATATTCGAAATCTACACCACTAAAAACCCCATGTCAACCGTTGGAAACCAGCCTCTAGCCTATTTTTGAGAGTTGTTTACTTTATATATCTATTGTTAACAAAAGTAAACAAATAATTTATCATATTGAACTGGAAATATTTTTATATTAAATAGAATCGTGTGAATCGCATTATAAAAGTCTGATAATTGATTGGTTCTCACATGAACCAATCAATTTCTGTCACAAATAGTCTTTTTGATTGTATGCATTAGTCACTACTGATACTATTCGTAAAACACGACGGTTCAATCCATTCTAATTCAAGTTTTCTGGAATTTTCTTCCTCAAGCAGTTTTCGAGCTAGCCGATCGACAAACTTTTCACGGAGGCCAAGTTGAGCATGGACAGCTGCTATCGGAAAGGCTAGCTTGGGATCATCAAACTTTAGAAACGGGAGGGTTGAAACTCCGAAGCATTCCTTAGCATGTCTTGAATCGGAGGCATAAACCTCCTCAATTTTGTTGGCCATACTCTCAAAATGGTCCCAATTTCTCAGAAAGCCTTCCTTTCAGATGTCCAGCAGTAAGTGCAGTATGGGTAGAGATAATTCGCTGCACCTCCAATTAAACTGCATATCAAATTTATCACCTTGAGATCCGAGGTAAATACGTTCTCAGGCCTTGTCCAATCAATATAGAGGGTAGTTTTAGGATTTTACGTAAATTATCTCTTGTTTCCGGAGCCTTCGCTACAGCAACAACCAGGCATCCTTTTACGCTGTCCTTGTACTGTAACCCATGTGTGAGTTGTAAGACCACCTTGAGGATCCTTTCTCATGATCCAATCCCCAACGGTACATTTGCGAAGGTTTCAAACGAGATTCTTCAGCAAAGTTTATTAACGATTCGATATTATTGCAATATACGACCTCTGTTTCCTTTTCGATGTAATCACTGGATTCATCATCACTACTGGATACCCTGTGCTGTGATTTTAATTGTATTTCTGAAAATATCGGGGAAATTTGGTCAGCGTTGGTAAAATACTTCGGGGACCAGGTGTTTTTATCCCACAAGCTTTCATCCAATTACAGAGCTTTAAAGGGATTCAGTTGACAAAGAGTTTTCGCTCGCTAGTCGTGATAAGTCTCTTTGGTTATGGAAGGCGATTCAAATGGTTTCCTAGCGCCCGTTAAGAAGACGTATCTTCAAAGTGTGCACTTCAAATTCTGGAGAATTATCCTCAACTGCTCTTTTACGTAGTAAAGTAGCAACTACCTCTTCATCAACACCCTTTTTCTCCAGAATGCATCAAGCAAACCACAAAAATTCGAAATTCAAATTTTAGGTTTTTCTTAGTTACTAGACTGCACATTAAATGAGCTATTGAATAATTAAGTATTTATGTAAGCATTCGAATTTGCGCTTAAATACTTTTATACATTGTCTACTTTACATTTTGATTGTTGCAATAAGAAGGTTGTGTGTCCAAAAATAGATATTTCGGATTTTGAACGCACATGCTACATTGAGTCTAAGTAGTATGAGCATAATATTCTGCAGAGTGATTACTTATGCAATAGACTATAACTCAATAAAAAACAGCTTCAAATTCTGAAACAGAACGGTTGAAGTCGTAACAAATCTAAAAAATCGGACGTTTTTTGATGAATGGTCCCATAATTGATAAAAGGGCATGACAATTGCAAATAATTTTTCCCAACGGTAGAAATTTAAAAAAAGATGCATCAATAGCTGTTCTAATAGATGGAATACCTCACTAATTGGGGGCATGGAATGATTCCGGTTTCGTGTTTTACGAATAGTGACCGTTTAATCCCCAATGTATTTACATTATAAAAGAAACGAATTTCATTGGTCAGCACAATTTGTCACCTATCTCGGGGAGGTGTGAACATTTCGCATAGATCTTCGAACTTAATCCTAGATTCATCATTTGACACCTACATGCCAATTTTCGTATCTCTACGACTTGCCAATTCTTCAATCAATTCGGACAAACAAAAAAACAAAAAAACAAAAAATCCTAGAGTTTTAATATATAAGATTTATTTAAAACTCACTTGAAATATTGATTCAGTTGAAAAGCTGTTAATTCTTCAAGTTGAGCTAATTAGTAGTGAATTGAGATATGTTGTAGTTGAGTTTGATTAGATTTATCAATGTGCTTCTATTTATACAATTTTGTGCCATCCATACTGTGATCTCGTGA
The DNA here is from genome assembly GCA_963281255.1 of Aphrocallistes beatrix. Lineage (NCBI taxonomy): Eukaryota > Metazoa > Porifera > Hexactinellida > Sceptrulophora > Aphrocallistidae > Aphrocallistes > Aphrocallistes beatrix. The sequence continues at coordinate 8,727,631 of OY725488.1, forward strand.
ACCAATGTGACTCTATCCACTAATAAACGTCAAGATCGCTTATATTAAACTTTCTGTTTGTAAAAATACAGAATTTAGTATCAAAGTACAGTGAATATTCTGAGGCACACTAATTGAGAACCACTGCTCTAATCTCTTATGGTTTGGCCAGGAGGAGAAAATCTAAATAATTTCTGCCCCGAAATTTTATCTCGATTAACCAACCAGAATTCTCCAAAATCTTTTTCGAGACTTCAATTCAACCAATCACAGCATTCAGAATCAAATTAGCACACACTACCTTACCCACAAAAGTGCAGTTCCTTATCTTACTGATCGGGGCCCTGAGGGAATGAAAAAATGGAAAAGTGTCGAAATGATAAAGTGTCGGCCAATAAAAGCGCAGGGTTTAATTTTATAATAAAATTCAAAAAGAATTGGTTAATATCGATTATAGCTAATTCAATGCATGTAAACAAGTCATAATCACTCTCTAAACTTGAAATTTGATTGGTTGAAATGAAAAAAATGTTTACAAAACATAACTAACTCTGCTGGCCAATGAAAGAGCAATGTTTTAATATTACAGTTGGCTTTGATTTTATTGACCAATGGGATTACACACTTAACTCAATGCACATAAACAAGTTAGAAACACACTAAACTTTTTTAAAAATATTTGATCGGCTGAAATGAAAAAAAAGTTCAAAACTCAATCAAGGATGTATATTATACAAATACTCTACGAGTCACTAATGGAGCTGCACTCACAGTCTGTCGATATACATTTTTCAGCAATGTTTACAGCTGGTTGTTATACCATATAATAGCAAGCTACCTCTATTAAAACATATTGTCAAGTCACAAGCATTATAAAGAATAACATTAGCAAACGCGGTTACACTTTGTGCCCACAGCACAGCCTTTCATGCGTGATAAAGTACATATCTATCCTAGCGCTTGAGAAAATAGAAAATAGAGCAACAAATACAATTGTTAAAACTGCCTTTTCACGTTAATTATTTGTAATTCCAGCTCCCGGGACCGTATAGAGCATCTACCAGCTTTCCCATAAACTCAACACTGTGGGGATCTTCGCAGTTAAACATCATCACACCCCCAAAGCCATTATTTTTTATCCACTGAACATCTCCCATAGGATCATAGGATGGAAGCTTGTAATAAAATCCTTTGGACACTACAGTCTTACTCATTCCATACTTAACATAGGGAGGAAGCACATCCTTAGGTGAAGCTTCGTAAGTCATTTCCCAACCATAATCTAATGTGTCAGATAATCTTTTGCCATCAACAGAGGGAATAAAATACTGTCCATCCTTAAACAGAGCTTTCGATATAATTCTATCTGGCATTATCTTCTTCATTATTGACGTTACCATAACCAGGGATGTAGCGATAGGTTCTCCATTGCTGTATTCATCGTCAATGTCGATACCATCCAATCCATATTTATCTACCATGTCTGTTTTCAGATAGTTAACGAAACCCGTCGCATCAATTTCATTTGTAAATTGTGACCAACCAACCAATGAATGGCCGTTCAAAATAGTCAGTAATACCGTTATGCCCTTATCTTGTAGGAATTTTACAGACCCATCTTCAAGAACTTCCTGAATGTTCGGATTCAAAGGTTTTTCCGTTGGTGGATTGTTATTCTCAGCTCGTAGGCAGGGGTATTCTTTACTGCAATAATTACCACCAAAGATACAAACCACATCAACAGCTGGGCTTCCGTCGGCAGAAGTATAAGAAGCAATATCCCGAAATTGTTGAGAACTCACAGGACTAATATACACAATCGTCATCTGATTCTTTTGGTAGGAATCGCATTGAGGTGCACCGCCAAACGAAGGTTTGCCACGAAAGAAAACGGCATCTCCTGGAACAAACTCTCCCTTATCTCCAAGCTTAGAATGTTCACGACAGAAAAAAAAGAAAGTAATCTTCGGGTTCTTGATGGAAATTCGTTTTGCTTGCTGTGGTGAAGAGTTCGGAACATTCTTGATAAAACCATCCCAGTTAGCATCTCCGAGCATTGCAACATTAGCTGTTTTAGTCCAAGACATGGCAAACTTCTTTCTGGTTTGAGGCGGTATTAGATTGCTAACAATGACTCAGCTAACTCTGTAGATATAGAAAATTAAATAAGAGTAAAAAGTAAATATGTCAGTCGACAGACTGAGTGCAGCTCTGTTAAGTGACTCGTAGGACATTTGCATAATATACATCTTTAATTGGGTTTTGAACATTTTTTCATTTCAGCCAATCAAATTACAAGTTTAGAGTGTGAGTTTCTAACTTATCTGCATGATGTTAAGTGTAAACTCACAATTATGAGTAATTAAAATGTGTAGATTACGAATTTGAAATCAAAATAGAGTATTTCTTACAGTTTAAGTACATATTTCTCTATAAATAGACCCACTTTAATACTATTTGTATAGTGGTTTTCATAGTGGTTGAATACTTTTGTCCGGGTACTGGCTTCACTCTCACAATAGAAATCATTAAACGGCACTACAACAAACTGTCATGTTATGAATATTTCAAAGCAATAACTTATATGGGTGTTATCATAGTGTATAGCAATGGAAAAGGTTGTCTATATTTTCACACCTTCGAATTTTGACGAATTTTGAAAAATATACTAGAGACTAGCTTCCAACGGTTAATATAGGGTTTTACGGTGTAGATTTCGATATCGTATTTAGAATATACGTGCCCGGACAAAAGTATTCAACCACTATGAAAACCACTATACAAATAGTATTAAAGTGGGTCTATTTATAGAGAAATATGTACTTAAACTGTAAGAAATACTCTATTTTGATTTCAAATTCGTAATCTACACATTTTAATTACTCATAATTGTGAGTTTACACTTAACATCATGCAGATAAGTTAGAGACTCACACTCTAAACTTGTAATTTGATTGGCTGAAATGAAAAAATGTTCAAAACCCAATTAAAGATGTATATTATGCAAATGTCCTACGAGTCACTTAACAGAGCTGCACTCAGTCTGTCGACTGACATTTTACTTTTTACTTTTATTTAATTTTCTATATCTACACAGAGTTAGCTGAGTCATTGTTAGCAATCTAATACCGCCTCAGACCAGAAAGAAGTTTGCCATGTCTTGGACTAAAACAGCTAATGTTGCAATGCTCGGAGATGCTAACTGGGATGGTTTTATCAGGAAAGTTCCGAACTCTTCACCACAGCAAGCAAAACGAATTTCCATCAAGAACCCGAAGATCAATTTCTTTTTTTTCTGTCGCGAATATACGTTCCTTGGAGATAAGGGAGGGTTTATTCCAGGCGATGCCGTTTTCTTTAGTGGCAAACCTTCGTTTGGCGGCGCACCTCAATGCGATTCCTACCAAAAGAATCAGATGACGATTGTGTATATTAGTCCTGTGAGTTCTCAACAATTTCGGGATATTGCTTCTTATACTTCTGCCGATGGAAGCCCAGCTGTTGATGTGGTTTGTATCTTTGGTGGTAATTATTGCAGTAAAGAATACCCCTGCCTACGAGCTGAGAATAACAATCCACCAACGGACAAACCTTTGAATCCGAACATTCAGCAAGTTCTTGAAGATGGGTCTGTAAAATTCCCACAAGATAAGGGCATAACAGTATTACTGACTATTTTGAACGGCCAGTCATTGGTTGGTTGGTCACAATTTACAAATGAAAGTGATGCGACGGATTTCGTTAACTATCTGAAAACAGACATGGTAGATAAATATGGATTGGATGGTATCGACATTGACGATGAATACAGCGATGGAAAACCTATCGCTACATCCCTGGTTATGGTAACGTCAATAATGAAGAAGATAATGCCAGATAGAATTATATCGAAAGCTCTGTTTAACGATGGACAGTATTTTATTCCCTCTGTTGATGGCAAAAGATTATCTGACACATTAGATTATGGTTGGGAAATGACTTACGGAGCTCCACCTCAGTATGTGCTTCCTCCCTATGTTAAGTATGGAATGAGTGAGACTGTAGTGTCCAAAGGATTTTGGTCTGGGGGCCTATCGCTAGCACTCAATGGGGATGTTCAGTGGATAAAAGATAATGGCTATGGGGGTGTGATGGTGTTTGCCTTCGATAACAAGTCAAATGTTGAATTGATGGGAAAACTGGTAGATGCTTTATACGGTCCCGGGAGCTGGAATTCCAACTAATTAACTTGAAAAGGCAGTTATAACAGTTGCATTTGTTGCTCTATTTTCTATTTTCTCAAGCGCTAGGATAGATATGTATAACACGCATGAAGTAAATATATTTGTTTGTTTACCATTAGTGTTACCTCTATGTTATTGTTGATTATTAATTAATTATTGTTTACATTGGTTTTGAACTTGTTTATCGAACCTAGTCTATACAAATAACATTTCAATGTACAGATTCGTTGTTAGGATTCAAATATTCATATTCACACCAGATAACCAATGGAATGTCAACCGGGTTAATCGTCCCAGTAACATTCAATATTTTAAATTTAGAATTTTCAGTGTTACAAGAACTATAAATAACTATTATTCGAATTCAGGGGCCTTATTCACTAAGAAGTTAAGCACTAAGTTCGAACTTAAGTACGAACTTAAAATGTTAGTGAACACGGCCCCAGATGTTGTTTCGCTGGTGATCATACGTATATACAAGCAAATTCATAGAATTAAATGAAATTATAATTGGAAATTTGTTGTTTATGAATCAATCGATGGAATGAAAATGTCTTCCAAAAAATGGATGCGCCATCCGTAGTAGATTATTTTTTCAGTGAACTCTGAATCTTCTTCTGTAATCTATTCTTAGAAAACTTGTAATTAATATATATATGGAATTACTAACATTAAATTCCTGAGCTGTGTAATTGTAACTTGTAAGGATATCTTACATTTTATCGTTCACACTAGTTCACTTGGATAATTTGTGTTAAATCTACATTCCATTGTGTATGTGCGTAGTTAGATAAATTTGTCACATATTGTAACTAGAGTCTTCAGATTTAATAACACCGTTGATATTGTTTGAAGTGTTTAGTTTGAGTGATTGAAGGACGTTGAATTCATTTTCTGATCAAAATTGGTAGTCAATATTCAATAAGTACAACCCCCCATTTCGGGGTGGAAGGTTGGGAATTTGTTTTTCCATAACAAATTCACCTCGCGTATCGGGGCACTCCATCATAGACTTTTTCTCTCGAGTAAACGCCTTTTACGCTTGAGCAGCTTGGTAGAGTTTTTCAAAAAAATTCCATAATATCATGTGGCTGTCTCCTACAGGGTGAACATAAGTGCTGTCCTATTGAGTTAGGTCAAATAAATGGAATTTTAACTTCTAGTATGCTATGATTCACTTATCAATATAATCTCCATCTCTTTATATTGCAAGTTTAACACGATTAGGCATATCTGCCACCAAGTTCGTTAAAATGTCTGGATCTATCTGACTCCACGCTTTTTTAACTATTTTCACAAGGGTATCAATATCACTTGGTTGTCCCATCTCATCGACCTTGCCTTTGACGATTGCCCAAAGATTCTCGATAGGATTTAAGTCTGGGGAGTTGCCTGGTCATTCTTCCTTCCTCCAAAAGTGGGGGAAATTGTTTTCGCACCACTCCTGAGTCAATTTAGCCGTGTGGGCGGGGGCGCCATCTTGTTGAAAGATAATCTCGGACATGTTTCTTGACATCGCAAGCTTTAGGATTGAGCCTTCTTGGCCCTACGTTTGAGAGCATCCTTACAAGTGTTTGCCAGAATAAAATCATGATAATAAGCTCCGGTTATAGTTTGGCCTTTGGGTACAATGTGCAAATCTGACAGAGCCTGGTGTGACATCATACCCCACACATGGACTTTAGGAGGAAATTTCACCTTGTAGCATGGAGGGACAACTTCAGGGTTTCGTACCCAAACATGATCATTTTGGCGATTAGGGATAGAGAATAACTCAAAAGGACACTCATCTGACCATAAAACCCTTTTGAAATCATCAGCAGTCCACTCTTGGCGCTCTCTGGCAAACTTGAGACGATTTTCCTTCTGACGATTCGTTAGTTTCGGCCTTTTCATCCGTTTGTAAGATTTAGTACCTAAAGAATTCGCCAAATATCTTCGAACAGTGGTGTGAGTGATCGGGTAGCCCATGCTTGTTATTCTTTTAGCCAATTTTCTGGTAGATTGCCTTCTTTTAGTAACTGATTTAGCAATTACGATTTTTGCCACGGTGAAATTTCGGCGGTCGTCCGGACCGCGCTTTTGTCTCTAGCGATTTCCCAGAATTGTGACTGCTGTACCAACGTCTAATCGAGCGTTCACTAACGTTAAGGGTCTGAGCAACTTCTTTTTGAGTCATACCTGCTACAACCATGCCGATTGCCTGAGGTCTGACCTCTAAACCGTGGTCATTGACATCCAAATGCAAAAAATAAGCGCCAGAAATAAAGACAATATATGAATATCAAAAATTAAGGTTGGCCTTTCCTCTGGGTATTTTGTTTTTTATCAAAAAATTGCCGAAAGTCATTTTTAATCATTTTTAGATCCCTAAAGGGGTTTAAACATTAATTTCGATTTTTAGAATTTCAATGCTTCTATTTCGCCACTTAGAGCCACTTGTACCACCTAGTATCGCCGAAAAAAGGACACATTTTTGAAGCCAAATGTCTCATAACTTCTTTGAGCCATGTCAGATCATCATTTTAATGCTAAATTCGTGCTCAACACTAAATTTCCAGCAATTTGATACATGTACACTAAGCGGACAAAAGTATTTCAACACTTGATTCTTTCCCATACAAATAATACCAAAATGGGTCTATTCATGAAGAGGGTTACTTCGAAACGATATGGGATAAGGTAATCGGATTCCAGATTCGAATAATACACATTCGAATTAGTCACAGGTTAATTTTTCTAATTAATCATTCATTCCTAACTTTTTGTAATTATCAATCAGTGCCACCTTATGCCACATAAACCCATTTTGACCACTATACATGATGGCAATGAATTACCTATGGTGGCTCAGGCTGATAATATTGTTCATTGAGTTTAGTAATTTATTCGTTATGTTCAACTATGACTAATTCGAATGTGTAGATTTCGAATCTGAAATCAGATTTTTAGTATCTCTTTGAATTTGAACGTATTGCCCTTCATGAAAAAATCCGATTTAGTATTATTTGTATGCAAAAGAATCAAGTGTTGAAACACTTTTGTCCGCTTAGTGTATATATGGACACATTTGGAGAATCTTTTGGCTGCGGGTTCCTAGCAACGACCAGAAATGTGAAAAAATTCCTGGCCGTTGCTAGGCACGGGCAACCAAAAAATTCTCCAAATATGGTCAATATATATATCAAATATCTGGAAATTCAATGCTGGACACGAATTCAGATTCAATTGATAATCTGACATGGTTCAAAGAAGTTATTGTCTTGGGATTCCGGCGGATACTATTGAATGTAGTTATTTTTGGGTGGCCAGTCATCAATGACCAGTTTTTCACACTTTTGATGGTCAAAATTCACTGAACACTGAGGAATTCTAATTTTAGAATATTGAATGTTATTGGGACGATTAACTCGGTTAATTAACATTCCATTGCTTATCTGGTGTGAATATGAATATTTGAATCCTAACAACGAATCTGTACATTGAAATGTTACTTGTATAGAATAGGTTCGATAAACAAGTTCAAAACCAATGCAAACAATAATTAGAAACCAATAATAACATAGAGATAACACTAATGGTAAACAAACAAATATATTTACTTCATGCGTGATGTACATATATATCCTAGCGCTTGAGAAAATAGAAAATAGAGCAACAAATGCAACTGTTATAACTGCCTTTTCACGTTAATTAGTTGTAATTCCAGTTCCCGGGACCGTATAAAGCATCTACCAGCTTTCCCATAAACTCAACACTGTGGGGATCTTCGCAGTTAAACATCATCACTCCCCCAAAGCCATTTTTTTTAATCCACTGAACATCTCCCATAGGATCATAGGATGGAAGCTTGTAATAAAATCCTTTGGACACTACACTCTTACTCATTCCATACTTAACATAGGGAGGAAGCACATGCTTAGGTGAAGCTTCGTAAGTCATTTCCCAACCATAATCTAACGTGTCAGATAATCTTTTGCCATCAACAGAGGGAATAAAATACTGTCCATCCTTAAACAGAGCTTTAGATATAATTTTATCTGGCATTATCCTCTTCATTATTGACGTTACCATAACCAGGGATGTAGCGATAGCTTTTCCATTGCTGTATTCATCGTCAATGTCGATACCATCCAATCCATATTTATCTACCATGTCTGTTTTCAGATAGTTAACGAAATCCGTTGCATCAATTTCATTTGTAAATTGTGACCAACCAACCAATGAATGGCCGTTCAAAATAGTCAGTAATACCGTTATGCCCTTATCTTGTAGGAATTTTACAGACCCATCTTCAAGAACTTCCTGAATGTTCGGATTTAAAGGTTTGTCCGTTGGTGGATTGTTATTCTCAGCTCGTAGGCAGGGGTATTCTTTAGTGCAATAATTACCACCAAAGATACAAACCACATCAACAGCTGGGCTTCCATCGGCAGAAGTATAAGAAGCAATATCCCGAAATTGTTGAGAACTCACAGGACTAATATACACAATCGTCATCTGATTCTTTTGGTAGGAATCGCATTGAGGTGCACTGCCAAACGAAGGTTTGCCACGAAAGAAAACGGCATCTCCTGGATCAAACTCTCCCTTATCTCCAAGCTTAGAATGTTCACGACAGAAAAAAAAGAAATTAATCTTCGGGTTCTTGATGGAAATTCGTTTTGCTTGCTGTGGTGAAGAGTTCGGAACTTTCCTGATAAAACCATCCCAGTTAGCATCTCCGAGCATTGCAACATTAGCTGTTTTAGTCCAAGACATGGCAAACTTCTTTCTGGTCTGAGGCGGTATTAGATTGCTAACAATGACTCAGCTAACTCTGTAGATATAGAAAGTTAAATAAGAGTAAAAAGTAAAATGTCAGTCGACAGACTGAGTGCAGCTCTGTTAAGTGACTCGTAGGACATTTGCATAATATACATCTTTAATTGGGTTTTGAACATTTTTTCATTTCAGCCAATCAAATTACAAGTTTAGAGTGTGAGTCTCTAACTTATCTGCATGATGTTAAGTGTAAACTCACAATTATGAGTAATTAAAATGTGTAGATTACGAATTTGAAATCAAAATAGAGTATTTCTTACAGTTTAAGTACATATTTCTCTATAAATAGACCCACTTTAATACTATTTGTATAGTGGTTTTCATAGTGGTTGAATACTTTTGTCCGGGCACGTATATTCTAAATACGATATCGAAATCTACACCGTAAAACCCTATATTAACCGTTGGAAGCTAGTCTCTAGTATATTTTTCAAAATTCGTCAAAATTCGAAGGTGTGAAAATATAGACAACCTTTTCCATTGCTATACACTATGATAACACCCATATAAGTTATTGCTTTGAAATATTCATAACATGACAGTTTGTTGTAGTGCCGTTTAATGATTTCTATTGTGAGAGTGAAGCCAGTACCCGGACAAAAGTATTCAACCACTATGAAAACCACTATACAAATAGTATTAAAGTGGGTCTATTTATAGAGAAATATGTACTTAAACTGTAAGAAATACTCTATTTTGATTTCAAATTCGTAATCTACACATTTTAATTACTCATAATTGTGAGTTTACACTTAACATCATGCAGATAAGTTAGAGACTCACACTCTAAACTTGTAATTTGATTGGCTGAAATGAAAAAAAGTTGAAAACTAAATTAAAGATGTATATTATGCAAATGTCCTACGAGTCACTTAACAGAGCTGCACTCAGTCTGTCGACTGACATTTTACTTTTTACTTTTATTTAATTTTCTATATCTACAGAGTTAGCTGAGTCATTGTTAGCAATCTAATACCGCCTCAAACCAGAAAGAAGTTTGCCATGTCTTGGACTAAAACAGCTAATGTTGCAATGCTCGGAGATGCTAACTGGGATGGTTTTATCAGGAAAGTTCCGAACTCTTCACCACAGCAAGCAAAACGAATTTCCATCAAGAACCCGAAGATTAATTTCTTTTTTTTCTGTCGTGAACATTCTAAGCTTGGAGATAAGGGAGAGTTTGATCCAGGAGATGCCGTTTTCTTTCGTGGCAAACCTTCGTTTGGCGGCGCACCTCAATGCGATTCCTACCAAAATAATCAGATGACGATTGTGTATATTAGTCCTGTGAGTTCTCAACAATTTCGGGATATTGCTTCTTATACTTCTGCCGATGGAAGCCCAGCTGTTGATGTGGTTTGTATCTTTGGTGGTAATTATTGCACTAAAGATTTCTGTCCCGAAATTTTATCCCGATTAACCAACCAGAATTCCTTAAAATATGTCACAAATAAGTTCCCAATTAACCGGTTTTCCAATTAAGTTTACTTTAATTCACCCAATTACAGCATTCAGAGTCAAATTAGCACACAATACCTTCCCACTAAAAGTGCAACCTCCTATCTTACTGTAGCGGGGCTCTAATGGACTCTCTCATGGCCCGTGACCTGGTGCTGAGCCCCCATAGCTCCCCCTTAATGCGGCCCTGCTTCTGTAGTGCTGGGCGTTCGTGGGGAGTACCAAAGTTCCACAGGACTGAGTGCCATTCCTTCTTGCACATCACTGTATTGTATATCGCCTAGCTTTGGTGTGTGGCCAATCAGCTAACGAAATTCCTCGCCTAAAGTATTCAAAAGTATCTTAGATCAACTTTATAGGTTCTACGACAATTAGGCACAGTTATTCTGCAGTATATTCACGAGATCCCTGACGATCCACAACTAAAACTCACACAGGCTAAGAAGCAAGATGGCTGTCACATGACAGAGTAGTGAGCCATCTTCGAAAATGTTTTAGTTCAGTTATACTGAGCCTAGACAAAGAAACAACAGAGAGGCTGGTCTCCTCACATTTATCAGGTCCTTTAAGTTTATGGCTTCTAATAAAATAAATGTTGCCAGCTTACAGGGACTTACAGCGCCCCCTGAAACCCCAGCTGGATACTGTCCCCCCGTCAGAATATCCTGCTACGCCACTGCCGATACGCCTTCAAAAAATCCTGGGGAGAACCCTGAAAATACTCTGGGCATAGCCTACTATATATATATACGTATATATATATATATATATATATATATATATATATATACGTATATATATATATATATATATATATACGTATATATATATAGTAGGCTATGCTCCGGTATACCAAATTCAGCTTCTCTCCAATAAATTAGGAACTGATGGATAGACATAATCGGATTTTATCATATACAAGCGCGCTTCGCTTGCTTGCGCTGCGCGACTGGCAGACACTTTGTGTCGGCCAGAGGCGCCCTGCGGGCGCCTGTTGTCACCATTGATTAATTATATGGGAGATAACATATCTAAATGGTTTGCACGGTTCGTTTGCTTGTGCTTCGCGGCTTACAGACACTGCTTGTCCGTAGAATCGACTTGTGGGCGCCTAGTTTTACTCTATAATTTGTTACGCAATGATTTAATATTGATTACTCTCACTAATTAATGGCCACATTAAGTAGGGTGAAATTGAACTATCATGTTAGATTATCTTTTCGTTCCATATCTTAATTCCATTTATTAGCAATTAAACTAATTTATGAGTTGATATTTTATTTATTTGTCTTTACATGATTATAGTGATTTATCAGAAAAATATAGAAATAAATATATCAATATTAATGATCAAGAATAACACGTCTGGTTTGATATCAGTGATCGAGTAGTTCCATCTGTTGCGACACTGTAAGTGATCGAGTAGTTCCATCAATTGTATCACTCTAAGTAATAGAAAATATCTATTGGATATGATGGGATTATTATCTCATTAAATTAATGTATTTAATTGAAAGATTACTGTAAGATTACTTAAATACTCCCTGAATTAAGTAAATTGTGAACAGATTTCCATTGATCAGACTTTCATTGATATATTGCAGAAACTATATAAAATGTATTATAAATGACAATTTAGACAACTTACTTTTTCTAAATCACACCCTAAATGTTTTATCACATGATCTAAAAATAGAAAATAGGTTGCAAAATAATTAAGATGCCTGTTTTCACGATTTGTAAATTACGCTTACCTTATTTAAATTGAAAATCCAATTTAAATTCTTTAATTGGTATTGCTGATTTTCCCTAATTAAGGAATTTGTATTTATCATATATACATACCTATATTAGTTATAATAATCGCACAAAAACTCACCGCTATTATATCTTCAAGTAACTTTATTTTCTTGAACGACATGGCAATTTCTGCCCCTTTCCCTCTCTTCTTCCCTCCTCTTCGTCCTCTTCTTTTCACGTGGCCGTGGCTCGTAAAATGGCAATTTCTGCCCCTTTCCCTCTCTTCTTCCCTCCTCTTCGTCCTCTTCTTTTCACGTGGCCGTGGCTCGTAAAATGGCAATTTCTGCCCCCTTTCCCTCTCTTCTTCCCTCCTCTCCATCCTCTTCTTTTCACGCGGCCGTGGCTCGTAAAATGTCTCCTCAGACGTTTCACTTATTGTTTCCGGATACTGTCCCCCCCGTCAGAATATCCTGTTACGCCACTGCCGATACGCCTTCAAAAAGTCCTGGGGAGAACCCTGAAAATACTCTGGTCATATCCTACTGTATATATATATATCACATATATACAGTAGGCTATGCTCCGGTATACCAAATTCAGCTTCTCTCCAATCAATTAGGAACTGATGGATTGACATAATCGGATTTATCATATATATATCTTAAAAGTGTCTTGTGATTGTCTACAAACAATATTTCCAAAAGTAAAATGAATGCCAATACATAATTAGATGAACACTAATAGTTCAAATGACGTCATTTGAAATATATTCAACACAACGATTTAAGACTAATGCACTAAGTACTCCATGTATGTGCTGTATAATCTACCACTAACAAGCTGCACAGTGGAACCAGGTAGACTCGAGACAGCAACGCAAGTCAGTACAGTAATTTGATTCTCAACCAAGTATAGTAGAGTATATAAACTCAGTTGCTAACAATATTATAGTTTATTGTTACATTCAAACGATCACATTTTTCTTATTTTCAAAATGGTTTACTTGTTGAATAAAATGTCTCGAATTCCGTTACAACTGTTATTGGTTGTAATTGTTCTACAGCTGCTCTCAATGACTACACGGGGATCAGCACAACCAGGTAGGTATAGCATAGTTAATAACTTATATGATACTGTTAAATTACCACCTCCTATAGTTCCTATAGTTTGTCCATTACTTAATGATAAATGCGGGTATCATACATGTAATTGATGAGACCTGTTTATTTCATTTGTCAGAATGCACAAGTAGCTATTAGTGGATACTCATAATGTAATTAGTTTAACACTTGGGTTTACCAGGAGGCCATGGAAGTTCGGGGTCATGCTATAAATAGAAAAACTTCGTTCCGCATAAATCGGGGTTTCAGTAAATTAACGGAACAAGTTTCCTGAACGAAACATTTCTCAAACATATGAACTATGTTAAGATAGATTAGTTGATCCGTAACTCCGCTAATAATCGGTTAGATCTTCCCGATTAAATAGAGCTGACTAGCTAAACTTCAAAATGAATGAAATCTTACACATTATATTAATATTGAAAACATTTTATTCCCTATTAAATACTCTTATTAAAAGGAAATGCATACTAATGATGACATAAGTGATTTGAATATGTGAAATTCAGTGAAACTGCCTAAAACTAAAAATTTGATACTATTTCTTCAGTGATGAGTTGCTTTGAGAAGAAGTTCATATTTCTTCTGAACTAACTCAATCGCTTCAGTCGCAGAATCAAAATATTCAATGTACTCGTCTATCTGATTTCTCGGGGCATTCATCAGTCCCCAGGCGTTTTCTACTAGCTCTTGCCACGGGTGTCTCAACGCTATTATGGGTCTAGGGTAGCCAGGGAGTGAGTAGAGGTGGTCGATTGTTGACATACCGAGTCCTACCAGTAGCTCTGTCATTGTCCCCACAGTGCCCGGCATTGCAATCAAGATGGACGAATCTTCCACCAGTTTATCAGTCCTCTGGTTGATCCCGTGGCAAACATATCTTTTGGTTAAACTCTCGTTTCCCTTTATCCGAGAATAAAACAGGGTAGGACACAGGATTCCTTCGGAAAGAGGCTCTGCTGCATTTCCATGCATTTTCTCCCCTTCGAGTGCGCCCTTATTGGCAGCCTCCATTATCCCGACATACCCACCTGTCATCACCTGGAACCCCTTGGCAGCCAACCCCGCAGCGATCTGCTGAGACAGCTGATAAGCTTTTTCTTCAGGATTCGTAGATCTTTTCCCGAATATAGCGACACGCTTAGGGGGTGTGTGTACAGCATAGCGTTGCTGGGTGAGGCGGAGCATATCTAGGAAGCGACTCTCCTCGTACACACTGATAGAGGCCATCTTGTAGCCGTCGTTGATGAGTCTGTCTGCTTGGCGGAGATCTATAGGGAGACTGCGAATCATGTCAGAGAGAGGAGACTCTGTGTCAGTGGTTGCTCGACTGAGGTAGAAGCAGATGCCTCGAGAGAAGAGGAGGTGTAGTTTTTTGCCGATTTGTTCGAGCTGATCAGGTCTGATGCTTAGACAAAGCTGACTGTCATCCGGTAGCAGTTCACTGAAGATATATTCCAATTCTTGCTCACTTACTGCAGTCATGTCCTGTAGAAGCAGTCGATGAGTAGGGAGAGCAGGAAATTTATCCTTGGAAAGTTTGGCTAATTGTTTCGTCTGGATAATCACTGCTTTAATTGGAACGTGAGCAGCTTGTAATTGCACAACCAGCGAATTAGATTGACATGTCTCGAAGTCTAGACAAAATCCTATAATCAGATCTCCCCAGCTGCGTGATAGTGAAATGTTTTCTTCCAAACTGAGGGCGTTCGGTAGTTTTATTGAGAATCTACACCCAGTGTTGAGCTGTGACATAGTTTGTAGACAAATATTCCTGATTTCATCACGTGTTTTATCAGAGCCATTCTTTACCAATACAGAGGGATCTGTCAGCAGGAATTCAGTGTATATTATTTTGCCATAAGGTGATTCCTCGAGGTATCGCTGTAGAGAATTTTCAAATGGAATTTTATCGTCGCTGCTTGGCCATGTTGGTGAGACGAGTAGCTCTAACTTGGGGGCTGTCCATAGGTAGAAGTTAACACGATCTTCAATCTTTCTCGGAACAAGAGTCATCTCGAGATCTTGAATTACAGCAACATACGTATAATTATTCCTAATATAGTTTAATTATAACAATTCAAATTTGGACAACCACTAGTTATTTGTTTCAATTATAAATGACCATATAATGTAATGTTAATGGTCGAAACATGAATATTTTCTATCTGTAAGAGTCGACCTCAATAATGTCCAGTTGAATTTGGATTATCTACGTATATTACTAACAACAAGCTGGAACATGTTGAAAAGGGAAATCAGAGAATTGTGTTGCTTTTGTTGAATGTTTGCTAATTGAACTTGTGGTGGTTGGGTTTAGAGATAAAGATAAGGAAAACTTTGTTGTCGAAAATTTTACAACCTCATCAAATTATAATTCACGACAATCAGCTGTAGTACATCGTGAAGAAATACCACACACAAACACAGACCAGTTAACATTCTAACCAAAGTTTAGTATACGTAACTCAGTAGTATAAGCATGCACGAGGCTGTAGGCACCAGGTGTGAAGTGGTCCTGTTAGGACTAAAAAGTGGTTGAAGCCCACCGTTGCAACTGGAATGTGTCGCATCATTCGGGTTTAAGCCATTTTGGATGGGAAGCCATAAAAATTCGGGGTATTTACTATAAATAGAAAAAACCCAAGCCATCCGGGGGTTTTAACAAGTCTGCCACATAACAAATACTACTAACTAGCTAGCTAGCACTCAAAGAGACGTTGTGATCTTCCAGATGATTAAGAATGGCAGTCAAGTTTCAATCTAATCAATGGAAGTATACAGCTGGATAAGTATTTGAAATATTTGACTTGGATACGAATTAACTGTATTCACTCCTCCACACTAAGTATGATTGCAATTATCTAATGCAATTAGTTAAATTAGAACTTGCAAAGTACTGTGCACATAGCTCAGTACGAATGTATTGAGATAACAGAAGTGTGACGCATTTAGAAATTGCCACAAATGAAAGATTAAATCATGTTTTGGCTGTAAACTTTAATTAGGAGACAAATTTATAGATTTAAATCTTTATTGCAGAGAATACAGTCGACTCCCTTATTGTGACACCGATTATTCAGATAATAAAACGCCCAATTAATTGCATGTGCATTATAAGAAAAAATTTGTGTAGACTCACCAACGATTACACTCTATTACTCCGACCTTCACCTGACATACAGAGGGCAATCTTATGACAACTACCACCAGATTACAGTGGCTACTATCAATATTCGCCTCACATGTGAAGGCTCAAATGCGAAATGGGTGACTCCAAATTCTCCCTCGGGGTACATCGATGACAACAACTGGGGAACTTTAACTATCAAATTGTTGACTATAGGCGAGGCTGGTCTTTACAAATGTTCTACTACTGAAGGAACCTCTTCGGTGTACATCCAAGCAAAAGGTAGATATAAACACTCATTCTAATGGAACCAGTCAACTAGTACCACTACCAACTCGTACCAAATAGTAAAGTCAACTAGTACCACTACCAAAATGAATGTACGATTTCTATTACATTTTGGATGAGATATCTGTAAAACACAGCAAAAAGCAGGATTTTCTGTTGATTTGGTACGATTAGTACGAGTTGGCATGTGGTACGAGTTGACTGGTATTCATTCTAATACTATAATAATCTCAATTTTTGAACAATATCCGTCTAGGTGTTGGAGTTTACGTTGAGCGGAGTAACACACAACTTCCTGAGAGAATATTCCCGAGGCGAAACTTCTTCATCGCAGATCAAAGTGACGGTGCCTCTTACAAGTTCATTTGTTTGACGAGCAACACATACTCTAACAACGCTCCATCTTGGATCTACCCCAAGCACACCAGAGGAACGCCGCACCAAGATAAGTATGTTATAGATTCGGACTACGATGTTGGGTCCACCTCACTCAGCGTGAGAGAAGATCGATGGGAAATACTACTCAGTGGGAGGTACACTTGTTCGGGAGAAGATATTAACGGAGAAGTAAGGAACATAACCATCAACATATGGAATCATGGTGAGATGAGTACTAATAATACAACTATTCATAAATCTCTAAGATATTTGAATTTCGAAATCAATAGGTTATAAGCAATAATATGAAATATTATAAAAAATGTATTACGAAAAAAGTACTAAACAATGATGAAGAAATACAGCCAATTGAGGAGGGTTGGGTTGTATGTGGGATCAAACTAAAATTTGTATTGTGTTTATGGAACATCTTCAAATCCAGGAGAGGGGGTAATCCATGGTTTTTACTAGGCTCCCCGATTCGCAGGACAACTGCTGCCGTGTCCAGTAGCAAGCGAGCAGAAGAGGCGACGACGGTGAAATCAGAAAAAACTGAAGCAGCGAACACAGTTACGAAAGAAAAACAAACAATGCGAGATTCCCCTACTTCATCTCAAGCACACTCAGATCCTCTGAAACAATCTAACTCTCTTAGTGACGACAAACGTGAGTATAGAATTTATAAACTCAGCTCAGTGTCTGAGAAGTAATCGAGTGGTCATTATGCATCAGTATTGCTCCAATTGGTTGTTCATCGTATATCAAACGCCTACTGAAAAACAGGTGCATTGGCCAGCTCACTTGCAATATAATCCAAACTATTTGTCCGTCAATTAAATTGTGTTTTGGCTGTTACTTATCAGGCAGTTCGTACCATTGGTGCGGGTTACCTATTTTGCTTACTCTCATTGCCTACTAACAGTGTAATAGTGCCATTTCTCCTACCCAATTAAATCCATTGTTCAACACATTTTTTGGTTTCAACAATTTACCAAGTCAATGAAACATTGTTTATCAACATGTTTGTGTGTTCAGAATAGTGTCAAACGGAAAGTGAAAGTGGCATTCCAGGAGATAAGGGTCGCATTTTATGGGAGGAATTGAGGCAAATAAGGAGCATTTGGGTATTTTAAGTGAATAAAAGCAACCGCCTACGTTCAACGGTGTGGCAGGCCGATATTCTGTAAGAACAAAGTGAAGACAGACTTAATGTTATGTCAAACTATTAGCAAAATGAATGATTCTTGAATACATATGTGTTAAACAATGCATTTCATTGAGTAGCAAATTGGCAAGAATTCATAAGTTCTATCTTGTCAGCCAAGATAATGCATTTACCCATTCACCCTCTTCTAACCACTCAGTATTCCTAACTCGACTTATCATTAACCATGATTATATTCATATTTAGAAGGAACAGCTACTCCAGGAATCAATCTTGAAAATAGAGACAACGATTTATGTAAGTTAACGTTAAACTTAATAAGAACACGTTTTATATAAGCATGTGTTTACCTACGAGAAGTACCAAGCTTAATTACAGGCGATTCCGCTTAATAAGGTCACTGTTTAATCGGGTCACTTTTGGCAGGATCGGAATAGCTCTCACACATAGAAGCTAATACAAAATATTTTCGGTTAATAGGGTTCTCCGCTTAATCGGGGCAACATGTCCTATGACCGATGTGACCCTATTAAGCGGAGTCGACTGTTGTTATATGCTATCTGCTTTTTAGTGAAGATTGGCCTTGGCCTTGGCTTCCTCATTGCTATCGTCGGATGGATATTTTCCATTACGTTTATATGCGCTCTGTGGTGCTACATTCAAAGGAGACAAAAATATCAGAAAATCTCAAGCAAATCGTCCTCCTTGAGAGAATCTGGTGAGACAACGAATTCAAATGACAGTTTCATTCTCACAACTGGATTCCATCCGTATAAATTGAGAAAGTTCGAGAAAGAACCTAGTCCTATTGGAAGTTCTAAAAATTCAGAAGTATCAACCCCTCTGAACATAGTACATTCTCAGGAGACTTTGATATAATTATCTGTGTACAATTTTAATATCTCTTACCTCTATTTTAATATTAACATATTTCTTTTTATACACATGTATAATACATTGTAATTAACATGTTGATTAAAACTTTCATTGAACTTTTTAATTGCTTACAATTTATTTTTTTTTGTTTGGAAATGCGGAATATAATTTTAAAATATTTCTGAAAAACACATTCAGCTAAAGGCTATCTCAACTATTCCGAGAGTTCGATAAAATTCTCAGATAAAAGAGTAATTTCACAAGCAATATTTGAAACGAAGTGAAAACGCAAGCGATTATATCGACTAATAAAAGGTTCGTATCAGTGTTCATTCACCAAAATGTTGCAACAACCCACCAAAATGCATAGCATGGTGATTAATTAAGCGGCAGAATGGAAAATATTTGGCCATACCATTCTATACACTAAGGCAATGGTGCACTCTATACTTTTTGGACCATGGATGAAATAGAATAGTTAGTGGATTTCACAACATGAAATAACAAAGATTGTTTCCTAGGCACGATAGACCTTAGAAATGTATTACCAGCATATATAAACCACATATCAGAGTACGGACCTTAATCCGTTCTCAAATTGTGTTTTGTCGTCATCATATTACGCAACTAGCCATTTTTGGAACAAATTTGTCAATTTTCTTGTCTGTTTTATATCATCATAAATTCATAATGGCATTATTAATGTCTAATTATTGCTGAAAATCTATATATAACTATATGTGGACACTTTCATTAGAATATTCACACATCCCTGCGTTAATACGGGCTGTACTATCTCAAAAATTGTAAATGCTCGACACCAATAAATGATGCCACATGATAGACAATAGGCAACTTCCTATTCTCCAATAATACACTTCATCTCTCTGATATAATAGTTTTACAGTTATGGAGCAATCTACAATTTTAAATGTAATTTGCTCTAAAACTATTAAATGCCTTGATTATAATATCTCTATTAATAAATAAAATCAAAGCCAACTGTAATGTTAAACCCTAGGATTCTGATTCGCTAATTCGCAATACATTTTAACACTTTTTGTGAAAAGGTGTGAAAATTATTCAGAATATGCACCCAGGTTCAAATCTCCACCATATGAGGAATAGTGGACTACTTAATTCGATATTTGACATTGGTATAGCAATATGGATTATATACTAAACTGTAGAAGAAAAAAAACCCCCACAGACGGGATGGAAGTGTGCTTCCAAATCTCATAAGTCACCTTTATTATACTTAAATAATCAATTCCAGTCCATGTCGTTAAAAGTTATTTTATGATCGAATTGATTGATCGTAGCATATAACACACTTTAATTGTTGTTAACAATCAAATTATAGGCTCAAAATAGCAGTATTCAATCATTTATATGAAATAGAATCGTGTGAATGGCATTATAAAAGGCTGATAATTGATTGGTTCACATAAACCAATGAATTTCAATCACAAATAGTTCTTTTGATTGTATGCATAAGTCACTACTATTTTATTCCAATGTATTTGCATTATAAAATAATCGAATTTGATTGGCCAGCACATTTTGTCACCTATCTCGGCGAGGTGTGAACTCGGCGAGGTGTGAACACCGAGGTGCACATCTCCATATCACTTTGCACCTCCTGTAAAAATTTCAAGACGATATCTCTTAAACTCCGGTCAGGACACGAATTTCGGACGGCCGGCCGGAACATCCTCATTTTAGTACTGTGCATCCTATACTAATACTATAGGAAGCACACTAAAAATCATTTATAATCTACCATAGCATTTGTCTAATTTTGAATATAATTTAAGATTCGAGTGTGTATTTCATAAAATTTGGTGAAAAAGGGAGAAATCCCGCGTAAATATAACTTATGATGCAATAAGCTAACATTAATACTCTTCAAAGTTACTATCGTTCCAAATTGATTTCCAGTGTGTCTACATATATAACATGCATTACGTCAAGATATAGTTTTGGGGATTTAGTATACTAAATGATTGGGTTTATTCGTACTTTTCGCATTTCTACTGTAGTGTGCAAACCATTGCGCCGAGGGAAAAGTAGTATAATGGCCGGGAGGGAGCTTTTGAGCCAGGAGAGGATAGAGCAGTGTCGAGAGTATATGGGAGAAGATTGGATTGCCGGCAGACCTGAAATATCCGTATCCTACATGTCGGGAGGTTTGACCAACTTCCTCTATCACCTTAGTATAAAATCGGATAAGAATGAATGCCAAACCCCCAAGAACTGTTTGTTGAGAATGTTCTCTCAGATTTGGAGTCCAGACCAGTTGGCTATCAACAACGTAGTTGTTGCTATTCTAGCAGAGAGAGGGATCGGTCCAAAGATATACGGAGTGCTCCCTTGCAACCAAGGGAGACTAGAAGAGTATTACTTCTGCAGAGAGCTGAACACGAGTGAATTGGTCCCCTACTATGACAGCATTGCAAAAATAGCCGGAAAACTTAATCGTCAATCTATGCCTCTCCCACGAAATGACGATTTTATTTATAACTCGATGAATGCTTGGCTTACACAGATAAGATCAGATCCAGTTAAAATTGAATCGAACAGGAAAAAAATGGAGGAAATTTTTAGTGGAGTAAACTGGGAGGAAGAGATCTCGTGGTTGAAAACGCATCTGCGTTCAGTAGGATCGCCCATACTCTTCTGCCATAATGATCTGAATGAGGGGAATTTCTTGCTTTTGGACGGTGGAAGCAAGGAAATCAAACTAATCGACTTTGAATTCTGTAATTACAACTACCGAGGCTTCGAGTTAGCTCAGCTCTTCTACGAGAGTAGCATCAACATGACTCAGACTGACTACCCTCACTTCAAGCACACTCCTGACAACTATCCCAGGGAGGGAGACAGGAAGTATTTCGTCGCCCAATACCTCGCAGCCTTCCAACCAGATAAAGCACACGGCCCGGAAGATGTTGACTCTGTGTTGAGAGAAGTGGAGCTGATGAAACTAGCAGTGGATTTCTATTGGGCTCTGTGGGCTCTAGCCAAGGCACAGAATGACGACAGATTCGGATATATCGAGTACGCTGAATTAAGGATTGGTTTGTACCGCTCAGAGAAAGCTAATATTTTACTTCAGTAGTTAATCCATTATATTAGATATTCAAATTGAACTCTTCTTGTATGCTTTCAATAGAACTAAGTAGGCTACCTCGTTACAATACTAATAACAGTACTATAGGATGGCAATACAGTACCCTCGCTAATCCGAACACCCAAAATATTATCTTATTCGTCTCTATGCTTTGAATTAACGTTTATAATCTTATATCTTTCAATAAGATTGAGAAACCTCATTAATAAAAGCAATCCTAACAAAATAATATCCTTAACCCTACTTGGACTTGGGGTCAAAGGTATAAATAGAAAATTCCCACTTTCATTTTCACTTTCAGTTCACTTTCAATTAACTTTCACTTTCACTTCAACATTCCAAGTCCAATTAGGGTTAATATTCTAACAATACACATTTATTAGTTAATACCATTAAATTAGTGTTATTTCACTAATCCGAACGATTTTTTCGATCATTGGCACAGAGCTGCTCGGATTAGCGAGGATGTACTGTATTGAAATAAGTTGCAACTTAGCCATTACACACATCATTAATAAAGGAAGAATATAGTCTAAATGTGATCCGCACTTAATTACAGATCGAAGAACAGACTGGGGAAGTAGAAATGTGTCTCGGAGGCCTGGCTGTCCACCCACACCATCCCCTCCTTGAGGAGGTGGTCCATCACGTGGCCAGCCCGCTCTGCCGTCCAGCTGAGAGGAGGGGCTGTGAGGGCGGACAGACTGGTGTAGCCTGTCCTCTCTGCCGCCTGCATGGTGGTCGTGTGGTCCATGTTCAATTCGCCGGGTACCGACTGGACCAGTTTCTTCCCCCCGAGAGGAATTATCTTAAACCCATTTCCTAGGACAGCCAACTTCTTAATCGCTCTTGTCAGGTCGTCCAGACTGACGTCTTGTTGGAGTGTCTTACTCCGTGAGGTGATAACGCGTTTTCTCAGCTCTTCTAGCGTTATAAGTCCCCCGTTAACGTCGCGAGTCGCTAAGCAAATCTCGATTATCTGAATTCCCACCTCGTAGTAGAAGTCCCCTACCCCCAGCAGTGAGGCCCAGAACCCCTTGCTGGAGGCCAGGGGGTCCACTCCGATACGGGCGCACATCTGCTGGAACTGCGCTCTGAACTCTGGGTTCTTCTTTATCTCGCTCTTGTGCTTAGCCGCGAAATTCTCCAGATAAGATCGGAAAGAATCTATCTGCGAGCTAACGTGAGAGATTTCTATATCAGCAATCTCTGCGCCTTTCTCTCCATACTTAGCCTTTTCTATCTTCTCTTTGTTTATCGCGCCCAAGCCTCTCCTTCTAGCCATTCTTAGATATCCCCAGTCTTCAATCTAAATTCTAGATACGTGCACATAACATAAGTAAATGCAAATAGAAATATAATTTTTCAGGTATACCTAATTTCCAGGACGGGACGGGATCCAGTCCCGGAAATTAGGTATCTTAACCCGTCCCGTCCCGGAAATTAGGCATACCCGAATTTTTCGAAATTATAAGCTACCCAGTACTCCAACTCTACTATAATTAGCACCATGGCTGATACATCAGTTCAAGTGTCCGAGGAGATACTGAGCATGTGTCGGAGATTGATGGGAGGTAGCTGGAGTAACACTTCCTTCCCTATACACGTACAGCCCATCTCACAGGGACAAACCAACCAACTCTTCATCCTACGACTCAAACAACAAGACACTGACCTCTCCCCTCAATCCTCCACTCCCCCTCACACCGTCATTCTCAGACTGTTCGCTGATATCTGGACACAAGATGACGTCATCACTCAGAACATCGTCTACACGATCCTCTCGGAGAGAGGCATCGCGCCCAGACTCTACGGGATGCTGCCCCACTCGCAGGGAAGGATCGAGCACTTCTACCAGTGCCGAACCCTCACCAACCCCGAACTCTACCGGCCGGAGGTCATCAGGCACGCGTGCCGGATCGTAGCCGACATCCACCGCCAAGAAATGCCTCTCCCCAAGGAGGCCAGCTTTGTGTTCGGATGCATGCGGAGATGGTTGAAGCAGTGCGGGAGTATCCGTCTGTCCGATCCAGGGAGACAGGAACGGTTGAATGGAATGCTGAGTGAGAGGAAATGGGACCAGGAGCTGGACTGGTTGGAACAACATCTAAAACACCTCAACCATCCCATTGTATTCTGCCATAACGATCTCAGTCAAGCGAACTTGCTCCTCCTCACGGACAGACAAGAACTTACTGTGAAGTCCATCGATTTCGAGTTCAGTAACTATAACTATCGCGGATTTGATTTCGCCCAGTTTTTCAGAGAATCGGCATTCGACTACACAATCTCAGATTACCCTTTCTACGCCTACTCAGAGTCCGCATACCCCTCCCACGCGACCAGGTGTGAAGTTATTCACACCTATCTAGAACACCTGATTCCGGATGCAGCACACTCCTCGGAAGAAACTGAAAGGATTGTTGAGGAGATAGACGGACTGAAAATTCTTGTTGATATTTGGGGGTTTTTCTGGGCGCTTTCTATGCTTCACACCTCTGGCACATTCGGCTATCTGGAGTTCTCACAAACCAGACTAGTCATGTACAAGACAGAGAAATCAAGAATAACTAAATAGATAACTTTACGGATGATGGTAATGTGTATTATACAAACAAATAACTATGTATTTGAATTCTACTGCCTATTTCGCCTTAACATTACTTGTGTGTAGATGTCGGTTCTTTTCACTATTGTACAAGGAAAGATGTACTTCTGCGAAACTTAACGAGTCAAAAACAATCACGTTCTCTGCACAGGTTTTCAATCCCCAAAGGAGCACAAACAAGTTCGAGTATAGGCGCATATCTTGAATTTCTACGATGAGTCTTTCCACGTCTTCCTTCTCTACAGCTGCTCGGTGAAAATACTCCAGATACGTCTTGGAAATTTCTTTTCTCAGCTCCAGAGAGGGATAGCTCTCCGGAGAGAATTTGAAACCAGGATGTTCAGGGCAATCAAAGTCAAACATGAAGTCATGGAATAGTTGCGCCCACTCGTACGCCCTGTAGTTATACGAGGAGCATTCGTAGTCAATTATTTCGATCTGAAATTCGCTCTTGTCGAGTATCTTAATTATATTTTGTGAGTATACATCGTTATGGCAGAATACAATGGGATGGTTGAGGTGTTTTAGATGTTGTTCCAACCAGTCCAGCTCCTGGTCCCATTTCCTCTCACTCAGCATTCCATTCAACCGTTCCTGTCTCCCTGGATCGGACAGACGGATACTCCCGCACTGCTTCAACCATCTCCGCATACATCCGAACACAAAGCTGGCCTCCTTGGGGAGAGGCATTTCTTGGCGGTGGATGTCGGCTACGATCCGGCACGCGTGCCTGATGACCTCCGGCCGGTAGAGTTCGGGGTTGGTGAGGGTTCGGCACTGGTAGAAGTGCTCGATCCTTCCCTGCGAGTGGGGCAGCATCCCGTAGAGTCTGGGCGCGATGCCTCTCTCCGAGAGGATCGTGTAGACGATGTTCTGAGTGATGACGTCATCTTGTGTCCAGATATCAGCGAACAGTCTGAGAATGACGGTGTGAGGGAGAGTGGAGGAGTGAGAGGAGTGGTCAGTGTCTTGTTGTTTGAGTCGTAGGATGAAGAGTTGGTTGGTTTGTCCCTGTGAGATGGGCTGTACGTGTATAGGGAAGGAAGTGTTACTCCAGCTACCTCCCATCAATCTCCGACACATGCTCAGTATCTCCTCGGACACTTGAACTGATGTATCAGCCATGGTAGCCAATTGTACCAAGAGAAAGCCGAGTTATCTATTGGCCAGATAGTTCTTCGTAATGTGGGTTATGAAAGTAATATAAACAATTCATTATTATGAATTATGGCAAGTCACAAGACATCGAACGTCAGTTTAAGAACGTCTTAAATGTGTTGAATATACGCATTTATATTTAATGAAAACACCTGGCAGATACGCGAAATTATTCAATTTAATTACTAAGTCAGATAGTGAGATCGCATTACCTGAAAAAAATCAAATATTTGATTCTACAAAATAATCGAGAACTAATCTAGCCTAGTACAGATCCAGTTGTGTGTGCTATGCAGAGGAATGTGCAGAGATCCGTCCTCATTATACTGAACAGCATGAATAAGTTGATCTTGAGGAAAACATTTCATAACTAGATTGAAATGGACAATGTGCTTGGTGTACCACTTGTTTAGAAGAGGGTGGAGAGACAGAGGAAGATCATTTCGGAGCTCACTGAACTTGTCATTCGTAATGAGAAGTCCCCGCTCCTTCAGCCTCAGAGTGCCATAAATCGTGAAAAGATCATCTCTTGAGTCGGACTGTGTGGTCGACACAGTGGCTAGCTCCTGCAGCTTTTCTTTTTGGGATTGAGGGGTGTTGTTGAGCATGTAACGGCGGAAGACAATGAACAGTTGGGAGTTAGGGTACTCTTTCCGGAGTATTTCTGAAAAAGTGATCAGCCTCGAGCATCTATGAGAATTGACCAGAAAAGAGGCATTCATCCCATCAATAATTATGCCCTGTGAGTTGGAATTGTCAGCTTGGAGTGATTCAGAAAAGCTCGAGAAAGTAGATTGGAAATTTTCAATATCCACCTTCATCCCTTTAGTCCTCTGGAACTTGTCATATTGTTCCTGGATAATCTCATGCAACTTAGTCTTCAAAGTCTCATACTCTTCCTCCGTGAGTTCTACCTTGCGGATACTTTGACCACAAATGCCACATGCGCCGTCTACCAGCGGGGCTAGTTTTATAGGAGTCTCAGACTTGGCTAGAGTCGACAAGGTTTCGGAGAGGTTTTGGAATACGTCGCTATCCCTGACGGGAAACTCCATCTTATGGTAATACTTGAGACACTTTTTTAGCAAATCAATCAGTATTTGGTTGCTTGGATCCGAAGTTATCAAGTCGCACAAGCAGTTCAGTATCGCATCATGAATTCTATACTTTTTCTCCATGTACGTATCTAAAATATTTCCTATCATTTGGTAGTCCTTTATTTTACGCAGAAGATGCTCGATAGAGTTTGTGAAGGAATTCGCCCTGAGTGCATACCCTTTCGCCAAACAGGTTTCCAAGATATCCAGCACCATCTCAGTTGAGTTATCACTAATCGCATTTTCTAGAATTAATCCAGTGAGTCCGGATTCAGGAAATATTCCCACCTCCAGCAGGTAGGCCCTCAACTCATACCAGCTCATTGGCTGCTCGTAATACAACAACAGCTTAAAACCTATCGTTAAGATGGGGGAGGAAAATTTGAACTTTTCATCCTTCAGTTTAGAGAACAATTCCAAAGCCTTTGCTGGGTTTCGCTGCTTGAGAGAAGCATACACCGGCAACTCTGTGTTGTCGAGCTTTTTCAAGCTTGGATACTTTAACAACTGTTTGGAATCTAAAGTAGAAAGTCGCCTCCAAATGGTGAGGCTAGGCAGTGAGTTGCTCGAACAGAGCTGTGAGCAGCGATGGAGTAGACTCCACATACTCCTGTACTGATCTAAAGCACCAAATACAGTAGAACTTCGTTAACACGGATACTTAAAGGCCCCTTTGACCCTTAAGCGAGGCCGTAAAGCGGTCTTTGTTAGGGAGTTCCCGTCGCGAAGCGTTAAAATTGTGTAATATAGCGAAAGCGAACTCTATAGTAATGTAAGTACCATTATTTTGAAGGATAAAAATTCTACAAATATATCGTCATGAATATAAAAATAAGAAGTTTAGGTAAAAACTAAAAGGTTTAGCTAAAAACAGAGTTGCACTAGTGCAGTGAGGATCCGCTGATTGCTGAGAATATGAGATGTGAGTGGAAGGAAGTCCTGTCTCCCATGAAGGAGTGGTCGGGTCTGCCAGGGTAGTATTCGTTACTATCTCGTGTCTGTCTTCTGTCATTCACAGTGCTACTCTGAAGAATCGGTTCCAGCGTGTCGACCATTTCGTGGAAGTTGGTCGAGAGCTGCTCCTGGTAATCCTGTCTCGAGTCCCCGAGGATGCGACTGACCATCTCTAGGGCGCTGAAAGAGGCCTGGACGAAGTAGCTGAACGCGTCCTTGAGTGTCTGTACGTGGTTCACTGCTTGCTTCCGGACGTTCTGTGGCGACAGGAAGGCGCGGTAGTACTCGAGCGGTCCCTCGTTAACAGTGGCCCCCACACATCCCTGTAGCGTCAGTTCGAGCAGGTTTAGGTCTGGAGGCTCCGTACGGATCACTTTCTCAAGGTCTGAGGTTTTGTTCCTCAGAGCTGTGATCGCAACTTCTATCGGGGTCAGTTCGATGGTCTCCGAATCGATCACCTCTATCCTCCGTTTGATGTAGGGGAAGTCGTTCCGTGTGCGCAGGATCGTTACCTGCATGTACTGCGTCTCAACCGAGCCCTGGGACCGGCCAGATTTCGTGAACGGAGTCTGGAAGAAGAAGTGAGATATTTTATTTTCCCTTTCGAACTTGGTTTGCCTCTCTCCCTTCTTCTCTCGCTGGAAGTAGGCCTCTACGTGTGTTATCTGTAAGTAGTTCTTGCTGGCGTCGACTGTCTTCGGCTCCAGTGAGCTGGAGTCCTTCAGGACCACGAGGTCAGTCACGCGGGTGGAGACGCACTTCTGCGTCATCTTATCCACGAACTCGGCTAGCGTTGTGATTCCTGGCTCTCGGTAGATATACTGTTTGTTGTGGTTACCGCCGAATGCCTTCCCGAAGAATTTACATCTGAAGTATGTCCCTAGGAACCTCCTACCCGTCTTCATCACTTCTTTGGTCTTGACGGCTGACTCGTGCATTCTGCGGAACAGCCTCTCCA
This sequence comes from Aphrocallistes beatrix, assembly GCA_963281255.1. NCBI lineage: Eukaryota > Metazoa > Porifera > Hexactinellida > Sceptrulophora > Aphrocallistidae > Aphrocallistes > Aphrocallistes beatrix. Next base: position 8,756,721 of record OY725488.1, read on the forward strand.
TCCCTTCGAAATCGCGGTTTTCCTCTAGCAGGGGGAGGGTGAGCTTGAATACGGGGAGCATGAGTTCGTACAGCTCTGACTCGTGCAAGAAGCGTAGACACTTCTCCAGCATCAAGATGAAGTCCTTCTCCGTGTAAGATTGATTCCCGCGCAGCTCCTGGTCTATCTTCATGCGCCCCTCGTCTTTCGGGATGTTATGGGAAATGCTCTCAAAGTCGTTGCTATGCAGTGTCCCTAGTCCGAAGTTGTACAAATACTGAGCTAGGATGGCTGCGATGTGGAGATAGCACTGGGCCGCCTCAGTGAGGAATCCCTCCTGCATGTGCATACTGCCCAGGTTGTCCAGCCAGGTGATCCTGAGCTCCGGCGTGTTGGAGTAGGACGCCGCCAGCATCCAGTACACCTCCACCAGCTCGTCGTAGTCGTGCTGGACATTCCGCATCTCGGCCAGGCTGCTAAGGATGTCCTTCAGACGCCGCATCAGCTCCTGAACTTCGTCCTGGAACTGGATGTACTTCTTCACGGAGGTCTCTGATCCGGAGTAGGTGTTGATCGCATTCAGTGATCGTTTCAGGAATGCGTCCGACTGCTTAATGAGTCCCACTGCGGAGAGTTTAGAGATGGAGATGGTCGCGTAGAGCTGAGTTCGCACGAAATTCTCTCCGGAGAACTCGAAGTTGCTCCTGAGCAGGAAGTAGAGCAGCGTGCAGGCCTCGTTCCTAACCAGCGTCAGGCGAGAGTTGGAGTGAGCGAGGCTGTTGTAGATCAGGAACTCGCAGAACTCGTTCTTCCCTTTGAAGAGGAGGGAAGGGAAGTTGTAGATAAAGGAGAACAGGAACGCATACCAATGCACCCAGATGGCATCCGAGTGCTGGAGAGCGAAGAAAGTGGAGATCACTTTGAAGTACTGTCTCATCATGGGGGAGTTGGTCTCTAGGAGGGAGCGGTAGTGGGAGGCGAACACGTCCATGACGCTGATCACGATGAGGGACACTTCGTGGGAGAGCTCAGAGCGCGCCTTGGCCAGCTTCTGGACCAGCATGGCATGGCTGTCCTCGGAGGCGGTCGACCCGTCGGCCGAGACGGTGGTGATGACAGTGTTGGTCTTGCCCCTGTCCCGGCCCGACCCGGTGACGAGGGGGAGAGTCTCGAGGTAGATGGCCTTCTTCCCCGCGTAGGAGAACGTGTAGAGGCACTCCACCAGGAGGTCGAAGAAGGACAGGAGCGCCAACATGTCCAGCGGAAGCTGGCCCTCGTCCTCCCAGCTCTGGGGGGGCAGGGAGGAGAGGGTGGAGAAGTATTCGTCCCACCACTTCACCAGCTGCCCCGAGTCTGAGTTCTTGAGGAGGTTGAGGAAGCAGGCCAGGAGCAGCTGCTTCTCCTCCACACTGAAGTCCGCCTGTCCGATGCCCAGGTCCATCGAGCTGTTCTGTCTGCCGAACTCGACCGACTCCTCCTCCGCCTGCCCCAGGAGGCTGCTGCTCTGGCTGATCGTGGACAGCTTCTTGCGCATCTGAATCCCGCCCTCCACGTAGGAGCTGGATCCGGTGGACAGGGGCCGCTCCACGATCTCGGACAGACGTGAGTCACTGCGGAGGGACTGGTAGGAGAAGACGGTGCTCCTTGCGGTGTCGGACCGGAGGGGAAGCGTGGCTCTGGGAGAGCTGAAGGACAGCTTCTTCCCTTTGGCGGGGCGGTGGGCTGGAGTGAGGAGGGAGGACTCGGTGCTCATCGACTTGCTGAACTCGATCTGGGGGGTCTGGGCGCCGGAGTCGTATCCGGAGATGACGCGGTGCGCGAACTGCAGCATCATGGACAGGAAGCCCGTGTAGAGGCAGGCCACGCGGGAGCGCTTGAAGCTGTCGTCGCAGTAGCGCGGGTCTGTGTCGTGCTTGGCGAGCACGTCTCTCAGGAAGTGGATGGCCACAGTCCGGATCTCCAGTTTCTCGTACTTGAGGGTCATGTAGAACTCCCGCAAGACCACGCCCACCGGGTAGTGGGCCCGACAGAAGTCCTCCCCCAGCTTCAAGCAGTCGCCCCCCGCGATCTCGTCCCCCACCGGCAGGTTCAGCTGGATGTAGTGCTCGTGACTGAACACCAGCTGCAGGAAGTGGAACTTGAGTTTGGTGAGGTGGGGCAGGTCCCCTGGGGAAGGGAACTTGGACAGGTACTTGTGGATCAACATGAACACGTCCCCTCTGTCCATGTAGGAGAACGCGTCCCGGACGAACACCGCCAAGCTCTGGTTAGCGATGAGACCGATGGACTTGTCGGACTTGCTGCGGATGAGCTCGACGAGGGAGTCCAGCAAGTTGAGCAGGTGTGTCGTGAACCCCTGTCCGAACCTGTCCTTGCGGTTGGTCTTGAGGGACTTCTTGCCGATGAGGCAGTAGGCGATGGAGCGGGAGACACAGCCGAAGAGGAACCAGCTGTACTTCAGGAAGTGGCTGAAGTCCACGCCCTCCTGCTGCATGTAGTAGACCATGTACCGGATCAACTCCGCGTAGATCTCCTTCCGGTACTCCTGGTACCCCTCCGCCAGGAACTGGTACCTGACGAAGGTGGCCAGGTGGTGCAGACACCCGTGTTGGTCCAGGGTGTGCGCGTAGCCGACGAGCAGCGAGAGGAGACCGGTCCCGATCTCGTTGTTGCTGAGGGTCTGCAGCGTGAACAGCTTCAGCAGCTGGTTGAGGATGAGCGGCAGGTGTGACACCAGCCCCTCCAGCCCTATGCTGTGCATGGCCTTCACCTCCTGCTGTACCTGCATCTCGTCCACTGAGCCGTTCGTGCGCTCCACCTTCTCTAGGAAACTGAAGAAGTTGTGCAGACAGGTGTCTTGAGGGAAGATGGAGCTGACCGGTCTCAAGTGGACGCGGAACAGCGGTTTCATGTTCTCGATCCATCTCAGATCCCCGCCCTTCCCGCCTAGCCCGTGGCTGAGGTACCCGGGCGGGAGGTTTGCGGAGATGGGGAGGGAGAAGCCGTCCTTGTTGAGGAGAGAGTCCGTGTGCGGTTTCAGGATCGGGAGCCACGCGTACCCGATGAGCATATCGGGCGCGGACTTCTTGCTGATCTTCTGAATGTTGCAGCTGATGTGGTAGAAGGTGAAGAGGAGGTGGTGCTGGGAGTGCAGGTGGATGGGGAGGTAGACCTTGGCCTCTTCCGCGAAGTCTGGGTTCATGTGGTGGTGTATGACCGAGGTGAATACCTTATCCACGAACACGTTGCCAGGGGGCCTGCCGAATATAAGCGGGAGGGGGTGAGCGGACCTCCCGTCCGAGTCAAAGAACTGAACTCGCACTGAGAGGTTCTTGGCCTTGATGGGGAGCTTGGCGCCGTCCAGCCTGAGGCTGTGCGGGTACACGTAGAGGTGGTGCACGAACTCCTGGAACGGCTGCAGCTTGGTGGGGGCCAGCTGCACCTCCGAGTGCGTCGGGAACTCCTGCACCTCTCGGATGAACGGGGCCTGGTTGTAGGTGGGCATCATGGGGATGAGCGGCACGAGTCCGCTGGTGAAGGTCCCTGGTTCCTCCGGGGTGGGGTGCGAGAGGGCGATGCAGAGAGAGCCGGGGATCACCTGGATCCTGAAACGAGGAATGTTCCGGAAGTCTTTGAGCAGCTTGATGATCTCCTCCTCGCTGATCCTCTCCTTCTCTTGTCTGAAGATCAGCGGGAAGTGGCCCTCTGTGTCCAGGTCTCCGTTCGGTTGGAAGACCGGCTTAGCAGACCAAGCGAACGGCTGCTTGTAGCTGCCCAGCCTCGGGATGACTGTCTTCAGCTGGTCCGCCAGCTTCAAGATGTTCTTCCGGCCCTCCCCTCGGATGTACGGCTCCGCACAGCTGTTCATCGCCCCCTGCAGCACCTTGTCTATCCGCACCACGAGGTAGACCTCCGGGTGCGGGTAGGAGACCGTGAAGAGGGCGCGGCGGGCCTCTGCCGGCCAGGTTTCGAATCCTGGGTTGACTGGACGCACTTGCGTGGCTGTGCCTATCAAGATTGAAGTGAATTATCAGTTCAGCCAATGAGAGAATGCCAGCAGACCTTCCAAGTCCATCGAGAACTGTCCCAGCTCATTGGCGGAGAGGAAGACGTCGAACAGTTCCCTCTCCTCTCCGTTCAGATCGAAGTGGAACTCCTCGGAGATCTTCTTGCCGTGTCTGGCGTCGTAGAGCGCCGCGGAGGTGAAGAACGGTTCGATGTGAGTGCGGGAAGTCGCCGAGCTGATGCGGAGGTCGAAGCTGAGTCTCTCAGGCGTAGCGACGAACTGGAATCCAGGCGTGGTTGCTAGGGAGAGAGATGGCATGAATAGGAATGCACAGACACTCACGCCTACTCACCCGGAGCAGCAGCGTCCTGAAGGTAGACCAGGTCAGGAGTCTCTCTGTTCTCCTTCCCCCGGGCGAGGTTCTCGTGCAGCCAGAAGATCTTCTTTCTGTTCCTGCGTCTCTCCTTCGCGTTGTCGGCGGAGGCGTCCCCTATCTTCAGCAGCCGGTGGGTCAGGATGCTGGTCCTCTGCTGGGAATTGGCGCCCATTTGAGCCCCGCGCTTCAAGGTGTTGGCCGTGTAGATGGAGAACCTGGAGGCGCCCCCGCCGTCCATCTCCATTTCCGAGGAGAGGACGGAAGCTATTGCGTTGATCCACTCAATCATCTCTTCGTTCGAGTCCGCCACGAAGCAGTGGGACACCTAGCGAGCACAGATAGAAAGCTAGTCACCACATTCAAGTGCTGCCGTCAAACCTTGTTGTCCCTCGTGATGAGTTCGAACGAGTAGGCCGGCCCCTTGATCGACTTCCTGACAGAAATGCAGTGGACCAGGGATACAAAGCTCTTCCCGCCCGCTCCAGGCACGCGGCCAGGCTTAGAGCTCTCGATCTGGAAGCCGGTCCCCTCCGAGTTCATCTTGAGGGTGTGCCACCGCTTCTTGGCACTCTGCAGAGTCCGACTCACTCCGATCAGCTTCCCGGTGCTGGCGATGTTCAGCTGCAAGAGGTAGCCGGACCTGGTCAGGGCGCTGTCGCGGGGAGTCACCTCGGAATCCTTCTACAGAAGAGGGGTCAGGTTAACCACAAGTCCACTCATGGACCAGACCGCTAGAGCCACCTGTTGCTGCTGCTGCTGCTCCTCTGCCTCCACGACGTCCACTTCGTAGAGCGGGGGGAGCTCTCCGACGGAGGAGACACTCTTGCGGGCACCAATCGTGACCAGCGTGTCCGTGTCAGTGACGAGCCCCCTCCCTGTCTCCTGGGCCTGCCCCGCCTCCAGCGCCATGAAGGGCGGGGAGACTCCGCAGTAGCACTCCTCTGTCCGTCCCACGACGGCCCAGTTCTGTGAGTAGAGACGTATGCACTGTTTAGTGAATAGACTGCTGGCCTCCATCATCGCGTGCTCTACACAGTACACACATTTAGTATAGCAGACCTGACAAGAACGGATTCCACTGCCTACCAGGCACGGTGCTGTACTCCGTCCTGAGGTCCCGCGGGTCTTCCCGGAGCAGGAGCTCCTCCTCAGGGAAGAGTAGCATCCCCCGGCACAGATCCAGTTCGATCCGTCTGCTCTGCTCTTGGTACTCGGACTCGAAGTCAGGTGGCGCCACGTGGCCCCGAGAGATAGGCTCTAGACACACGCTACGCCTCCTCACGGCCAGAGAGGCGCTCTGCCGCATCTTAGCGGCGGGCAGCGGGTTCAGGTGCTGGATGAACCGACGTGTTCTCTGCGACTCACTCATCACTAATCCAATTATAATCATTAGGAAAAGAATGGAGACGTATATTTTGATCATAGATGTGAAATTTGTATTACAAGGAAATTAGTATTGAAATTCCACATTTCTGATCAAAATAGTAGTCTCAAAGAAAGAATGAGATGCATACCTGCCAACTGTCCCGTTTTTGCCGGGACGTCCCGCTTTTTTCACTCTTCTATTGAGCTATTTTTCGAGTGTCCCGCTTTTACATGAAATTTCCCCATTATGTCCCGCTTTTTTGTATCATATGTATAGTATATTTCTATTGCGTCCCGCTTTTATCATGGCTCAGGTTGGCATGTATGGAGATAGAGGATAATGTTACTGACTACGTAAGTAACAATGCTACAGCGCACGAGAACTGTTTTGGTAGAAAAGAAGTCAATGTGTTCTTTGGGACATATTATTCATAGTAAATGTTAAGGTTTCTATTATTTCGGTTTTCTCTATATTGATCAAAATTGATGTACTTGATGAAAGGGAAATTTTGAACTGAGTAAGCATACAATTATCATACAACATTCATGTGATCTAATCAACTTATGTAATATCCAAGCTAATCCTGTCTATATAATATTATCCCTAATAATGTATATGATGTATTAATCCGTAGAAGCATGGGATTAATACCTCAGATGATGATCTACTGAAGGTATATAAATTATACAGCAAATATTTCAGTAAATAAAATAAATCATTAGCTATACACTTGAAGATACATTATTGAAAATGACCAATGACGTGCGAGATCTCCTCAAATTTATCCAAATAAAAGCACTGTTTCCAGCCATAGCATTTATCGTATTACTTTCCATTATTTGGGATGTGTACTTAACGAAGAGAATCATCTATTATGTCAAAATATACAAAGACTGTTTAAGAAAAGCTAAAACTGATCCATTTGGAATTTCCATAGAAGAGGCACGTTACTACAAAATAGAGATTATCAAACAGACATCTTTGCTAATAATAAATGCAACGGAGTTTGTTACAATTCTGGCATACGGAATAGGAGCATGCCGTATAGATATCAATCATACTTTCGGAGGGTATTTCCTTTCGGGAATCACCACATCTCATAACTGCAGTCTTGTACTTCACCTCCAAACGTTTGATATGAAATTACTGCATGCAAACCCTCTGTTTTCCATTCTCGTGGCTATTGGACAAGTAGGCTTGATATTCTCAATAGCGTTCGGAATTTGTCTCGTGAGATACCTCCATATAGTGTACCATGAGATGAGCATCAACTACTTTAAGTTCGTCAAACGTTTTCTCATAATAACGTCTCTGATTGGAATTTTCCTTGTAATAACTGGGTCTGTTCCTCAGTTAATCCTCATTGAGAAGTTGGTTGAACCGATAATACTATTCATCTATTTTTGTATTTGGGTAAAGAGCAACATGACATTTTACAAAACGCTGCGGTGGAGAAGCATAGAATATAGGATCAGGGGTTGGAGTGACTGGACTGTGAGAAGATCTGTAATTAATTACCGACAGTTCATGATTTTCATGAGTTGCATGGGTATCGTCACGGCCTGCTTTCTGCTAGCTGACTTAATCACACAATACTTTTTCTTAATCTCAGCAGCTATTTACGACGGTCCCTGTCTTTTTAATCGGTTTTATGGGACTGCCTTTTACAAGCCTCTTCTAACCACACAGCAACAGATTAGTGCCATTAAACTCACCAACGAGATTCTCTCATACATTGCAACATTCCTAATATTCACAGCATCAGTCTTGCTGGGTTTGGAGTATATCCTGGCAAGTTTCTTATTTTTCGGAAGTATCTTTTGGAGTAAACTGAAGACTCGTTTCTACAAAGTTCGCACTAGGTTTACTCCTAACCTTGACGAGCCACTCATCTTCCATCCAGAAGATTGAACCGATGAGGACTTTAACATACGATGTAAGAAACAATGTTTGTATTGAGCATAATTATGTTATAATGCTATGATGTTTGTTTGTGTAAACATATCTAAGCAAATTTATATTACACTTCTATTACTTTAAAGATTTGATGTCAACATATTTCTAATGTTTATAATCTTCCTAGAGAGGGTTCTAAAGAAGTTTTGTTTCCCGTTAGAATTACCCGTTAGAATACCAAATTCTCTTTCCAACTATCAAATCACTCGCGCGACTACACTAATCAAAACCGTTATATCCTCAGAAAATAAATTATCAAAAGCTAAAATTCATAAAAGTATACTATAATATGGCTAATAGCTTCCTATCACCAATGTAGTCACAATAGAATGCTATTACACAGCAATGTGAGACAACTCCTAATACTTCGGAAACAGAAAAACAATCTTAATCTCCCTTTGCGATTATCCAAATGCAACTCCAGAAAATTAAAAAAATGATACAATCAAATCAATAAATCAAACACATACAAACTATCGAATTCTAAAGCAACCATAGCGGAAATGATTTCACATACAAAACTCACCTAAATCAGCATAAGAGTAGAGCCAATACAAAATAGAACTAAGTTAGAACTCGTCATGATCCCGCAGCATCCTCCCGAATCCAGTGACCGCACTGCCTAGGATCTGGTGGTCGTGGTTCTGTACCTCCTCGAACGACAGCTTCCCGTCTTTGTTCTCGTCCGTCTCCCCCAGGATGTGATCCACCTCTTCAGCATGGAAGCGGTCATCTTGCATGGACAACCATCCCCACACCTCGTTCCTGTTCAGACGTCCGTCCTTGTCCTTGTCCAGAGGTCCAGTGAAGATGCCTTCCCCGCCTTCATCAGGATTAGGCGGACGCACAGTCTATGCAATGATATTGTACTGTAACTGTGCTAACTCGCATTATTAATATACAGGCGCGGCTAGCGAACACTTTGGGTTTGGAGAGTCGCCCTGCGGGCGCCTGGGAATGTCAACAAATTCAGAAGTCTCTACGGGCGCCAAACATTATTTCCACAAATCCTTTTCAAATTTGCTTATTTTATTAACATATTGTAAACACTAAAAAATGGAGTTACTCAATCTAACTTATTTCGGGAGTTTTTTTACTTTTATATAGTAAATATTGTAAACAAAATTTGACGAATAATATCTCATATGGATCGGAAAATATGATATTCAAAATCTACACCCCTGAAAACCCCATGTTAACCGTTGAAAGCAAGTTTCTAGCATATTTTTGAGATTTGTTTACTTTATGTATCTAATGTAAACAAAAGTATCAAATAATGTATCATATCGATCTGGAAATAGGATTTTCGAAATCTACACCCCTAAAAAACCCATGTCACCCCTTGGAAGTAAGTTTCTAGCATAATTTTCAAAATCCGTCAAATGGTGTGAAAATTATTATATAATAATTATATAACAAGCACGCTTGGCTGGCTTGCGCTGCGCGGTTTGCAGACATTGGGTGTCCGCAGAGTCTCCCTGCTGGTGCTTGGGGATATCAAAGAAACGGTTGATTGCTTCCAAATTCTTTATTATTAGTCAGAATTTGTACAATATTGTAGGGCTGAGTAGAATAATATATTTATGTCGCACTATTATGGGTCTCTAGTCTAACCAGTACTACTCCAACAAAAATGTCCGACTCTATTAATATTAAACGTACCTCATCGAACATGCCATGGTGTCCCATTCCGTTATACTCCTCCGACTCTATGAAGCCATCTCCATTCGAATCATAATCCTCCATGGTCTCTTCAACCAGTACATCCTTCATCTCATCGAAAGCTTCTGGGTGGAGGAAATACTTGAGCTCGCTCTTTGAGAGAAGTCCATCATTATTCTCATCAGCTTTTCTATCATAACATAGTTACTACCCAGCATTCAATTCGAACAACAGAGTTACCTACCTGAACTTCTTGATACTGCGTTTCATCCAAAATTCTGAATCCTCTTTAGAGAATTTACCATTTTCGATAGATTTCACTTCTTCCCCAGTCACGTTCTTATCGAAGTGATTAAACATGCATTCTTCAACAGAAACGAGCTTATCTCCATCGTGGTCAAGGCTGAGGAATTCATGCTCTACGTCATCACTCAGGTGCAGCCTGTCCATCTCCCCCGCCACAGCAATCATCTCTTCTCTGTCCAGGAAGTTATCCTTATTCGCGTCTATTTTCTCAAACACCATCTCCAACTGCTTGATGTGAGCGCGCAGATGTTCTTCCATCGCTCTGTGAGCACAACTCACTGACGCACAACACACACTCAGCAAGAGGCATGCTAGGACGGTGTGGGAACCCATTTGCTAGCCCAACAGGATTAATAATAGAACAATATTGAATTATATTCAGAAGAGAAAGACAATGAACATATAAATTAATTGAATATCTCGATATTGATTGACATTTGCTGGGTTTCTATTTCTTTCATGCAATTCAGTGCTCAAATTTATTTCTTGTCTTGGTAGCATTTCTTCACAAAAACAACTGAATAGTTAAATTATATAGACAGGTGGCAATCCGTGGCATTAAACTTTTTTGTGACTGTATAATATTTATTTTTTAGATTTCAAATGTCATCATGCTTGTATTAGCAGAGTAGAATGGTATTCATATTCAATCAACTTCGTATAACGAACTTTATATAATTTAAATTAATTTTCAGTCAATTTTGCAAGAATCTATCCATCAGTTCTTCGAACGCCGCTTCCATCAACTCCAAGTAGACAGGTCTCAGCTCGTACTTGGCCAGCTGCTGTTCCATTCCTCCCTCCCTTATCTTCCCCTCCGCCTGCTCTACAGCTGACTCCACCTTAGCTACAAGCCTGTTCAGCTGTGATTTAATCAGCTGGGTGTATTCTTGTAACAGTTTCAGTTCCAAGCACATCTCTAGTGAAGTTTTAGGCGTTAAGTGGTCGGGTAACAAGTGCACAGATTGAATTTTCTCAACAGAAACAGACTCCTCAACTGGAGGAGGCATAGTTGGTCTGTCTGGGCGGCCTAACGCTCTGTAGAAAGCTACCACCAGCTTGTGCTGGTGGGAGTAGAGGGAGTGTGCTTCGAGGTACATGTCGTGTAGTGCATGTGCTAATTCTGTGGTTCTTGTCGCTTGATTCTTCACGCCAGTCAACTCATCTACGCTGTCCACTATCAGTGACTGCAGATACTCCAGAGAGGACTCTATGCGTTCAATCTTTCTGCTCTCTCGTTCCAACTCGTCGTTAAGCGCAAACACCTTCCCATCCGACCCCTTGGCACCCAACAGGTCCAATATCTCAGTCCTCAGTTCCTGGCTCCTGTCCCTGTGAGACCTGACCCCAGAGAGGAGCGAGAGGAACCTCTCTCTCAGCCTCTCCAGCAGCCGCCGCACCCGGCGCTCCCGGGGCCCGGACCAAGAGCTGGTCTGGGAGTCGTGGTGCACCCAGTAGCCCCGGCCCTGTCCGTCCTGCAGGAAGTCCCACCCGGCCGGCGGGTCGGACCAGGAGTGCTCCGAGAGGAGAGAGGGGGGCAGAGAACGGGGGTCTGTCCAGGTGGTGGTCATTGTCCAGTGGTTCTCAAAGTAGCTCATTCCTGTGAGCTGGTCTGTGCGCTTGGACCACCCGGGAGGGAGCAAGGTGTCCGTGCCCTGCTCTCCTCCAGGGGTAGCTGGGGGCGGGCAGGGGACAGGGAAGGAAGGGGAGGGGATGTCGAATGGGTCAGATGTGTGGCGCTTTGGGTTGAACTTGGGGAGCGGTGGTAAGGAGGTGGTGGGGAGATCAGGTGGAGGCGACTCGCACTCTGACTTCATTACAAGTGGCTATATTGTTTTAAATATTCCAAAACATATGTCTAGTACGAGTATTGTATTCATAGACTGGCGTAAACTTCCATGGATAATTGCAATGAGATTGGGAGTGCGGAATCGAAACGCATAATTTCGTAAAGGCTGAACTGTAATAATAAAATAAATAGATATATCTATAAGAAGTAAGTGAGCATGACGGGAAACAGAAATGAGTTAAATGTGCAGCTTTACAGAAGAGTGTAACCAATGAGAGAGTGAAAGAATGACATTAATAATTAGCCGTTCAGCTTTAAAGCGGGACATGAGGAGAGTTGGGTTGAAATAGTCGCGAAGTTCTTCGGAATGTGTTTTCAGAATTTGCATCCAAACTGTTTGGGAGGAGGAATGGATGAATTCTATTAACTTTAAAAACGAATATATGGCAAGAATGGCAGTTGAATTAAGTGAATATTGCTCGTCACTTAACATCGAAATAAACGAATGGAGGAGAGCGGAGAAAGTGAAGAAAAATGCCTGAGAATTTGACTCGATTAAGCAGGCGATAACATGCGGCGTGATGGAACGGAACTTGTTCAGAATCCAAGAAGATTGAACAGAGATTTCATACAAATGTGTCAATACAATGAACGATTCTCTGAAATATTCCGTTCTAAGCTGGTCGAACTCGACGAGAGCTTGCTTGCTCAACCCTTCAGGCCTCCAAGGCTCAGTCAATGCTATTTGTATCAAAGAGGTGACGATTGAAATGTGAGTATTCAGCGCCTTCACTCTCACCTCGATGCTACCCGGATAGCTCAGGCTGTTCTTAATGCCAGTCATCAGCAGGATGGCAAACTCCAACTCATCAGCTCGGTTGTTTGTGCTGCAGAGTGTATCCTGAGGTGTCAAGTATAACCGCAGCTCCACTAGGAACTTGGATATTATCCCGGAATGTTTCCAGAAGAGGTTGTATATGTGTGTGTACTGGTGAGCCGCGTAGATCAGCTCTCTGCAAATAGAGAATTTGTCTGTCAATTTCTGGGCCTTAGCCAGTTCTTGCTTAATCTCTTCGAAAAGCGATTCTATTGAAGTTTGCGGTAGAGACAAGCTCCGTTCTTCAGAGTCAGACACTGCGCAAGATGAGAGTGAATATACTCTGACAAACAGAAATGCGTAGTGCAAATAATCCAATAGTCTCGAGTCAGCCCGAAGCGTGAAAATATCGATCTTAACCTTGGCTTTTTCGTATAACTCAGCACTAAATGCAGGGCTGTGTGGGAACTTAAGTGGAATTGATCGCTTCGAACTTGTAGGCGAATCCGTATCGCTATTATTCGCAGAGGAAGGAGATCTCGACTGCGGAGAGTATTTGGCTGTGCTTAAAAGATTCAATAGAGAAGTGTGCTTTTTCTTACTAATATTTATTTCAAAAATAACTTCTATATGTGTGGAGGTATCTTGGTATTTCTTTTCTAAAAATAGCGGACGCTCTCTACTCAAATTGACACTAACTAAATTTTTCAAATTCAGATGTTTCAAGATAGACTTGGGAGGAAGCGTGCTGTTCGTTATGATCAACTCTCTGCTGGTTAGGATGACGTAGCCGTTGGTGGGTTTGTCTCTGGGAGAGAGAAGTAGCATGCACATCTCTGAGGCGAGTAGAGAGTTCTGTTGCTCTGGAGAAAGCTCACGGTTGAGAAACCCTTCCATACCTAGCACTAGATCCAACAAATGGAAATACGAAGAGATAATTAAAATAACTCCATACGCAATTGCTATATACAGTAGACATCGGTATTTTTGACACCCCATTTGCATGGAAAAATGTCAAAAATGTCTACTGTTCCTGAAACTCAGATTTTTGCACCAAAAACAGTAAAAAAAAGTCGATAGTAAAAAAACCCCGATGTCGACTGTACAACAAAAGATCAGTTTCGAGAATATATTTTCGATAAGTGAGTATTTCGTATGATTTGAATGTGAAAAATAAGAATATTTGAACTGATATAAAAAAGAATAATTTTGCTAAACTCCTGAAACTACCTAATGGCTACGTTCCCTCTCCCTGCGTCTTGTATTTGATTTGATTTGGTTTTCCTGGGAGATTTACGTCTACTCACTGTGTGGATGCTGATATGCTTAATGCAGCTTGCACGAGAAGGACATTTCTTTCGACACATTTTACACTCATAAGATTTTCCGGGATAATTCTCCTCTGCTTTCACAGAACATACCGCCTTCAAAAGGTGTCTGTTCAAACCTGAGCCTAGCGTAAACCGTCCTTGGCAGTCAGGACACTCGTAGGGTCTGTTTCCGGTGTGAGTTCGGATGTGCTTGCATAGGTTGGACCGATTAGCGAACTTCTTCTCACAAGTGGGGCACTGGTGCAGTTTGTCTGCAGAATGCATTCGCATGTGTTTATCCAAATAATCTTTGAAAGTGAACTTCTTATGGCAAGTGCTACATTCGTATCTCTTCACTCCTGAATGAGTTTGCAAGTGCTTTAGGAGACCAGGTCTCCGTTTGAACTTTCTCTGACATATCTCACATTCATTAGACCCGTGTGTCGTGTTTGGTGGCAGAGAATGTGTCTTACTGTGTCGAGTGAAATCTGATTTCCTATTAAACTTCTTCTCACACTTGTCACACTGAAGTTTCTCCTTCTCGGCATGTGTTTTAATGTGATTAATGAGGTAGCATTTCTTACCAAACATCCTCCCACAGGTGTCACAGGGAAAACTATCACGGTGGTCGTGGGTTCTAAGATGTTCGGTGAGGTAACTTTTCCTTGTCAATTTCTTCCCACATTCGTCGCACTGAAATAGATCCAACTTATCATGGGTTCGAAAGTGTACCGTAAGACAGTATTTTCGAGTGAAACTTTTCCCGCACTTCTCGCAATGATAGTTTCTCACACCTTCATGTGCACGCATGTGTGTGATCAGAGAAAATTTTCTGATAAAAGTTTTGTCACATTTCTCACAGCGATATTGAACCGTTTTATCATGAGCACGAATATGTTTGGTGAAGGAAGATTTTCGAGTGAAAGATTTCTCACATTTATCGCATTCATACAAGTCTATCTCATTATGTGTGCTAATATGTTTGGTGAGGGAACCTTTTTGAGTAAACGTTTTCGCACATTTGGTACACTCGTAAATTCTATCATTTCCAATTCGAGTAGCTTTGTGTTTTCTAACGTTTGATCTCAAGTTCAAATGGCTAGGTGGTCCATCTGATTTCTGTACATGGCGGTGGGAATTTGGAGAAATAGGTTTGTTGTTGGAAACATCCTCATGACGAACTGATGGCTTGTCTCTACTGTGTGTTAGAATATGGAGTGTCAGATGTGACACTGAAGTAAAGGTGTCTTGACAAGTTGGACACTCATACACTGTTTTCTTCCCAGAGCCTGTAAGGATGCGTTTGGTGGGAAGAGAGTTTTGAGTGAGCTTGAGTGCTTCGAAATAATTATTCAAATTAACCGGCTCCTTTCTTGTGACTGAATCTGGTCTATTTCTAATTTTCTTTAATATAGATCTTCTAGAGCGATCGGCTTCGTTCCCTTTCCTCTTCCTTCCATCATCTAATTTCCCTCTCTTTACCTGTTCGTTTTCAAGAGCTAGAAGCTCTTCTGATCTTTCTTTCTTCCTTTTTTGAAGAAGAATCCTACGCCCTCTTAGTTTATGCAATAAACTTGCATTCTTTGTAACTGTAATATTCCTATCTTCTTCAGAACAACTATTGAGTAGCATACCTAATAGCTTTGATGAGAAACAAATACATTTTAAGAAATACCATTATATTAACTAAAAGAACAAAAGAGAGGACGAAATGGAAGATAAATTTTATCTTTTAAGAAATAATTATACCTAAAATTTGTACAGTCTCGAATTATATAAGTTCTAGAACTCTCCAAGAATTAAAAGTAACTGCTTCCAACCCACTCACACAAAGTAACGAAACACATGTATAATTGATCAATCACAACGCATGCTGGAATATTGTAAGCAATTGTGTTTTGTATAAATAGAGTTTAAAAACGAAAAAAACTATAAATTAGAAATATACAATAAAAACAAACAGGATAAAAGACGAGACATCTTTGCAGTAAACATTCATTTGTTTATTTAAAAAAGAACAGGCACGAGTTGAATAGAAAAAGTATGAATAAAAGCAATAAAATGTACCACAAAAAATCGTGTTTCCATAACACCTCAGAAAGCACCGTTTGAAGAGAAGTAAACTCAGACTTGAGTCTGATTAGCTCAGTAGTCTCGGACAGAAAAGTTTGATCTTCCAACACTAATTCCTTCACGGAGTCGCATTCACATCTTGAATTGAAGATATAGTTCATGTATTCATCCTCGTCTAGCTTCTTCCAAAACCTGAAAGTGTGTCCAGGAGTCGTCGCCCTGTCGAAAGGGTAAACAGCAATCATGATTAAGAACCTGTCTCTAGCCACATCTCTGCACAGTGTAGCGAGATCCATTCTTTCAGAGACAAGGAGAGTGATCCCTATCTTACAGGTACAGCCTGGTTCTATCACTCCCATGGTGGGGGACACCTTGTAGCGAATGAGATTGGTTGATTTCAGTTTGAATGACAGAGACGAGGAAGATACGTTCTTCACAGAAATCTTAATTATGCATGAATTGGGTTTGGAAGCGTCATTGAGAGAAAACACGAACACATCTTTTGGATAAATATCAACCAAGTTTTGATTCCCCATCTCTTGCTTAAACGATTTGCTGGACAGAATGGGAGTGAGAGGGGAAAACGCTGCGTTACTCACAGGATCAACACTGTCAATGCTTTCCAGCAGATCTCCGACCATTATCTTGCCATTATCTAATGTACTCTCGAATGACTTCAAAAGTGCGCTCTCTTCCCCATCCCTCTCCCCGATATAGATCAACCTCCCCAGGAGGGTGTCTGCCTCGTGAGCTGGCACTGGGTACTGGTATTTCCAGACCATGTTGCCCCCGTATTCAGCCAACAGCTGGTCAGCAGATACGTAGATCGAGATGTCAGTGGGAGACGTGAACACTATTCGGTCTCTGGATTTCGGGGGTAGCCAGCGCTTAACTAAATTCCAAGTGGCAGTTAGCACCCATGGCATGTTGTGAACAAGCATCCAGCCGAGTCTGAGGGGGAAGTAATATCTGAACAAGTTGATGAGGAAGCGGATCAGGTCGAGGTCCATGTTGGACAGTCCAGCCCCCGTGCAGTCTATTAATAGAGTCATCAACTGGTCCGGACACAGCAACATATGTCTATAAACGAGGTAGGCCGCATAGAGCTTGGAGGCTTTCTTGAGCTCAGGACTCTTGCTGTTCTTCCGGACGATGAGGTAGGATATGGAGTTGCCCTGTTTGTCTACTCCGTGCGTGTAGCAGAAACCTGCGCGGAGAACCAACGGAGGAATGTCTCGTGCGGTCAGATCATGGATGTGGTACTCGTGACGGAATTCGAGAGCTTTCAACACATTCTGGTAGATGGCGGTGTTGCTAGGGAAGCTGGGGTCTGTGGCTATGTAGTACTCTTGCAGGACGAAATTCTTGACGAAGTTAGGGTCGTTCTGGATTAAATTCAGATCTCTGATGTCAACATTAGTGAGAGTGGAACGATGAAGAAAATTTGTCCGGAATTTTAACTGAATATCAGCAACAGCTCCCTGGATAACCACAGGGTCAAACTGCTCCCAAGGAGGGACATCTGTCGAGGTTCTAACTGCCATTCAAAACAAGCTTAGTTTACAATTTTAACACCGACTATAGACCAGAGTAGCGGAATGGGAAATGAATTCAAAGCATTTAATTCAGCGTGGTGTTAAAAGCAAATATTTTCTATTAAATACAATAATGGAACATTAATTGAGCATACACCATAATACAGTACGTGTGACTATATACAGTACGTGTGACTATATACAGTACGTGTGACCATAATACAGTACGTGTGACTATATACAGTACGTGTGACTATATACAGTACGTGTGACCATAATACAGTACGTGTGACTATAATACAGTACGTATGACTATAATACAGTACGTGTGACTATAATACAGTACGTGTGACTATAATACAGTACGTGTGATATCACATGTGACGAGAAATACATAACTTAGATAAAAACATATTTAAATTAATTAAAATGAATAAGTACAATTCTAAAAAATTAATTTTTAGTTTCTGCTAGGAGGGAGGCTCAGGAATTACATAGCACTTCTGTCTTGTACAGAACCGGAACGAAAATATTTGACAACCACGAAGTATATTCCATACAAATTTTGTTATTTGGGTATAACTTCCCAAATCCAAATCCGTTGCAAATAAAAACTTACCAGTGTAGTTTTCTACATTGAAAATTACAGAAAGTTGTTTCACAGTATTATTAATCAAAATGTCTATTATTAAAAGCTAACATGATTAGTGAACTAGAAGTCAATTTACATTGCAGCATTAACAGTTTTAAAACTGAAGAAGTAGGTCAATCTGGATAGTAAATTGAAAGTGTTAAAGTAATGTAAACTTCACTTGGAGACCTCCTTCAGCCTTCAAAGTTATTTCTGACAATCGTCTCACTTCTTTTGGAATAGATTCCAGTTCAAATTTGTTGATGATGCGAGCTACAGCAATTAGTTCCTCCGCCTGTGCAAACTTTTGTCCAATGCAGTTACGGTGACCAGCTGAGAATGGAATGAATGAAAAGTTACTTCCACCAGGGTTATCTGCGTAAAATCGAGTTGGGTCGAATGTATCTGGGTTCTCCCAGTATTTCGGATGACGGTGCATTAACAATGTAGGAATTACAACTGGTGTTCCCTTGGGTATAACATATCCATCCACCTTAAGGTCCTCACTGAGCATGCGTGAGAACGCTGGTACCGGGGGATAGAGTCTCATCGACTCCTTGATGCACATTGATGTGAATTTCAGACAACTCAAATCAGTCCATTCAATCGATTCCCTCTCCCCTAGAACTGAGCGTATCTCTTCTCGGCACTGTCTCTGAATATTTGGGTGTCGGCCAAGATTGTACAGAGCCCATGAAAAACCGCTGGCAGTAGTGTCGTGACCTTCGAAAAGAAAAGTGTTCATCTCACTCATGATATCGGCGTCCGATAAAGTCGAGCCAGTAGAATCGGGAGTAGTCAGGAGGATGTCGATGAAATCCGGTTTACTTTTGACAAACTCTTTTCCTGAGACAAGATCCTGCCTCCTGGCCTTCACTATCTTGATAGATTCTCCCTTAATCCTTTCACACACCTGGCGCCATTTACTTCCGGTTGGAGACAAGTAAAAGTAAAATGGAATGTAGTATGGAAGATGGGTAACTTGTTTCAGAAATAATCTTGAAGATTCATAAATAGCAGAGATATATTCTTTAGCATCGTTATTAGAATCTTCAGTTTGGCAATCTGACTTGTAAGAGCAGGCACACCTCAGCATAACATCCAATGTGAGGAGCGACGAGTCTCTAAACACATCAATTATGTCGCTGTCATTCTGTATTCTTTCGATCAACTTCCCAACCAACTCATCCACGCACTCATTGTAAGTGGACATATACGACTCTATTATTTCTGTGTGGAATGCTGGCGTAAGGAGACGTCTACGTTTGAACCACTTCTCATGGTTCAATACCAAGACACCATAACCCAGGAATTCGACAAGTTTGGAATACGTCGACTGTAGTTTAGGAGCTTGGGTTGTATTCATTGAAAGGACTTTCCCTATCAACTCAGGGTCAACTAATTTCACAATGTACCAAAAAGGCCCTCTTCTCTCTCTAATTACTTTCTCATTCTCATGGCTTTTAAGGTAATTCTCCAGGTTTCTAATTCCTTCCTCTTTTATTCCGAACAAATGCAACGTTCCCCATAAGGGATGGAGTTTCGGACCAGGTAGGCTATTGAGAAGAAATCTCCTTTTCAGGAAAGCTCGAAATCTTATCGTGACATATATGCAAGTTAGAGATGTTGTGACATAGAGAATCAAACTCTGAAACCATCTTCTGATAGCATCCATCTTCTGATAGCATCGACATGAAACCTAAGTAAGGCGCTGGAGAATAATTATAATCAATTTAGATCAAATATCCTCTGTAACGTCGGAACCAGGGTATTATACAGCCTTCCAGAGATACGCTCCTAATCTAAAATTTCTAAATTTTCATACGCCTAAATCGCTAAATAACATTATAATATTGGCTAAATTGGGTATTTTTGTGGATTTTTACGCTCCTAAACACTTTTGGGCTTAAAATCATACGCCTAAAGGAGCGTCTCGCGCTCCTAGATAATTCCCTGGTCGGAACATTACCAAACAAATAACAAAACGATGATTCATGTATCGACGCGACAATTACACGTCTATATTAAACAGTCATCAGCCGCCTAACTATCATATAGCTCACACTCATAAAATCCCTGTTCTTCTTCAATCAATCAATTAAATTCCTAATTACTATAGTTTCCACTGAGATACTCTTACATGCCAACCGTCCCGCCTTTTCACTCTTCTATTGAGCTAATTTCCATTAGTGTCCCGTTTTTAGATGAGATTTCCCATTATGCCCGCTTTTTCGATTCCATGCGCGTTTAATCATTTCTATTGCGTCACGCCATGTCCCGCGAAATTCAACTCGGCGACTCACTTTATCGTGGCTCAGGTTGGCGTGTATGGATCCTGCATCAGAGTCAATCCATTATATTTTCATAAAATGAATAATAGTGAAGACCTAATGAATAGTTGCAAACCTTAGTTGATCAATTGCAAACGTACCGAATTCGACAATTGCAAACCCTCTTTGTTATAGACCCCAAAAGCAATACTACTCAGACAATGTTAATGTATCTGTAGACTAGACCCGTAATAAACAATGTATTTATATCTATAAATAGCCTAAGAGTATTAAACAAATGTTGGTCGGCGATAGTGCAGCTCATTAAGTGACTTTTAGGGCATTTGCATAATATACAGCCTTAAGCTCGCTAGAAATAAATCCATAACTTGTGTTTATGATTGGTTAAACTCAGAGAGTAGAGAAAGCTTGCAGCATATTGTTGCTCTGACTCCTGTCCACTGTAACAACACAGCCTAGAGGATACACTGCTACTCCAGCTAAATGAGTGAACTCTCCTTCATGTCGAGATATCTCATTCAACAGCTTCCCGTCATTGGAGAATATTTTCACTTTAGAATCTCCTTTGTCTGAAACAAACAGATGAAGCTGTTGATCCAGACAGAAGTACCAGCTGTTTCTGATCAGATCTTTATGGACAATACACCTCTTAAGAGTTCCTTCCTTGCTGAATGTCTGGATGGGATATTCAGTGTGAGATATTAAAGCATAGAACTCCTCTTGAACTAGCGTCATATCTCTGAGTTCTGAATCTTCTTGACATGATTGAGGATGTATAGTTACCGTTTTCTCTTCTACCAGATTCTGAGTGAAGAAAATCAGTTTCATTCCTTCAAACTTACCGACATATATATGCAATTTATCTGCACATATACCTCGGAGAAAAAAATCAAAATCTTCAGAACTCGCAATAATCTTCTCATCGGATATATTAAAATTAAGAACTATATGGCTACACATCAAGCAAATTGAATCAGTTCGAATCAATAATTTCAGAGGATAGACTATTTTGTCATTTTTCAAAGATCTGATATATTCTCCTTCCTTAGAGAAGATTTGAATTCGATGTTTAAAGCAATCAGTCACAAAAATATTTCCATTAACTGAGTTAATATCAATGCTACAAGGCCAATGAAGTTGTGTTCCTCCGTCTCCCCTCTCACACTTACTCCATTTCATTTGGAAAGGAGTGGCTTCTTCTCTAAACGCTAGTTCAACGCGACACATTCTATCAATATTTTCCCTCAACACATCTACTCTCCAGGATAGATTCAGGTAAGGAATGTTAATATCCAATTCTCTCTTTGCTGATTCAACTGCTTCAGAAATCTGAGGAAGTGGGGGCAAAATCTGATTCATCTCTCTCAATAAATTCGTCATTTTGTCATAGTTTTTCATCATTTCTTTGTTACTGTTTTCAATCTCTTCAATCTTTTTCTGAACTTCTCCTTTCTTTCTGTCAATTCTGGCATTCGCTTCATCCCAAATAGAGTCCAATTCTTTGATAATTTCATTTTCTTTCTTCTCAATGAGACTTCTCATTTCTCCTCCAATTCTCCTCACCTCCAACTTCTGACTCTCAATCGCTTCCTTCAATACATTCATTCTAGCCTGGAGCTCGTTACTCACAGGGAATAGACTGACAGGACCAGATCCTGGATCTGCTTCTGCCATTCTCTCTTCACTGTTCAATTCTAATCACAAATTAAACAATTCTAATTAATCAGTGATATATGTATAAACAAAAAATGTCAGTCGACAGACTGATAGTGCAGATCTATAAGTCCACATTTTTTCTCATTTCAGTCAATCAAATTTCAAGTTTAGAGTGTGATTCTAACTTTTTATGTGCATTGAGTTAAGTGTAATCCGCATCAGTCAATAAAATCAAAGCCAGCTGTAATGTTAAATCCTTGGATTCTGATTGGCTAATACGTATTGACACCTTTTGTGGAAAGGTGTGAAAATATTTCATAATTTTGACCCAGGTTCAAATCTCCAACACATAAGGAATTTATGGTCTAAATTTGGTGCAATTCGGCCCAATAGAATTTCCAGGAGCGAGCAGATACGGACGGACGGATGTAAAGACGTCGCATGCCGACCATGACATAAGACATCTATATTAGGAGATGCACTAAAAATTCTGAGGTCTAGCCCAGATCTCGTATAGTAAGGGTCGTGAGTACGGAAGTAGTCTACCCACGCCATAAGACGCCCCCCATGCAAGCAGAGCAAATAAACGAAGATGCTTGTAGAATCAAATTGCATTGAGGTGTGAAAATTTAATAGTAATGTAGAAGTAATGCTATGTCTCTTTATCTATGAGAGTTCCCTTTTTCTTCTTTACTCCTGACTTTTCCTCTATGGCCTGAACCTCGGCCATTCTCTTCCTGGTGACAGAGTCCGTCTTTATGAGCTGCTTCTGAACCAGCCGGGCGTTAGTAGCGAATGAGTTCTCGTACTCCCTCTGCTCCAGCTCCTGCTCGTCCTCGTCTATGGTGGACACGGTCACCGAACTGTACTTCCCATACTCTTTCAGCATCTTGGTGACCATCACTTTCTTAGGGGCTCGTTCCTTCTTCACCACCTTCGCTCCATCCTCGCGGTTTTTAACAAGAGAACCTTTGAATATGAATAGAGCCCTGGTGTCGTTATCGGAGTGGTTATAGAATAGTGGCAGGTGGCATTTCGTACACTTGTGTCGTAACTGTCTCTCAATTCCTTCTCCTCTCCTGATGTACACCGCGTCTCCTGGCTGGGACATGGTCTTGAAAGCACGGTGCGTCTTGTCTATCACACGTGAGCTGTCTCTCCGGCGACAAGGCAGCTTTTCAATAACCAAGTCGATTATCAGAGCCATCTGACCGCAGAGGCAGTAGTATACGTGGAGGGGGGATTCCTCCAACTCCTGCTTGTCCTTCGTGTCAGAGCACGCGACACTGTTCGATACTACTTTGGGCATTTGCTACTTCGCACAAGGATTTATCAACACGATTCGAGTGTCTAGTATAACATCAGTTTTCAATGTTATCTCTGGGGCCTATTTATGGTTCACACAATGTTAAATGGACGCAGAGCTTAAAACCTAGAAATGTGAGGTATTAAAGTACATGGCGCATGCTTTACATATCGATAGATACTACGCGAATTCTATCAAACTATCCTAAGTCGTTGTAAATTTAATCTCAGTAAAACCACCCACTGCGTCGAATTATCTCTCCGAAGGCGTTTCTCGTGAAAAATCCTCAATTCGGCCAATTTTTCAATCCAATCACCACACAAAATGCCTCACAGCGCAAGCAAGCGAAGCGCGCTTTTGAGGTGGAAATGTGGAATATTTTTACTGTCTACCTATTCCCAGAATTTAATGGTTAATCTAACCTAAATTAAATGTATATTTATAGGCTGACACGTTACAGCCCATCAGGGCGATCCATTGCAAGTTGCTTGTCATAGTTGTTTGTTTAAATTTAATTCAAAATGTGAATATTTGGCTAAAATAAGTGAACTCGTGGCCATCAAGTGAAGAGGGTGCTAACTGAGCTTGTCAGGTAGTCGGGCCTCATATCAGAAGGGAGCTGATCGTAGCGAGAGAAGAATTCTTCTCGCTTAGTGACTCCGCTCAGAACCAGAATAGTCCTCAAGCCTGCTCTGCTCCCGAACTGAATATCGGTATGGAGGTTGTCTCCTATCATTACCGCTCTCTTCACATCAAAAGGAGACTCCATCTGGATGCAGTCCATAAAAGGCATGCAAGGTTTTCCGATAACGGTTGGCTCTCGTCCACTGCAATACTTAATAGCCTCTACAAAGCATCCAGTTTGTCCAGGAAGTATCCGCCCATTCCCGACAGCTATCAGAATGTCACTACAAGCCGCGATAAAATGACAGTCAGGATTTTGAAGATATGAATATGCCTTAGCCAACTTTTTATAGCTAAAGTTTATGTCAGATCCCACAACCACGGCCGTAACTTCAGGATGGAGTTCCAGCTCTTCCAGCTCTTTGGGGTCGCCTGTCATCAGATCCGGTCCTATAGCTAAACACTTCACACCTATTTCCTCTAATTCATATTTCAAGCCAGGCTGCCCTATCAAGTATACCGTCCCGTTAAACTTGAGCACATTCTTCATGTAGTGTGCGGTTGCATAGGAACTGCAGAAAACGTTCTCTAGGGTAACACCATTGAAACCTAATTGATGGAACTTGCTCAAGGTCTCAACTCTGGACTGAGTGTTCTTGTTCGTCACGAAGTAGACCTGCTTACTCAACTGCTGGAGGTGACAAACCATCTCGATGGCGCCCGGAACAACGTTCATGCTGTTCCAAATAACTCCGTCGCAGTCGAACAGAAAAGTATCTGCCGAATGGAGCACTTCCTGCCAATCCGAAGAGGACTTTAGTTCATTCATTTTAATATCGCTTTACATACGTATATTGAATTTAAAATATTTACAAGGCCAGGATACCTATATAGTGTGATATATACAGTCGACTCCGCTTAATAGGGTAACATCGGTCAGAGGACATTTTGGCCCGATTAAGCGGAGAACCCTATTAACCGAAAATATTTTGTATTAGTTTCTATGTATCAGAGCTATTCCGATCCTGCCAAAAGTGCTTGGATGGTGCTTGGCAGAAGTCCCCATCTATTTCTAAACCCGAAGATTGTTATTACTACTCTGATCAACGGTATGAGTATAGATGGAGAAGTGGGAGGATTATTAAGTGATAATTAACATGGAAGTGAATGTATAATGAAGTTCACATGAAACATATGTAGTCCCCTCATGTTCCGTGATGATTAAGGTTTATTAATTTCATATGAACCAGCTATTCCGTGCTGGATGTATATCCCCTGTGTGTACTGGTAGAAGTCTCTCTTAACGTGGGCAACCCGGCTGTTATCTCGGTTCATCTCTTCCAGGTGAGCTCCCTTCCCGTAGACAGAAGAACTGAGAGAGGGAACTCGCTTATCTTTCTCTTCATGGCTGATCTTCAGGTTCTTGGTGTTATGCATCCGATCGTCTCGATGGTGCTTGGGGTTGTAGCCCTCTTCGAACTTGTGCACCGTGTCGTAGAGAAGAGTGTCTTTGTGCTCTCGCGTGGTGTTAAAGAAATTGACGGCTTGGCAGGCTTCCTTGTCTTCTCTCTTATCTCCAAGTGCGGTTAGGTCTAGGCTTGGGTCTAGCTCAGTGAACTTATTCATGTGTGACTTGGCAATGCTCACCTCTTTAGCTACATTCTGCTTCCAATTGTCTGTCCGCTGTTGTGCATTGTAAGTCTTAAACCCATAATTAGCCATCTTTTGTCCTTCCCCCGGGTAGCTCATCACTATCAGTGAAAATAACAACAACAACAATAATAATAATAATAATAATAATAACAATAATAATAATAATAATAATAATAATAATAATAATAATAATAATAATAATAATAATAATAATAATAATAATAATAATAATAATAATAATAATAATAATAATAATAATAATAATAATAATAATAACAATAATAATAATAATAAATATACGTACGAAGGTGCGGGTGTATAAACAAAACAAAAAGTAAAACTCGTATAAGAATCTCTGATATATACAAAGCAATAAAAATTCTAATTCACAACAACTAAATCTCGGATTTCCTCCAGTATATACTATGCATCCAAACCAACAGAGATAGAAGTCCAAACAGATTTGCTAGAATAAATAAACCAAACGAAACTCCAATTAAAGATTCCAATATTTGCAACAAATAATTTTCAGAGAGGAGATAGCTACAGTTGGAAGAGGCAGTGAATAGTGGAGTGGTAATAGTAGAAGTGGTAATAGGATTCGGTGTACTAGTTACTGTGGGAGTCAGTATAGGAAGTGAAGTAGAGAGACTTGTATTAATAAGAATCCCAGAAACATTCACTATTAAACGAAACGATACACTCTGTATTGAGTCCAGATCAGGAGTAGCTACAATACAGGTACATAGGGAATTGTTGGAACATCCACACTCTCCAGAGTTTAATGTGAGTGAGACACTTCCATGGGAGATATTAGCATAGCTTATTTCATACACGTACTCCCTCTCCCCAGACAGTTCATAGCTCCATTGTAGATACTCACTACTCTCATTGTAACTAAGGTTGAGTAGAGTTGGGAAAGAAGACAACACTGTCACATTAACTCTGTTAAACACACCAGACACACAACTCACTGAGTTCCATGACGTCACTACAAACACATACTCTGTACTGTCAGCAATAACTTCACTGCTCAACATTAACTCAGTCTCTTCCAACTCTCCAACAATCTCTTCACTCGAGGGAGTTAAACTCGGATAATAACTAACATTGTACCTCAAATCATTCTCACTTCGAAAACCCAAATACAAAGGTTCATCCCACACAACTTGAGATATAGTCCCGTCTCCTCTCTCAACACGGAGATTCACAACTACAGAAGGACTCTGTCCACAAATCTCACTCACACTCTCTCCCTCTCCTCGATACCAGTCCTCATCACACAAGCACTCACGGCTTCCTTCCATCCCACGTGTGCTGCTACGAAAAGGACACACACTACACTCCTCACTATTGCCTGTCTCACCTTTGTACGTGTCAACACGACACATCACACAAGGCATACTACTGTTAGCGTTACTCACAGACAGATAATAGCCAGCCTCACACTCACACACACTCTCAGCAGGAAGTATCCACGTGCCGTCCCAGTAGCATTCTGCTACCAGACCCAGCGGGTCTTGATGGAGAGAACCAGTAGGACAAGAGATGTCCACACGGACGAATGCCTCAGTGGAGTTAGGAGTTAGTGTAGCTGGTAGGGAGTACAGATCAGAAGTGTTCGTAGCTGGACACTCAAAGTAGTAGAAGAGGA
The DNA here is from genome assembly GCA_963281255.1 of Aphrocallistes beatrix. Lineage (NCBI taxonomy): Eukaryota > Metazoa > Porifera > Hexactinellida > Sceptrulophora > Aphrocallistidae > Aphrocallistes > Aphrocallistes beatrix. The sequence goes on from OY725488.1 coordinate 8,783,711, forward strand.
ACTCTTTCAGAGCAGGACATGGGATGTTGTTAAAGAATCCGATGTAGAATCCTTGCTTGGATTTGGTGAATTCAGTACTAACCTCTCCACTAACTGTCTTATTACTTTCAGCTGGTAGGAACTGACTGAGAAGAGAAGAGGTTATTGTTATAGCTAGATCAGACTGGTAGTAGAATATTTGGAATGCATCTCTACAGTCTGTAGCAAATCCTGATCCTGAAAGTGCGTCACATTTAATCCGAATGTAAATAACATTAGCTTCTGTTTCGTAATATCTGGATACTAGCCAGTTCATTTCTTGGGCAGAGTCTACAGCAGTACTACTTCCTTGAATACAAGCGATATACTCAGGTCCACATTGACCAGTATTTAATGATGGAGGTCTCCACTGCAGATTATCCAGATTTGGTGATGTACCGTATATAGTTCCGTCTACATCAATCCGTATCCAATCAGGAATAGCAAAAGGAATAATTAGTCCAACCATATTAATAGTATGCAGAGTATTAGAATCCAGTATTGTGCGAGAGTTAGCAGGTAACATTGTGTTACATTGCTGTCCATTAGAGAATTGTATCAAGGATAGAGAGATACAGGTTAGTAGCTGAATCACCAATTCTCTCCTCATCAGTTTGTAGTCATATAACATAGCTTACTACAGTGAATTGTACAAATTATTAGGGAAGAATGTGTTCTAGATACAACAAGGTATTATATACATAGCTCGCTTGCCCAATTGAAATGTACACCTTATTAGTTTATAATAGACAGGGATATCTCTTCACCATGACTGTGAAGTGAGTACAGGGTGTTTCAAAAGTCTTGGGCCCTTGAACAATTTAAATTATATATTGCATAAAAGACACTCACTCAGAATTTCATTCGTAAAAAATCAGTAGCAACAATATCGAAAAAACCCAATCACCTTTCGAATCTGGTACTTTCCTAATTCGATTTGGCATACTACTCACTAAATTATCTAAGAAAGATTTCGATATTACTATTTTAGCGGCCCGATTGAGAATTTTCAGACGCCCAGACCTTGCCTTTGTCTCCATTGACTGACCACATTTAGTCGCAGCCCAGCATCTTTTATGGAATACAATCCGGCACCTACCCTGTGAGCACATCTTTCTGCTGTGCACCAGCTTCCAACATGCTGAATGCTTTAGAGTGGACTGAAATACCATGATCTCCGACATCAATTTTGATAGGATTGATAAATATTCCGACAATGTGAAATTTTTATAATAATTGAGAATAAATGATTGTACTTTTAATTCGTGGTAAATAATATGCAAGAATACGAAAACTGTGATTATATCGTGAGAGGGGAGATACACTGTGAACTTTGAATCCTAAATTTGTTTTCGTGGTTCTAGTAGAATAGTTTTCAAGCCTTTTGAAACACCCTGTACTAGTAATTACAGACTTGATATAATTGTTCATTACTTGGTACGTTTATAGGTGCCAGCCTGGTATCGTCCGAGGAGCCAAGGTGCTTGCAGTGTGATTCTATTTTGGTGCTGGGTTGCCACAGTCGCTGGAATTACAAGATAAATCCCTGATTGGGTGTCATATAACCTCTATCACCTTCAAAAAAGTGCCGGACTGGAAATCCCAGATAAACCCATGCAGTTGGTACGAGTTGCACGCGGGCCGAATATAATAGTTTGCGGGCTCCGCGGGCAAAAATCTTGGCAGGACTCCCCGAGATGACTTTTCACACACCGGACTGATATTAACCTCACGAAGATTCTTTCACCAAAATATGTCAGTTCATTAGATTTATAGCTGCTGCTCATCGAGCAGGACTTGGCACATTTTGAAACATGAATATTTAGTATACTTATTATGTTTGTAGTTAGTAACTTACAAAGGCAAAAATATTTATGCAGGCTTCTTGCGGGCCGCGGGCCAGGTTAACTTAAAATTGCGGGCCGCGGTTACAAATTTCGGCCCGCGTGCAACTCTGAGTTGGTACGAATACTCGTATGATACTGATTTGTGATTTCAGCATTGCATTAGAAAGTTGGTGGTACTTCAAAATAAAGTAAACGAAGAGGTTAGTACAGCCTCGATAAATGATTTTAATCGAGAGAACTAATCCATATTCTAGGTATGTATATTAGAATCTGTGGACAGGAATAACTTTAGCAAACACGATATATTACAACATATCTATGTAGGGCGATCCTAACCCCTAATTTTTTTTCTGTAACTGGTGGGCATTATGTAAATTCGACTGTTTGGACAATAACCATTAAAATGAGTCATTAGGAAATGGAAAATATGTTTTGAAGAATATCTTTAATTTCAGTCAAACAAACTCAGTAAAATTACAGCTATACAAACTCTATTACAATGTAGTTGGTATATCCTTAAGTCCATACCGCTCTTTTATATATTTCTGCTTCCTATCAATAAATTGCTCATAACTACAGCCATGAATCTCAAAATATAGTCTCTCTTCCGCCGTGAAATCTCTCTCCTTCTTGGCAGCTTTTTTCTTCCTTGATGCAGCTCCCTTACTCGTCTTCGTGTCGTAAGAACGCGGAGTGTTGCAGCTTCTGATGGAAAGCGATTGGTTCGCTTTAAGACTTTTGTCCAATCTCCGTGGGAGAGTGTTACCCCTGTTGGCCTTGTTGGACTTTTCGATTACCATTGAAGGCTCCACTGGGTCATCATCTTGCATTATAGAAGTGTCTTCCTCGATTAACTTTGTCAGCATTTCTTTCTCCATCTTCAATTCTTTCCTCTTTATTTCCTCGTTGTATTCTTGGATAACTTTATCAGGTTCTCGCTTCTCTCTTTGGTGCAGCGTATAATGCATTAGCGGGAATCTCCGGTTGAGATCTCGGAGGCTAAACGATTCTTCCTTCAGCTGCCCCCACGTCCTATCAGGCAGGAGGTCAGAGAATATTACCACTTCGTCGTCTTTAGGGATCCCGATGCAGTAGACGGAAGGCTCCCATTCGTCCTTGTCGAATTGGAGCCGATAGCAGTACGAGAGAGGATGGAACCTGTCTGGGAAAAGGGGTGCGGGCACTGGTTCTCCGCTCTCGTCAATGTCGAATGAAAACGGCCCCTCTTTCAGTTGGATGGGGTGGTACCTGCACCGGTTCATGTATGAAGTCCATTCAGGATTAATTCTCTGTCTAATTTCTTCACCATTCGGCCCTTGTGATATAATCAAAGGTCCTTCCGTTAATGTCCTTGGTCTATTCCGGAAAGAAATCCTGTCTTCTTCGATAGAATCAATTTTCCCGCTCATTATTGCAGATTTTCAGCATCAATAATGCTTCCAAAAAGCCTAAACTGATTTCACTGTGAGCTATCTGTATTAATACAAAGTAAATGCAATCTCTAAGAGAATCGTATACATATAGTCTAGTGCAGATTCGCCCACTTGAATAACTCAACCAAGTTAATCCCACACATCATATACAGTACATTGATACACGCAGGTGAGCTGAATAAGATGTCATTCTAATCAAATAATACTCTTCTCCTTGAGAGGTCTGTTTTGCTCCACCCTCTCCAGGCCCATCCTCTCCAGCTGAATGGAATGTGTGACTCCGTCTAGGAGGAGTTCGCTCACAGCTCTCCCCACAGCGGGACTCTGCTGGATTCCGTGTCCGCTGAAACCCCCGACCACGATCAGGTTACCCACCAAGCCGTGCCTCCCGATAATCCCATTCTGGTCCAGCGTGTTGTACTCATAAGAGCCAGCCCAACCACTGGCCACTTTCAGAGATTCAAAGCCCGGAACCCGAAATGCTAAATGCGGCCAGATTTCTTGGTCGAAGAAGTTGTAATCAACCTCGGTGTCGAAGGTGTCAGGATCTTGACTCGGACTTGGACTTTTGCCACAAATAAAGGTGTTGAGTGACCCCTCTCTACGAGAGTACACCCCAGAAGTGTCAATAAGCATAGGGAAGTAGCTATCGGAGAAACTTTTACATTTGAACACGAAAACCATTCGTTTTCTCGGACGTATCGGAACTCCAAGATCTGGACTGAGCAACTTCATCACAGAGTCTGACCACGGCCCGGCTGCGTTGATAAGATGCGAGCAAGAGATCTGAGAAGAATTTCCATTTGAATCTCTCAGTGTCGCTCCCTGTATGAGTCCTCCACCGCAATCCACCTTGATCACTTCGCTGTTAATCACTTCGATGCCAGAATGCACTATCTTATTCCTGAACGCACTGAGGAGCAGCCAAGGATCGAACCACCCCTCCTTACCCACCCCAAGGGAACCAATACTCAGGCCCGCAGGGTTGATCCAAGGGAAACGGAGCTCCATTTGAGACGCCTCTATGAGTTCCACTTCAGCTCCGTGTTCCCTCTGCACCTTGTGATTTTCCAAGAGGACCTGGCGGCCCTTCTCAGTGGCCAGAAAGAGGTAGCCTCCCCTTACAAACCCGATATCTACTGGGTCACTGACCCTCAGGTGAGAATCTACATTCTGCAAAAAGTTGTAGGAGAAAGAGGAAAGTTGGATGTTCTCACTGAGACTGAATTGCTGTCTCATGGAGCCTACGGACTTGGGAGTGGAGGCCAAGGAATAAGTACTGTCCCGCTCTATTACACAAATGGAGGAAGGAGGCAGGCGCTTAGAGATAAAGAAAGCAGAACTCATACCCATGATTCCCCCGCCGACTATCGCGACATCGTAGTGCTTGCTCCGCGTGATCGAGAGAGATGGCCGGAATGAAGAGCCGAGTCTACTCAGCATGGCTAGTGCGGTACCTGCTAATATTGTTTATGTTAAAGCATTGGATGGGGTAGGAGCTGGATTTATTACAAATGATGAACAGGTCAGGCGGGATAAATGCTATTGCGAAAGGGCGAACAAAAGAACCGATATCGTCCCCGAATCCTCCGATTTTCTCCTGCACATTCCCGTTACGATCCAAGACGTGCAGCCCATGCTGGTGAGTCAAACAAACAATCGCAAAATCGATATTTTTAGTCGTGAATGCATCTCTCACAAAATTTTCGGCGGCGCTGGAGAAAGTTCTCAGAAGATGGCCCAGCAGGTCGTAGACTTGGATGAAGTGCGCCGGCTCCAGATTCTGGACCAGGAGCGAGGCCTTGTCAGGACTGAGCTTAACGTCCATCGGAGTCAGACTGCAGGGGTGAGGACCCAGAGGGAAAGAGAAAGGCGGCTCATCTCCATGAAATGCTACAATCCGAGACTGCATGAACTCGCACGTGTACAGTCTGCCAGCAAGATCACACGCCAGACTCACGAAGGAAGAAGAAAACCGCCACCTGGAGACTAAGGAGCCTTGAAAGATCTCCACAACTTGGATGTAGGGCTGGCCTGAAACTTTAGAAATGAGGAATAGAAGGTTGGCACTGGGAGCAGCTGTCATGCTCTCTACGTTGAAATCCAACGTGAAACTGCTCATGTGTCGCAATGCTCTATCAAACGTGTGTACTATCCTCCTGTCATCATCCAGAATGAACAGCAGCTGCTCCTGATGATCGACTGCGATCTCTCTCGCTCTGAGCTTTAGAGTCAACGGCTGAGATTGAGTGGATAGAGGCGTGGAAGAAAACATTTTGGGGTTTTGATCAATGTCCATACCACAGGATCGTTTCAATGAGCTACGAGATGAGTAATCTACTAAACATCGTTGCTATATATAAATATCTATGTATAGTACAGCCTGCTACTGCAATGTTACAATTATAATACAACCTAATGCCAGTATTCACAAAGTATTATACTACAGTGTTGTCAGAGAGCTGATTATCAGCTAGGAACTTGTTAAGAACCGCGAGGTTAGAACCCATCGGGCG